>OY754971.1:9472013-10072013 GCA_963576475.1 Molanna angustata | reverse complement strand
AAACATTTGCGTGTCAACATTAATAAAAGTATTCAAAAGTTTCACTTGTATGTTATATAAGCTTGAACGCAGTTTTGATTTTGTGATTATACAATACTCATTAACTTGAATAATATGTCAAACATTTTCATTAACCAATTCTATCTTTAAAATAAAAAAGGAAACAGATTAATAAAATTATTTATGAGTATACATTTTTTAATATATTTCTTTCAAATACATAATATGTGAAAAGATTTATTATGGTATTGAATTTATTATAAATATTCGTTACTACAAAAATGAAATTTAATATAATATTTATTTACAATATTGAAATAGATTTTTTTATAATACATATAATACTGATCAGTAAATAGTAAAATGTAATATATATATTATTCTGCATATAGAAAAGAAGCAAGAAAAATTCAAGTAGCATTAAAACTATGTTTTACATTATTTAGTGAAAACAATTATTATTTTTATATTTGATAAAAAAATTGAAGAAAATTAATTAATGTAAAAAATACTAGCATATCAAAAAAATGTGAATTGAAAATTGAGATTTAAAATAGATTAATAATTAAATTTTGAGAAAATGTTATATTTCTCAAGATAATATAGTTACGTAATCAAAACAAAGATGATTTATTTATAATATTTTTTTTCAAAACACATAAAAATACAAATTATAATAATATTGTTGTTTATTATTTAAATCTCTGTTAATCTTTAACCTAACGGTCCTTTAATTTGGAAAAAATATTTAAAAAAAAATAAAATAAATACTTATTAAAATTATAAGATGACTTTTATTTATCACCAAAATAAAAACAAGTTGAACCTGGCATATTCTCAAGTATTATTTTATTTTTATTAGATCAGAGAAAACAAACAAAACATATTTTAACATCATTTTATATTTCGCTGTTGAAAAGTTTATCAAAATAAAATATTTGTGCCTCTTATGTCTGAATATTAAAATAAAAAATAAAATAAATATTTGACAGACACAGTGAGCACCCCAAATTTAATAAAAAAATAGATTCTCTCAAGATTTTGTTGTTACTTTCAAAAGCAACTATTTCTAATATTAAATAGTATAATAATTGTACACCAGATATTATATAATATTATAAATACTACACCACAAGACACAATAAAATGAAATAGAGGATTGAATTAAATAACAATATGTAGGTACAATAGCTTTTAATAAAAGTGTCTTAATTATTACATTCCAAAGGGCAAATGTTTACACTTTCAAAGCTGCAAGCCGAATATAAGGCTGACATAGCTGATAATTTCCATCTTCACATATCACACAATGTTCCTTGTGACAATTCACATGCACTGATTTATCTAAATCACAATATCAATGGTAGAAAATCACTTATCAATGAAAATAACATTAAAGGGACTAGAAGTAAGACTCGTCACTTCTTTATACATGGCGGGGAGTGTATATTATATATATATATATCGTAGACTAAATAGTGGGTATTTTTCATAAAATGCTTAATTAGCCACACAAAGAAGCAAACTGGCAAAGTTATTGTAGCAGTTATATTACCCATTTATCATGTTTTGAACACTTTTACGTTATATTTAAATAATATCACAAAAGTACATCTCTCAAGCAACGGTACCTTTAAATGAGCTTAACCCATTTAAAAGTCCCAATTTCATATGTCAGTCTCTGAAATCAAACACTCTCCGTCCTCTGACCAACTGACCTCCATAGGAGTCGTTGAAAGGCTATGCCCCATCGTCTCGGCTATCTTTTGAAGAACAGGATCGGCCAACCTTTCTCCAGCGCCGTTCAGTTCTAAATATTTGTCCGATTCGGAGACGCTCTCACTATCACTGGGACTATGCGATCTCTCATCCAAAGATGAGTCGTCTTCTGAACTTGCTCCCGATATTAAAGCTTCTCCTGCAGATTCCTTGGGTACAGCTTCACAATCTTGCAACAAAGCCAATTCCCCGTTTGAATTAAGAGATTCACCATCATACATATCCGTCGGCAACACCTTCTCCAAATCAATATTTTGTTCTTTGTTAAGAGAAACAGATCGTTCACGGTGTTCTCGTGACTTGACTGGAGTGCGACCATCGTGTGACAAAGAAGATGCCCGCGGTCTGGTGTTGGGGAGACTCTCCGACAAACGAGATCTTTCCGATTGTCGCCTCGTGTTTATCTTATGAGGAGTGCTGGACTGTGCTATGTACTGTTTCTGTTCAATGGAGCTCGATCTGAACAGCTTACAGTGTGCTCCTCCTTGACTAGAAGAGTCCAAACTAGATGCAGAGGCAGATTGGGAGAGAGGATGAGAAGGAGAGGGAGGAGTGCCCTTTGGCCTTGATCTTTGTCTCTTGAGATTCTCTCTAGTAGATTGTGGTGAGGTTGAATTTCTGAAAGAGTGAGCTCGCCTTACAATCCTCGATACAGTTTCTTCTGGTGGCTCTTCAATTTCCACTATCCAGCTGACTGAATCATTCTTCTCGACAACTCCTTTTATCTTTGGCGAATTAGGAGGAGAATTTTCATCGAGGAAGTTATCCAAACATCTGCTACCATCAGATTTTTCACCTATGGATTCAGCTCGAGTGTACCTTCGCGGTGACATCCATTCTCCAGAACGATCTTCGTGACTAGACGACCGGAGATATTTTTCATTGAAGCTAGCAGTTGTCCTAGCAGATCCACGGACGAAAGTTTCTGGAAAAGTGCTATTGAGACGCTCCAACTCATAAGTTTCCCCAGGTTCACTAAATGAGGATTGCGCTAAGAGTGTTGCCACTTCTGTGTTATGCTTCAACTTATATTGAAGTTGCTCGTTATGCAAGGATAGTCTGTTTTTCTGGGCGGCCATCTGCACAAATGATTCGTGAAGTTGTTTGTTTTGTTGAATGAGGTTCCTGAAAATTAAAATAGTTCTCTTAGTCAAAAGATCAAAGATATTTAAAATTTTGTCATGAAAAGTATACAAGTACAAAAAAAATAAGAAATCAAAGCTATTTGATTACAAAACTGGTAAATTAAAATTGTATTTATGATTTGTGTCTCGGAACACATTACAGAATTGATATATATTTTTTTAAGAATGAACATGTCCTTCTAACAAGCACATATACATCCTCATACATTTCCTATACTAAATAAATAATGCTTGTGCTTTATACGGAAGCAAAATCGATTCGAGGGATTCAAACTCAAAAACCCAAGCCTGTCTAATTTCTGCGAAGAGAAACCCCAATAAATTGCAAGTGTCTTTCAACGGAAGCACCCTACCTAACAGCAGCTCTATCGACCTGCTTGGAGTATCTATAACGAACCAATTACACTACAAGGGCTCCATCGAAGCTAAGGTGAAACTCGCCTCCAAAAAATTGAGCGTACTATATAGAGCGCGTAGATATTTTACTAAGACCCAGATCTGTATACTCTACAAAGCGCAAATACGTCCAATTATTGAATATGGCAGTCACCTCTGGAGTGGTGCCCCCCAATACCTACTGAATACCCTTGACGCTGTCCAAAGGCGTGCTATACGTCTGATTGATGATCCATCACTGACTGATGCAATCACTAGAACACAGACGCAGATTTGGTATTTTAAGTTTATTCTATAGATACTACCACGGGAATTGCTCAGAAGAACTTGCATCTTTGGTCCCTCCTCCACCCACTCGCAACAGAGTCACTCGCTTTACTCAATCGCAGCACCCATTCACAGTGGACCTTCAACATATACGAACCAGTCGCTTCTCGAACTCTTTTATTAATACAGCAGCCCGACTGTGGAACGATCTTCCGAATTCGGTGTTTCCACCTTCGTACAACCCGGGTCTTTTTAAAATCCGAAATAATATACTCTTTGTCTTCAATATGAATGTTGTTTTTTTGCCATTCTAGTTAAAAATGTTATTTACGCTTCATCAGTGAGTTTTCTCTGCAGCTGTGCTCTGAGGTAGTCAGCCAAAGACTGCGCTGCTTGAGCCCTCTGTAAAGCAGCTGGTAAAGAAGCAGTTGCTTGTCTCAACTGTTCACCGCGCCTTCTCTCCTCTCCCAACTCAGATAGCTTCAGCTCCAAGACAGATTTCAACGACTCAACCTCAGCTGACAATACGGCTTCCTGAAAAGAACAAATGTTGACATAACAAATTAGTCAGATATACAAAACTTAATTTTTTGAGGGTGGTTGTTATCAAAAAATTTACAACACAAATCACAAAATAAAAAAAAAACCAACATAAATGCTTGGGAATTGAGTATCATGAGTTCAATATATTCCATTCTCATGAAATTCATGGGAATGAAATATCACGAGTACCTACATCATAAATGCACGAGAATTGAATATCTAGTTTGATTCAAATCTCAATAGGCATCAGAAATAAAGGCATATAAGAAAATATGATGTATTGTTCAAAAGTAACCATTTATTTTAGTGCCAAATCTCAACACTTTTACTATAAAAACGATAAAAACTCATATTTTTAATGTGCCATTATGCTTTATAAATGAAAAACATACATCTATTATTGAAGTTTTAAAAATATCACCTAAAATCTACAAAAGTTTCAACATATTTTCATCATCAGCTTATCAAAATGCTACACAAGTGAATGTTTTCTTTGGACTTACTCAGAGTAAATTATTAACAATTGAAATACGCTACCTTTGAGCCTGGATGGGAGTTTTTGAGCTGTTGATTTTCTTGCTTTAGTCTCTGTAATTCATGCTCGAGCATGATCCGTTGTTTCTCTCTGGCCTTTCCTTCCTTTTCGCATCGTGCCACAGCTGCACGACTTTCCGCAACCTCTTTCCGCAAACCTTCAAGGGTAGCCTGTAATACAATTAATACTCGAAACAAAACATTTTTTTTTAAAGTTCATTAAAGTCATACATAGCAAAAATAACAATATTAATTAAGTTGATATTATTAGGAAGTCGTAAATTATTATTATATTTCTTCTAAGATAAAATCAATTTATTTATTTAAATCCATACATGTACATACAAAATACAGAATAACAATACTGGAATAATGCAATAGTACAAATTGGACAGTTTAAAATAAGCTGGTACTAATAAAATGCTCCAGGAGGATACATAATTAAAATATGAACATAAAATTCTGTATTATTTTAATATTGCCTCATTGGACGTCCAATTAGGTGTACCTGTTTTAGGACGTCCGATATGTAGATACGATTTGTAGGTATCAATAACTTCACCAATTATTTAAGATGCTTGAAAACTTAATAAATAATAATTATAATTAAATGAATAGTGGGCAAACTAGAATAAGCTGAATTTGTAATTGGATTCATCTATGCCGATGGATTAAGCCAACTGTTTATTGTTTTTTCCGAGTGTCTATTTACATTATATTTAAGGATGAAATAATTTTGTAGCGATTTTCCACAAAAGAAAAATGTTACAAACTATAAAATCTGACACCAATTTTATATATATTACGACATAAAAAAGAGCTGTCACCTTGAGATTCTTTATCTCTGTGGATAGAGCAGCACTGTCTTCCAATGCAGCTCTATACTTTGTCTCCGCCTCACTTGTGAAGGACAAGATACTGGCATTGTACTTGGCCTCCTTGCTCAATAGTTCAGACTCCAACTCTGATATCCTGTTCAAGGATTCTGTCACTGCAACACACAAATGTTTCTATCAATTATTCTGAGCAAATTATGTAATATTGCCAACACTCTCCTTCTTTATATGACAAAACATCCATATTCCAACAAATCTTCAAAATTGATTTATTTATTATTAACTTTTTGTACATAATATAAACAAATATAATGCACACTGGCGAGCTTATTGCCATTAGGCAATTTCTTCCAACCAATCCGATTATCGAGTTACAGAATTATATATGTTTATCAATTAAACATGAAAGCTAAAAAAGAACAAAGAAAATATACATCATAGCAAAAAAAATAAGGATTGGGAAAGAACAAGAGAAAATCGAGATCATGTGTTCAGGGATAAATATTCTTTCTTAAGTAAATATTACATAGCAAAGGAAAGGAAGGAAAAGGAGAGGGATCAGGTATTTTCGGAGAGATATCCCTGCTTTAGTCTTTTCTTGAAAATGGAAAGCGAGTTTGACAAAGTTATATCAGGACTCAAATTATTCCAGAGTCTTGCTGAACGCACTTCAAAGGAAGAGCTGAAAAATTCAGTGTTGTGAATGGGGATAGTTAATGTAGTACGTTCAGCAGATGTAGTAATTATTCTTCATTCAAGAAAAAAATACAATTGTAATACTCATTTTTAAATTGACCTGTATTGCATAGTTAATGTAGTACGTTCAGCAGATTGAAGCGATAGGCCGTAGATAAATAGGTGAATTTGGTTTTAAGGTACTACGGTGTATTAAGGTTAAAGAGCATATTATATAGAAGTGACAAAAATATGTATCTTAGGCCAATGGTGAAGATTACTGTAAGAGGAAATTTGGTTGTATTTATCAATATTTCAAATGTGTTTTGTATCCTCAGTCAAACAATATAATAAAATTGCAAGCACCAGAAATAAGCTGCTCGACCACAAGATAAAATTGATATTTAAATATTTGGCCTGTCACAATATTGTTATAAACCTCAGGTTAGTAAATGTCCCTTACCAGCATGATGGTCTGCCTCTTGTGCAGAGAGTGCCCTCTGCAGTCGAGCGGCAGCCTCTGATAGTTGTGTGCGGGCTCCGACTGCTTGAGCGCGCCATCGTGGAGCGTTCAAAGCGTCCAACTTTAACCAAAAATGATTGTAAATATTACTACACATAATCTTTATAAAGTCCTCATCTATCTGCATAGTTATACATGAAAAATTTAATTCTAAATAACTTCAACCTAATGTGACATTTTTGTTAAGTAAAGAGTTCTGTGCAATAGTTATTTACGCATATATTGGTACTGTTAATTACTTAAATGATTTTAACTTTAATCATCAAATGTGATATAATATAAAAAAAGAATTCAATAAGATATATTTATTCAGGCTTTATTTGCGATTTGACTATAATCCGACGCTCAGCCACACAAAAAACTAAGTATGTGAGATTAAACTCAGACAAATAGTAAGTCAGACCAATTATATATAAATTTTATTTCATTTTAAAACCTATATGCACATTTAACAGTCAGGTTGGAAAAATAATAGTGCTTTTGTAGATTTTCAATGAAATGAAACATACCATTGTATTTATTTTTGTTATAAACTTGAGGGAAAATAATAACAAGCCACAATGATGAATATTATTATAACTATACAACAAATAATCTTTCATTGAAACATTTGTCAATCATAATAAAAAATTATGATATTCTTTGTTAAAAAAAGTTATCATTCCTTTCATAATTCAATTTGACATTTAAATTGTAATGGGATTTCTTTAAAAATAGAATAAAGTTTAAAAGGTAGGTACTATATACGTAATTAGTAGGTACCTACTAACATTCTATCAAATTCATATTTATTACATGATCAATTATTTTTTAACAGGAAAGTACCTACAGTAAAATTTAATTGTTTCACAGGTATGGTAAAATGTGTATACACTGTTATAAAGCCATGAATGTGTGGAAAAAATATAAATGTATAAAAAATATAACATCTACAACATAAGTGTACCTACTTCTAAAAACCAATTTATAATGCTTGCCTACCAAAGGATTCGAAATAATTATAAATAATATACATATTGCCAAAAATAGTAAGTATGAAGAAGTATATTTTATAAGTGTAAACAAACAGTTATCGGTAGTACAGTAATAATAATAAAATTTTCGTTTCAAAATGCGGAGCCATGTAATTAACAAGTTAGTCTTAGTTATAGGTATTATTTCCTTTTCATAAAATTATACAAGGTGTGTGTAGTGTATACTTTCTACTCCAGATGCAAAATTGTTAAAATATAAATAAAAAAATATCGGTTAATTCTGAGCATCCGCTAAATTGATGAAGCGAGAAAAATCGGGGTCTTTTCGTGATATTTATTCTGCAAAATACGCATACTTAATAGTTATTATATTTTATCGGATATTTTAAAAGGTACATATACGCAAACATTGGATTTTTCATTCTCGGGAGTAATGATATGTTTGACAATTTTACAACATGTCAATAGAGACGAAGTAGGAATATTATAGAAGAACCAGAAACTCAAGGCACCTACAGGACTTACTACCTATCATCGGCTAGTTTACGTGATCACGTACGAGTACGAGTTCCTGGTTATTGTATGATATTCCAACTTCGTCTCTATTGAGATGTTGAGAAATTGTCAAAAATATTATATTTTAAGTGACAATAATCGATATGGCAATTAAAAGTTTAATGATCACATAATATTATAATGCACTGAAATGAAAACTTTTCTAGGCGCACTATTGAGAATTGAGGAAAAATGCATTATCAAGACAGTTTAGGTTTCATGTCAAGTTGTAAGAACATTTGGCGGAAATTAGAAAAGTGAATCAAACACAATTAAACTCGATATATTGAGCAACTCACATACATGAACTCCAGAAACATAGTCCTTCTTATCTAATCCAAAATACACACACGAAACAATTGAAGCAAAATAGACATAAACGTAAATCTAGGTAGGTTAACGACACACCATGTCTTTAGTAGTTGAAAGTTAAACCAAAACTAAATCAAAGGGTCAAGTTAGCCCTCGAACAATCTTCCCCTAGCGGTGAAAATTAAAACCAAACCTGAAAATTCAGGCTGGTTTTACCAGAGGGGGGCCTAGTGACTAGGAATAAATTATTGAAAGATTAATTTGAATAGGTATATTTTACATTCATATTATTTTCATGACAATCGTTTTAATAATTATAATTTGACTCGCAAATTTAAATGATATTCTCTGAACAATGAAACAATTTTAATTTTAATCCACAATTTTTTTGTATTGACTTATTTCGCTCTCAATGATATAGTATAGTTGGCAGTGTTTCGTGTTTTTTGGGTTTATTCATTAAAAATATTTATAAATCTTATTTGTTCATTACTTAATTATTTTAACAGTTCCATATAATTTTTGCAAATAGCAGGTTAATTCCGACTGATATTTTTTATCCCAAACTATACCACGGCGTATATTATGTACCTACGTATGTTTTTAAAAACCCAGATTTAATTCAAAAAGTTGAAACCCAAGTTCAAAGTTCACTGTAACGCTGGGTAATTGATAGATAGGTACCTCGGTTATATAAATATTGATTAATTATGACATAATTTATAACGTCTTACAATCCTGTAGATAATTTTTTGTAAAAATTCTGAAAATAACGAAAAGTTTAGACAACATGCCAGTCTTCATAAATTGATTAAAATAATACCTATGCGTATTACTGCGCCGACTACTGTGGCATAGTTAATGATAATAACAATAAACACTTCCTTGCACTCTACGCAAGTGGTGAGTTTATTGCCAAATGGCAATTTCTTCCAACTAACCAGTGTATCCATCCCAGAGAAGCAATATTAGCGTGAGAAATCAATTTAAATATTTCTCCTATGCTGGGGTTCGAACCCAGGGCGTCCGCACAGAAATCAATTTGTTTCATGCACGGCGGTCGGCAAGATGAAGAATCTCATGGTTTATGATTTACCACCATGATACCAACTGTACCATGGAGATCGGCACATACAAGAAAAAATGATTAGTGCATTTTCGTATGTTCCGATAAATATATTTGTGCACTTAAATTTTCTGTTATAAAACAATATTTGAATAAGTATTTTGATTATTTCGTATTATTTAATTATATATTGGCGCTCACCGCACCAATACAATAATTATTTTATGTTCCCTATTATACCTTATTACTTAAATACAATTTTACAATAACATATGTATTTAACATTTGATATCGATAACTTACAGTGAATTTTGAGTGTAAATACTTGCCTATTAATGTATTTTTAAACATTTTACTCACAGAAACGCAATAATTATGAATATGTAATACTAATACTACATAAACTCATTCTCCTTATTCATTCTCCTTTTTTCCTCCCAGTCTTCCCTTTCCACCACTTTTCACCAAAATGTTTTCTGTAATTGTCAAATAATTTCTATAGATCAATCAGTGGAATATTTTCAATTGGTCTTCTTTTACCTGTCTTATTTTTTGTACTTTTTTTTTATTTAAAACTGTTAATATTCCCAAATAAAATAAATAAAAATTAGTATAAATTGTAGTAAAACGCCATTTTCGATATCAATTGTAATATTAATAAAAAAAATAATTCTTTTAAAAATAATTTAAATATTTGATACTAAGACGATCTTCATATACAATATCAAAACAATTAATTTCAGAAAAAATAAAGATTAAAACAAAAAAGTAAGGAGCATCGAACAAAAATAATCATTTCTATAATGGGCAATAGTATTCCTGGAAACTTCTCAGTTACATTCACTAGCATGAAGTTTGTGCGAAATATAAAACGGTAAGTACATGTATGTAGGTACCTACCAACCTAACTCGACACTTCATGGGGTGAGGAATGAGTCATGTCATACATAAAACGATGCCCTAATATACAGCAGTATATTAGTCAATATTAGTTAGAAAGTTCAATTCAACCTTTGAGCAGTTGAACTTGATAATAATATGTAACTATTGGGTTCTCGGAAAACTATTTAGTAAGTACCTACCTAACCTACGCACAAAAAATGAATTGAAAACACGACAAATTTCGACGAAACTTTTATACATAGGTACTATAATATTATACCAAATGACTCCGCTTTCGATGTAATTTTTCTTATAAACCATTACAAGATTAATAATGGGTATTTTAAATCAAACAAATGATTTTGTCTACATATATATTTTTTCCTGAATCCAGGACGACCGTTTCAGTTTATTAGGCCCTTATCAACTGGTAAACATAGAAACTCTGCTTTTTCTCATATACTAAAATTCGGTACATTTTTGCAATTATGAATTATGCTACTAGTGAAATGGCAGTAACGAGTATTCGAATAAAAAAAATTGTATGATTTGCACATTAATTTACGAAGGTATAAATATTACCAAATATCTTGAACGAGCTTCCGGTGGCGCAGAGCGAAAATTTGTATCTTTTGCTTCGTTGGTTTACGTGCAAATCGCCCCCCTTCTCGGATAATAGTTCAAGTTATTTGGCGACAACTATACCTACCTACCTACTCAGAGTTTTTAAACAATCAACGAATTTTGCACGATTGTCTCTTTTTGAATGTCTTTCTTCTTTCTTTTTCGTGTCCTGCTAAGCTCTACCACTCCAATAAGCAGCGACTGACATTTTTGTCATAATCAGATCCCCAGGACTACAGACCACTCCCATCAGTGGGCACATCAGCAAGTGGCTGTCATCCTGGGTTGCGTCGCATTCGCATCGGGTGTCATCTGATGCAGACAGGTACCCCCACCTTTGTAGGTTTTTTTGGTGACGCTGGTGACGCTGACCTTGAGTCTATTGAGAGTATTACATAGAGCGTATGGTAAGTGCTCTCCAATTCCGATGCTATCAATTGGTTCCATTAAAAAAACTAAATATTTGACATTCAGTATCGATAAAAGAGGGCAACCGTCTAGCGATTTAAAACTGATTATGCATGACTGCCAACACCAAAATTGCAATTGTAACCCCCTCGAAAATACAGATAATGTGAAATACTTAGGAATAATAATAGATAGACACTTAAACTGGAAACCACACATTGAATTAATTTCGGGAAAACTTCTAAAACTCATTTATCTATTTAAATCCATTCGCAATATTTTTAAGAAACACCAACTCAAAACTATCTACTATGCCCTTGCCCAGTCATTCTTAAGCTATGCGATTCCCAGTTGGGGAGGTACATACAAAACCACATTAAAAACGGTTATAACGGCGCAAAAAACTTTACTTCGTGTCATTAATAAAAAACCACTTAGATACTCTTCAGACAGACTATTCAGTGAATTTAATGTACTAGACGTAAGACAGCTTTTTGTTAAGTCAACTCTCACTTTCTATATCAAAACTTCAAACCACCAAATGACAACCAGCAACTCACATTCACACAATACTAGGCAAGCACTACTAAACCTTGACGAAATTCCAAAAACTAAGACAACACATGGCCAGAAAAATTACGCGTACATAGGTCCAAAAATATTTAACCTCTTCAAAACTGACTTTCCACTATTAAGAACCTACTCACATATCAAATTGAAAGCCATAGCAAACAACTGGTTAATTACCAAAGGACGAAAAGAAACAGAAGAATTATTTAATATTACTGCTTAGATGACTTATAAAAAAAATCAAAATTATATTATCATTAGCCCTTTCTACATCAAGCATTTTTTTTTTCTCATACAACACTAAAATATATACATACATACTTGCACATCATTACTTCAACCTACCACAAAACCTTACAAAAATAACTAACACTATGACGAATTAAAATAATAGAACTGATTTATATAACGCTACTCTGGTACAGGCATAGCCTAGTTGAGTAGCCTAATCCACAAATTAAAATATATAAACGTATACACTAATGACAAACTTAACTTTTTCTTACTTAAAGTATAAATTATAATTTTTATTAACTACTGTATAAAGTTATATTGTACTTATTGTTATTATTATACTTGTAAAAAGGATTTTAATAAATAAATAAATAAATAAATAATGGAGCCGATCTAGAGTCCAGTCGCCAGAGTTATTCTCTCCGCTGTTGAGATGACTCAACAGGGGATGTGGCCTTGATAAAACTTTTCCTGGATTTCAGGCGCGACACCACTAACTTTTTAGGCGCGACGACACTTTTTGAACGTAAAATGTATTTATTCTATTTTCTATAACTGTTATTTTTTATTGTAGGTACATACATATTTTCTCTTTATTGTGTTACAGACTTTTTTCTAATGTCTCATTTTGTATATAACATGTAAAATTTGTTATATGTAAAAATATTGTTTGTGTAGCATTGAAAATTTTACATACAAAATTTGAATACTTTATAGAATGACTTGTTGATGAAGAGTTTAGCGTTGGCCACAACCCACTCGTTTTTAAATTAATATGTCCTCCTTGTTAAACAAGTACATATACATCTTCCTACATTCCCTAAATTAAGCATAAATGCTTGTGCTATAGGTGAACGAAATCGGTCGAGACAGCATCCGAATTCGCGACCACTGGATTACAAGCCCAACGAGCTAAACGTTACGTTCTGGCATCGACCCATCTTATTACATACATTGAAGCTTTGATTGATTGATTTATTTATTTCTTTTTGTAAACAATTTTCTTTTTATTCTTCTTTTATCCATGTAAGTTAGGCACATTTTAACGTTTTTTTCAGATGACTTACATTTTGTTTTAATATTTGCATAATTTTTATTGTTAATTTTATTTTATACTGTTTGTAAAATTAATTATTTTTAGTATTGTAACAAGTAAATGGCTTATGCCGTATGTCGTGTAAATAAATAAAAATTGATTTTTATCCATAAATGACGATTTATATATAAAAAAGGCCAGCCAAGAAGATTCTGGCACGACCATGTGAACAATATTTTGAAACAAGGAAACGTTAGAAGTGTAAATAAGAACGAGCATGACATGTACGAATAGATGTTGAATGTGAGTGAGAAGATGAATTTATACAAAGACAAATGTGTATGGCGCTCGTTTTCCTCTGCCTACCCCAACAACAGGGACATGGCGTGATAGTGTATAATTTATGTATATTGAGAGGTAAAGAGGGCGTATGGGTATAAGGGAAGCTCACATTTAATTAAAATTTGTCCAAACACCTTTACCTCTCAATGGCTCCCCAATGTCATAATCAAACACCTTTACCTCTCAATGGCTCCCCAATGTCATAATATAAAGAAATATTTGATAATGTTATATAGAGAAATATAATTGTTTGTGAAACAAAACGGCCAAGAAACACAAAATCCAGTACATCTCGTTCCAAATAGGGTGTGCAAACAAAACCAATTACCACATTTTTAACAGTAATTCAAAAATAAGAAAAAGTAAAAAACTAAACGGGTTTTCATTTTCTCTTTCGTTTAAAGCAAAAATCTATTTTGTAAGATTTTTTACAATTAACAACCAAAAAAGAGTTTTATTGTTTTTTTGTGAAAAAATAGAAAAAAAGGCATTAAACAAATTAAATTTTTGAAAAATATCATAGAATAGAGTGTTAAAATTTTTATATTTAAAGACACATCTTACGAGGACTCACTATGCATCTTCAAAACTAGTCTTGAAGATGCCCTAACAAGGTGAAATAGCTATCGACCAATAAACAATATACGTAGAATCGAAAACATACTGTTTAATTTTTTAATTTAAATTAATATTTGACCGACTATAGACTCTCAGGAGTGATAAAGGTGAACTAAATTGGTCGAAGGTGGGGTTCAAACTCTCAATCACTGGATTACAAAGACAGTGCGATGTCCACTGTCCCATCAACCTATCGAAATTTATGATCCGTCTGCTATACGAGCTCATACGTTATTATTTTAAAATATCTTTGATCGAACCATACTTTCTTTGGTAACCTGCGTCTCCAACTCAAATTAGGTTTTTTGCATTTTCTCAGCGTTGACAGACCATTTTAATGTGTTCGCTTAAATTCCATTGCAACTCTCGCGTTTCTAAAAATTCAAAATTCCGAAACACCCTAAAAATACAGGTAAGTTCCATTATATTTTTTAACATGAAAGCAGGTGCTTTTCACCTGCAGGTAATTAGCCTATTGTTAGCCTAGTGTTCAATAAACCAGCCAAATGGGGGTTATTGTGTCGTTTGTGTTTAAGAAGGACACAGCCAACTTGTATTTATGAAAAATGAATAGATTTAAAACAATACAAACAAAGTTTTAATACCTGAGAACGAAGACAGACGCATACAACGGTTTTAAGTAGATTATTGCTAATATTGGAATATTTTTTAGTATGGTTTGCGCGTTATTATTTCTTATCGAGATAATAATTTTACCTATGTATTTGAAATTTTGATTTTATTACTTATATGTACACATAAAAAATCGAAACAGATTAATGGTTGTTGGTTGCACAAATTTATAAAATGAAATCGAGGGAAAAAGTTGTGTACCTTTTAGATGATTTTAAATTAAAAATATGTATATGTTTTATGTCATATATAGATAATAGATACATATACCTACACTATAGTTTCCACACTATGGGGCAAGAATGTGGATTTTTATTAATATTTTTTTGAATAAACATTCATATTTTTGCGGAAAAGAAACAATAAAAAATGTGGACTATGCAAGGCGTTGCAATATGGGAAATTAATAAACACTAAGAATATTATTATGCAGGCGTTAAGAAATATAAAAGTAACGTCATATAGCTACATGTTGAATATTGTTATAAATTTAATATACCTAACACTACACTATTTATGGCAATGAACCCGCCATTGTACTATAAATATTATACCTACGTCATAATACCTCAACGGGAACATGACATGTAACTTAGCCATGCAAAAAATCATTTTCTATTTGTCTTCTTTCTTTTTTTACATTATGTTTAAATATGGTAAAAAACAGGGGAAATAAGGTATAAGAAACAATTTATGTACCTACTTAAATAGAAGTAATAAAGCTTCAAAGTTAATCTATAGGTAGGTAATTAGTTACATACCTAATAACTAATGGGTGGTAATAACTTATCACTGGAAAGTTATCATAAGTAATACAGTTAATTTATGGGAAAGTTTACATTTCAGTAATTATTTCGGAAGCTTGTGGCAGTCTTTTTGTGCATTGAACAAATTTTAAACTGAGGTTCCCTTTGGTGACCAGAGAGATTCTGAAAACAGCTGATTATACGGTGAATGGATGTATTTTATTTAGTTTGTTTTAAAAACTCACAAAATATCTAATCATATTGATTTTTCTTAGTTAAAAATTCTTATTCTATATTGACGAGACGAAATATTTTTTACGTCCATGTTTGGTAGAAACTTGACAAAATGGAATAACCATATTAGGGGTAGAACAGGCTAGAGTTTCAAAGTAGGTACATATTTACAAGATTAAATTTTATGACATGTAGGTATATTGTACCAATAATAAAACAAAAATTGACAATGTTTGCAAACAAAATAGATTGATTCTTTTGTGTAAAATATTTAAGTAATTTTCTAAGTTAGGGTTATAAAATGTAGAAGCCATGACTTGTTATAAGCAGGTAGGTATAATGAGTTATTATAAATGACTATTAGGTATAGCGATTTCAGTCTGGATCTGTGAGACGATTTCGTAACGAGATCGTAAGTCTCCAGAATGTGGCAACTTGTTATTGGGTACGTGTTATCTGTTAATTGCCCGAGAAGTAATAAATAAACAAATCTATATGATGTAAGTATACTTCCCATTGAGCTCAAACTATTTTATATGAATTTTCTTGATACATACTATAGGTAGTTACGTCACACAATCATCTACCATATTTGAAATATCTCTATTCATACCTTATCAAGTGGTCAATAAAAATAAATTCTTGCAATATTATTCTTAGTCTTCACAGGAAAATAAAAATAAAATCATAAAACAAATAAAATAAAATAAAATAAAATAAAATAAAATAAAATAAAATAAAATAAAATAAAATAAAATAAAATAAAATAAAATAAAATAAAATAAAATAAAATAAAATAAAATAAAATAAAATAAAATAAAATAAAATAAAATAAAATAAAATAAAATAAAATAAAATAAAATAAAATAAAATAAAATAAAATAAAATAACATAAAATGAAATAAATAAAAAAATATATGAACTGCCGACTAAGGTAAAAAAAAAATCAGCATTATGAATGGACCAACAACAAGCCTACCTAGTTGTATTTTTCAGAATTAGGGATTAAATTTGTAGAAGTCATGACTGGTTATGAGTAGTAGGTAGGTATAATGACTATAGTGATATCAAATAAGAGAACTGACGACTGGGGTAACAAAACTTATCCACATTAGGGAATGCGAATGTCAACAACAAGACCCCATCGTTGTCCCATCCCTAATGCGGATTAGTTTTATCACCTTAGTCATCATGAGGGAGATCGCGATACCACTTCCACGCCGGCGACGCTATAGGACCCATTGGTCCTTTTCACCACCGGAAGCGGCCGCAACGTCGGACAACACAAATATCCACTATCTATCGGTACCACTGCCCCCGAGAATCCAACCTCAAACGGCGGGGCAACCGCTCAAGATCGGCAGCCGGGGCAAGCCCCTAGCACAACCGATCGAACGGAAGGGCTTGCCCCCGCACCCCTCGGTCCTCGTGTTGGCGTCCGAAAGCTTGGCGGGCTAACACCGGGGGCATCCGACGCAATCATCACCTGTCAGATTTGACGTCACAGATGTCAACACAGGATGTCTGACCCGACGTCTGCGCCGGCGGTGTGCCCGGACCAAACAACATTCGCCGCAGTTGACGAGTCACTGCCGAGCGAGACTAGAGGCGTCCGTCCTGCTCTTCTCTAAGTACAGAATTGATGAGGGCACAACAGCGTCGGCCGCCCACCCCCGCCTTTACTGCCTAGGCCCTTAGAGCCGCAACCTAGGCCTAGACCTAAGTCATCAGTTCATATTGATAATGATTATTGATAGTTAGTAAATGACTATACCTGAAAGACCAAATAATGGACTAAGACAGCCAAAGCTTCTACCCCCTTGGTGGTTGTTGGTGGAGGTGTCAGCTGCTGTGGAGGAGGTGGAAGAGGGGCAGGGACCGAGACGACAGCCGGGGGCGGTGGCCTGGGACTTGGGGGCCTCGGGTGATCTGAAATACAAAAAAAACACATTGTTAGAAAATATAACAAATAAGTACCTATTTAAAAACGAGTAAATAAAAAAAATTAGGACACCCTTCTCAAAGTTTTCATCACGTTGAAATCTTATTGCTAAAAGAAATTTAGGTATATAAATACTCCTGGTTTTATGCAATAAGTATAGCATTATTGTTTACATTGTATGACATACAAAATTGTTCAATTTCATCAAAATATCAAATGAATCAAGCTGGAAACAGTTATACGTGAAAAAAATCGCGAATAAAATAGGGTTTATCGTAATTCAGGTTTAAAATTATCAGTAATAAGATGCAATGTACTTATATAAAAAATACATCCATTACCAAACAAATGTACATACATTTAATAGTGTACCTACGTACTACTTTCTTTCAACGTACAGTAGTTAATGTTGATTATAACTAGGTATATTAACCCTGTTAATTTTTAAATTAATACATAAGCAATACATGGGATTTTTACTGTATAACTCACTAAATATTATGGTCCTTTATAAAAGACTTTAAATCTCTTATTAATCCAATAAATAAATCATAAAGTAGAGAATCCTTTATCGGAACAATAGTCAATTAATTTATACAATACTCCATTAACTCAGACATAATAATTATCTTTTAAGTTTTTGTTTTTTGTAGTTTTATCAATAGGTTAATAAGAAGGCAATGTTATCGATTTCGGTTACAAGCCCAAAGTTTAATTTTGTAATTATATTTATAATTTTGTGTTCGTCATCGAGACATACCTACTAATATAAATATATATATTATGACGTCAGAAGGATTCATAATATTACTATGTATCTATTTTAAATGCCCTTGAATCGATGCCAAAAACAGTATTATGAATTATCATTTTAGACGATATTTTAAAATTCAGGTAAAAACGTCAAACTAATTTACTTATACAAACATTATTTATAAATTGTACCTACTTATATACATATTATGCCATACATGACCGTTCTTAGTAATAAAGAATTTAAAACATCTAATTTAAGTGCGAATCTTTCATAAAAGTAAAATTATTTTAAAGCGCTTAAATTTCTAATAAAATATTTTAAAATTGGCCACTCGCATAGCCTTTTTCAATAATTCATTGAGGTTTTTAACCAGGTTAAACCCGCCAATTATTGACACATTACATGGACAAAAATGTTGAATCCAAAACCGAAAGGTACTGTCACTATTCCGAGTGAAAAATTATTGAGAAAACTAAACCGTAAAATTGGTGATAAAACCACGAAGATCCAATACAATAAGTGAGACGAAGTGATTTTGACATAAATGTAAATTAAATTTATTTAATTAAAAGCGGTCTGTTTCTTCGATCTGCTGAACGTACCACACTAGCAATTCCCATTTATTCTACTTAATTTCTCAATACCTCTTTTGAAGTACAATCAGCAAGACAATGGAACACCTAAGTGATGATATTACGACGTCTCAATCGATTCAACTTTTTCAAAAGCAGTTATGACTCTCTAATAACTGTCAATTGGCACTTCTTCACCATCCTTTCTCTCCTACCACAACCTCTATCTCCTACTATTCTTTGTTGCTGTAATTTTACATTTAATAATGTTAGGTGTTTGTCTTTCTGTTTTTTTTGTTATAGGTATATATGTACCTACCACTACACTTTTTATGGTCTCACGTTGCTTTGAATAATTGCGAAAAATTCACATTTTATCAAATGGGACAAAATGTAAAGAATATTTGTATGTAAATGAAGTTTATTGAGTTGCTTCATTGAAGCTCATTGGAAACTCATAAAACAGTCACATTCCTGGAAGATGTCTATAAAACAATGAAAAGGTGATGGTTCATATTGATGGGAGCTAATCTCAGTAGAAAGGAGAGTTTATTTTATCTTTCTGGTCGACTATCGCCTCTCACTTCTCATTACAACGTCAACAATTTAATAATTACAGAGATCAGATTATATGTATCTCAACTGTAGAGGTCGTCGTTATGATCACAGTGCATTAAAATAAAACACATTTGATGAAGGAAAAAGTAATTTGGCATCAGATTGTAGTTAGATATCATCTAGCGAGATCATTTAGAGACTGACTGATGCGTCTGATGACCATGAATAAAGACGAAGTAAAACGTCCAGTATTCAATTGCTTCGATACAATTTAATTTATAACATTTACAAGCGAACATGCAAGAAATCGAAATATTAAGTAATATCTCTTCGTGGCCAGGCTACGACATATAAATCCACAACTGAAGAGCAGTCCTTAAACAGACCAAGAACAAGTATTGAAAGAATGTTGGATGACCTCTGTACATGGGGTATTTTGCAGCAAACAGTATGTGGACAGCAGCAAATTATCGAACATTTATGCAGCTGTACCTACTCGAATAAAATAACCTGATTAAGTTTAATACGCATAAGAAGTAGAAGATCGAATATATAATGCTAAAGAAGTAAAATAATATATGAAGGTTTTCCTAGTCAATTTTTACATCCAATCTGACATGCGGAATAATACAGAGGGGCTGAACCATATATATTCCACTGCGTATATTTTTTGTTCAAATATTTTATCATACTTATATAAAATTGAAAAAATAATAACTTATTTAAGATCGAATCTTGAACAAGAAACGATTATTGTGTCTGACAATACTTTCAAATTTCCGGATTAAAAAAAAATCATTGATGCCCTGAAAATTCAACAAATATACATTTACATACAACAAGTAGATAATGTACCAATATACGACAATTATTTATATTCAAAGGGTTCATCCAAGGTGAAAATAGTCTGGTCCCAGTTCTGAACGATGAATGTCGATTGAGCGAGTGATGTTATACTTCCGTTCATTATTTTCCATATTTTAACAGGTTTAAGGTTGAACGCATCCAGATTGTATTTAATGAATGGAGAATGTGTACATAGATAAAAACAAGAGAGAAAAATAGAATGAATCGTAGAGTGAGGTTGGAGATCAAAGGATTTGAGTGTAGGTAGAGGCAGAGACTTAGCACAATGACTCAACTGATATCAGCACCAATTATGTTTCGAGTGGAACTTCCGAAGCTGTCATTAAAACCATCACCGTGAAGGAATGGACCGAACCAGAGATAGAATGCATTTTCAATTTAATAATATTATTATTGTTTTTCGAAGTTTATAAACAAACTTCGCAGGTTGAACATCTTTATTTTTTAGAACTTGCATAATATGTGCAAGAAATATTAGTACAGGCAGGATATTATACAAGCTACAGTACAATTGTCTAGTAATCCAAAATTTGAGATTATTTATTATTACAAAATCCATTAGATAACATAAACATTGGTAAAGTACAATAAATTAGAAAAAAATATACAATCTAATAAAATGCTGATAAGAGTCAATAGTGGCATATGGATGGATCCACTCCACTAGCCCACGGCCATGTGCAGGAGTGTACGTTATTTTTAAAATCATAATAAATTGAAACTACTCATATTTTATTTTTTTGTATTATTTATTTATTACTTATTTTATTTTACCTTTTATCACACCATTTTTATAATGACAACAATAAGTAGATTACTGCTGCCCAACTAGGAAATCCTGTTCTAGGGCTAGCAGTTTACAATTTTTATTGACAAATATATGCAATTATGAACCAGGTGATTTTTCCCGTTCCACACAAAATATGTACACAATCTCAACTTTCTCTGACGCGATTTTTATTTCAGAGCGATAGAAAGAGACTAGTCAACTATGTTGGTGTAATTAATATGAATCACATGGTTCCCAAATCAAATCAAATATTTTTATGTGTTACTCAAAGAGCATCGCAAACACAATACGGCATAGTTACAAACGTTGATTTTTTAAATTTAAATTTTGAATTATTTAAGTATTTGTGTTAGTTCTGTCCTCCCATAATTTATGATGTATTTTTAATATTCAATTTGAATATTCTTTGTGATGTTATTTCTTTAAGAGAGGAAGTTAAACTGTTGTAGAGTATTGTATTTATAATAAACGTAGTTTTGTATTTAATTACTTTAAATTGTTACTCACACTATCGTAATACGCGGGACACAACATACACTCTCTACATGATACATTTTGAGAAAATGGTGTAAATTTACTACTGTTAAATCTAACTACATATTCCATTGTAGCGAAGATTTATAAACATTCATCTTATTGACGAAAATCAAGAAAATACTTAGTCTTATAATGTATGTCAAATAAACTGGAAAGACTCGACTTGGATTATCAAATAACAACTCAGCTGTCAATATGGGAAATGCGTGTTCATGATATGTGTACAATTAACCATATACGATTAACGCCAAGTTGATTAAACAAGAAGTAGGTACTTATTAGTCAATCAAAGGATAAGGTACGAGATACTTGTCAAGTAACATTTTACATAATATGAATTACCTATGTACATACATACAAGATACATCGTACACTTGAGCATATGAGCCGATTTATCCAAAAGAATACTGATGAAGTACCTTATACATTGACTTATCTCATATAGAATACTGTTGAAGGTGATAAGAAATAAATGACGTTATACTATGTGTGATGAAACCAGAAATGTATGTGACTAATTGACTTTCTTCATGTAAAATGGTTAATATGAGATCTATACAATGATAGTTTTATTTGTGTATTTAATTAATTAGGAAAAATGTATTCATTTAATTAATTAGATCGGCCTTCGTGGCTCAGTTGATTGGGTATCTGACTGCTGATCCAAAGGTTCCGGGTTCGATTCCCGGTGGAGACACAGTTTTTAATTGTTTTTTTCAGTCTGGATCTGTGAGACGATTAATATCGTGCGTGTTAAATTAATATTTGACATAGTACCTGTTAGTTGCCCGAGAAACAATATTAAAAAAAATAAAAAAAAAATCCTCTTAAAAATGATTTCGTATGATAATGCCACCTATTTATGTTACTTTATACTATTTTTGGATCTGCTGTACATTATGGATAACTTAATATGTACTATGTTCTCTCTACACAAGGTATGTTCATCAATGGGTAACCGGACATAATACATAATATATTGTATGTCCACTTTTTGGTGAAATTGTGTTATGATACATATTTTGTACAGGTCGAATTTATCTTTGATCTGTGAAAATATAATATGTCCATATAGGTAATACAGGTGATGATATGGCTAGTCAATTTAAAAATGAATATTACAAGCAAATGTACCAGCATTGTGAACATTCATGTTGAGTTTTCTAAAAATTATCAATAATGGACATACAATATTTGTTCGGTTAGCCAACGATATTGCTTCTTACAATTGTATTTTTTTTCTTGAATGAAGAATAATAACTACATCTGCCGAACGTACTACATTAACTCTCCCAATTCACAACACTGAATTTTCCAGCTCATCCTTTGAAGTACGTTCAGCAAGACTCTAGAACAATTTGAGGCCTGATATAACTTCGTCAAACTCGATTTCCATTTTCAAGAAAAGACTAAAGAATATCTCTCCGAAAATACCAGATCCCTTTCCTTTTCTTTCCTTCCCTATGCTAAGTAATATTTACTAAAGAAGGAATATTTATCCCTACACACCTGATCTCGATTTCCTCTTCTTTTGCTATGATGTTTTTCTTGTTTTTATTATTTATCTTGGTGCTATTTTCTTGTATATTTTCTTTGTTCTTTTTTAGCTTTCATTTTTTTTGTTGATGTACATATGTAATTCTGCCACTATGTAATCTGGTTGGTAGGAAGAAATTGCCTAATGGCAATAAGCCCACCAGTGTGCATTATATTTGTATATATTATGTACTAAAGTTAAATAAATAAATAAATTAATTAGTTAATTAAAAATATAATTCAGAATTAAGAGCATATTAAAAAAGACTTTACCCGCAATCTTAGTTAACAATGAGAAAATCATACTAATTTACTGTGAATACAAAAAAGTATATATATTTTTATAAAGAATGTATAATTTTCAATAAATTAATTCACGGCACTTATCTTGGCATTTATTTCTTAGCAAAAATCTTTCTGAATAGTTTTGTTCCTCACATTTGAGATAAATCGAGTGATGTATTGTCAAGATGCCAAAACTGTCAGCGCATTTATTAAAAACATATAAAATATCCATAAATAATACTTAATGTAAACCACAATATACATAAATAAAAGAAAAGTGTAATAAAATATATCAAGGTCCGTGAAAACACTTTTAATGAACTATCTCGAGAAAATAATAACACGCAGCATATTACACGAGAAGAAAAGAAAACATCTTGCCAAGAATTAACGGATCTCGTCTACGATTCAAACCGATTTGTTATTTATAAAAACGGACATACAATAATAAAGAATACGAAAAGTCTATGTTAGAAAAATAATGAATGAATACGTAGACAATAAGTTTATTTTTTTACCATTTTTTTGTAAAATGCTGATACTCTTCAATTTCAAAACGTAACAAAATATACCTACATAATTATTGACACATTTGAATAACTCCACAGATGGCATGTAATTCTAAATCTAGTGATTGAAAACATGATTTATAAAAACCGCCTAATACACTATGAAGTTACGTAAGAGTAATTTTATGCACTCAAGCACGTAATAGATTTATTTTTATTTAAAGAGTAAAACAAAAATAATGAAAAAAATGATTTATTAAACTCTTTTTAGAGGAATTTATGCTGAACTATAAATTTGTGTTACAAAGTTGTTGTTAAAGTTGTGTAGATGGGTCGATGGCAGAGCGGTTAGCGCGCTGGGCTAGTAATCCAGTAGTCGCGAGTTCGAATGCTGCCTCGACCGATTTTGTTCACCTATAACACAAGCATTTATGCTTATTTTAGGGAACGTAGGAAGATGTATATGTTCTTGTTTAACAAGGACATATTCATTTTTATAAAAAAATCATTCACTAGAAAGATGTTGAAAATACTTATGGCATTTTTTAAAGAAAAACACTGTTTAACATAATGTATTTGATTTAAAATTGGGGTGTTTAGGTTTATTTACCACCTAAAACTATAAATATATTATGGGCACTATAGTGTAACTAAACAGGTATAATATTTAATACAGAATATTTTTATACAAAAATCGCATAAAGGCGAGGTTACCCTTAAGGAATCTCTTCCAACAAGATTATGATCATGTTTAACTATATTGACCTTAATTTTTTTGTTTCGGCAAACTATTTAGCTTCAATATTATATCTTTTATAGGTACCTACTTTTAAACAAATTATAAACAAGTACTTAACCTAAAAAAATTAAATGAGGACACTATTTTCAAAGATTTCACATAATTAAATTTGTAATAGCATACTTACGTTAAATTACTCAATAAATTTCACTTAATTTACATTTAGTTCACAGTTAAATCATGTTAAGAAATAAATATTATTATGATTACAGTAACAGCCCCAGAACAGGTTTAGCCTAGTGGGGCATTACTTACTTAACCTAAATATGTACAAATGTTTGTGTATTAACAATAAATAAATAAATAAAAATAAATTTTAACTGTTTATTTCATTGAAAACATGTAGAAACAGTAAAAAATATTATTGTTGCATCTAACCCAGTGATTTCCCAAGTGGTCCAGAGGGGGGTCGAGGGGGCTCGAGGGGGGTCTACGTTTGCGTGAAAAAAATGGGGGTTCATAAGTTATAAGTGGCAGTCCACGAAAACTATTTTTTTAATTGTTGATTTACATTGTTAAAGTAACGGTACGCTATAATATTTAATTTGAATTATATTGTACTAATTTTATTTTTGTTTATTTTTACCACTCCGAATTTAGGGTTGGAACTCAGCCGCAACGCAAATTTCCCTCGATAGATCTAATCTTCACATTTTTAATGAGTTTTGGGAATATGGTAAAAATCGAGTAGCAGCAGGTGGTCCACCGAAACTAGGAAAATTTGAAAGTGGTCAACGAGAAAATTTGGAAACCTCTGGGGGGCAAGTCTGGTCCGACCGGCGAAATCAAAATCAAAACCCTAGTCCACATCATGGATATAATTATCACATGGAGTCCTATGACATCTAAAGATATTGTAGAACTCTATATAATAATTATATCCATGATATGGGTAATCGTGGGGGTTTTGATTTCGCCGGTTGGAGAGGACTTGCTCCTCTGATCTAACCGAATAAATTTGAAATTTTATTAACGCTCAGACGGGAAATGCATATCTTTGTTTACTTTGTATGAAATACACTTCGGTTTGTCACTTCCGGTACGATAGAATATTTCGGAAATATTTCCCAAAAACTAATAAAACTTAAAAAAAAAGAAAATATACATATTTCGTCTAAAATAAACAATACACTAGGCAGTCACATAAAAAACTGTGAAAATAAAATAAATAATCTCGACAAATCTGGTGTATATAAAATCAAATGCGAAGATTGTGACGCAATATATATAGGCCAAACAGGTAGGTCCTTTGCTACCAGATTTATAGAACACAAGAGGGCCTTTCAACAAAATAAAATAGAATCATCCCAATTTGCAAAACATCTTGTACAAAACAATCACAACCTGACCGACGCAAATAAACCTATACCTATTCATATAAATAATAAAGGCCTAAAAATGAATATTTTAGAGCAACTAGAAATCAATAAAAATTTACACGAAAATATAATAAACGAACAAATAAATATGTACAGCTCACCTCTCCTAAACATGTTTAAAACGAAATAATAATATTACTCTTTTCTCACAAAATATGTATGTAACTAGAATAAGTCTGAACAAAAAATGTAATATTAGGTATATGCTTTAGGATTTATCTATAGTGCTGCATTACTTAGGTACCACAGTTTGTTTTGTTACCGATTTAATTTATTGTATATGCCGCATTTTAATTATATGCACATCAATTTTCTATCTATATTACTTACCACCGTTGCTCAGTTATGTTATTCAATGTTTCTATGTAATTTAATTGTATATACCTATATAGTTTTTAATTATATGTACATCACATCCCTATCTATATTACTTACCACTGTCGTTCATTTATTATGCAATGTTTATAATTTAATTGGATATGCCTAGTTTTTAATTATGTGCAAATATTTATTTTATATACCTACACACCATGTATCTACCACTATTATTCACCATTATGTTTTAAGTGTCTCTAAGTTTAATTGTATAGTCCACGCTTAGCTTTGATTTATTAATTTGTATAGAATGATCTCAATTTAAATTTGTGAATCTGGTTGTATTTATTTATTTATTTATTTATTTAATATTGCTTCTCGGGCAACTAACAGGTACTATGTCAAATATTAATTTAACACGCACCCAATAACAAGTTGCAACATTCTGGAGACTTACGATATTAATCGTCTCACAGATCCAGACTGAAAACACAATTAAAAACTGTGTCTCCACCGGGAATCGAACCCGGGACCTTTGGCTCAGCAGTCAGATATCTAACCAACTGAGCCAAACCGACGGTTGTATACCTAATACCTATAATTTTGCCTCACCTATTTTATTGCGGGTTTTTCGAAAAGTGGACCACTGGTATACAGAAAAAAACTAACCCACAATAAAAACGTCCGATCTTCACCCTTTCTGTAAAGACTTTATATTATTTTTAAACAGCTGTACTGTAGGTTTTTTCATTACTTAAACACCTGCATCGACGTAATTCCCAACATAAACTATAATACAACTGTTTTGAACAATTCATAATTGCAAAGATGTACCGAATTTTAGTATATAAGAAAAAGCAGAGTTTCTATGTTTACCAGTTGATAAGGGCCTAATAAGCTGAAACGGTCGTCCTGGATTTAGGAAAAAAAAATATATGTAGACCAAATCATTTGTTTGATTTAGAATACCCATTATTAACTATTAAATACAAAATCGTTCAATTTTATCAATTGAATCTAGCTGGAAACAGTTTAAACGTGCATCGTTACAAATTCTGAAAGTTTCAGACTTCTTGATCGGGAAGTTAAACATAGTTAATAATAAAACTTAAATGGGAAAAATGTTAAAATAAAAATAAACGTTAATATAAAAAATAAATAAAATAAACGTTAAACTTTTGCTAAAAATTTATATGTCGAGTTCTTTTATAGTTTGCAAGCTTTGCGACGAGTAAAAATCTTTCGTGGCCTTAACATGAGACGTGTATATCTATAATATTCGAACAGTACCTACTGCTAAATCACAAATTATATTCGTCCAACCTCTAATTCCTACAACCTTAACACATTCGCGGACACATATTTCATGAAGGATCCAAATACCATAAACTTGTTATTTTTTGGAACATTTCATTTTCGATTGAATTGTTATTGAATGTTAGAAGTAAATATTCGGAAAATTGTGTTTTCCAGAAAAAAAAACTTGAGGGCTATTGCCGTTATTCTCTTTTTCGATGAAGAAATATTACTTACCAGAGATATGACGGGCATAGCCGTCATGACGGATATACCCATCATTTCCTGGGAAATAACATTATATATTGTATTATATATGAAATGACGGTTACAGCCGTCAAATGTGTATAATAAATAATCAAAAGATATCAGTATGTATGTATTTGATTAAAATATTACATTTTTATTTGAAGTTTTTATTGTAATATAATCAGAATATAAAAAATCCCTTAAATTTCTGTAACTGAGATCTATAAATTAACATATTATAAAATGTAAAAATTCATTCTAAATTACATAAAAAATATATGTCTACTTGCTTTTTATTTCGCTTACGTGATTTATAATTGTATTTTATATGAATATTGCACCAAATAACTATTTTTCAACAATTTAACTACAATGTTTAATCATATTCACACAACAACACAACGATCCTCCCAGACGCGCATTTTGTAGAGAACTACATAGAAATGTATAGAAAATATTGACAGCTATTGCCGTCTTTTTCATTTGTGTTCACACAAGCACAACCCTTGAATATTCTTTCTTATAGACTATATGCTGGGACATTTTACTGTAGACATTTTTTTATAGGGACACAATACTTCGTGCTATCATAAAATTGCTTTAGTTTCAATACGGCTACAATAGTCTTTTTACTAAAATTGTCCCTTTGACTTACGGTTATAGCCGTCATTACCTGAATAAGAGATTCTATTTTGACTGCTATAGCCGTCATAACCGTGAATGTGTTAAAGAGAGACAAAAGGGTATGTCGTATTATTCTGTCAGATCACTTTGCTCCTTTCGTACCTACCTATGATATGAAATTAGGACAGAATTGAAACAATACAATGTTGAAATGACCTCGTAAACTATTTAACACCATCCGTCGTGTTACGAAAGTGGGAATCGAATATTTTTATTATTGCATATGCGCAAACATTGGATTTTTTTCCCTGTCGGGAGTCAAAGATATTTTTTAACAGATTTGTAATTATCTCAATAGAGACGAAGTTGGAATATTTATTGTAGGAGAACCGGGAAATCAAGGCACCTACAGGGCTTACGACCTGTCATCGGCTGGTTTACGTGATCACTTTATGCGCTTGCGCAACGTTCACCAATTATGCCTTTTCAATGAGATCCCTATCAATTCAATTTTGAAAGTTCTATATATTGTAATACTGAAATTCTTTTCGCTTGAAAATAAGGAATTTTTACTACAGCCATCTATGGGTGAAATTATGAACAACAATCTTATTATTTTTATTTATTTTGTTGGAACGCCATCTATTGAGAGAATTGGTTTTTTGTAAATAATGAAAGCTACAATTCTTATATCTGAGGTGACAATGCATTTTTCGCATAGAAGTCACCCCTGAATTGCGCCAGACTTATAAGGTCATTTTTGTCTTATTTA
The DNA here is from genome assembly GCA_963576475.1 of Molanna angustata. Taxonomy (NCBI): domain Eukaryota; kingdom Metazoa; phylum Arthropoda; class Insecta; order Trichoptera; family Molannidae; genus Molanna; species Molanna angustata. Next base: position 10,042,294 of record OY754971.1, on the reverse strand, counting down.
CCTACTTGTACCAATGTGTAAGTAATCGAATATTTTTATTATTGCATATGCGCAAACATTGGATTTTTTTTCCCTGTCGGGAGTCAAAGATATTTTTTAACAGATTTTTAATTATCTCAATAGAGACGAAGTTGGAATATTTATTGTAGGAGAACCGGGAAATCAAGGCACCTACAGGGCTTACGACCTGTCATCGGCTGGTTTACGTGATCACTTTATGCGCTTGCGCAACGTTCACCAATTATGCCTTTTAATGAGATCCCTATCAATTCAATTTTGAAAGTTCTATATATTGTAATACTGAAATTCTTTTCGCTTGAAAATAAGGAATTTTTACTACAGCCATCTATGGGTGAAATTATGAACAACAATCTTATTATTTTTATTTATTTTGTTGGAACGCCATCTATTGAGAGAATTGGTTTTTTGTAAATAATGAAAGCTACAATTCTTATATCTGAGGTGACAATGCATTTTTCGCATAGAAGTCACCCCTGAATTGCGCCAGACTTATAAGGTCATTTTTGTCTTATTTACCTACTTGTACCAATGTGTAAGTAATCGAATATTTTTATTATTGCATATGCGCAAACATTGGATTTTTTTCCCTGTCGGGAGTCAAAGATATTTTTTAACAGATTTGTAATTATCTCAATAGAGACGAAGTTGGAATATTTATTGTAGGAGAACCGGGAAATCAAGGCACCTACAGGGCTTACGACCTGTCATCGGCTGGTTTACGTGATCACTTTATGCGCTTGCGCAACGTTCACCAATTATGCCTTTTCAATGAGATCCCTATCAATTCAATTTTGAAAGTTCTATATATTGTAATACTGAAATTCTTTTCGCTTGAAAATAAGGAATTTTTACTACAGCCATCTATGGGTGAAATTATGAACAACAATCTTATTATTTTTATTTATTTTGTTGGAACGCCATCTATTGAGAGAATTGGTTTTTTGTAAATAATGAAAGCTACAATTCTTATATCTGAGGTGACAATGCATTTTTCGCATAGAAGTCACCCCTGAATTGCGCCAGACTTATAAGGTCATTTTTGTCTTATTTACCTACTTGTACCAATGTGTAAGTAATCGAATATTTTTATTATTGCATATGCGCAAACATTGGATTTTTTTTCCCTGTCGGGAGTCAAAGATATTTTTTAACAGATTTTTAATTATCTCAATAGAGACGAAGTTGGAATATTTATTGTAGGAGAACCGGGAAATCAAGGCACCTACAGGGCTTACGACCTGTCATCGGCTGGTTTACGTGATCCCTTTATGCGCTTGCGCAACGTTCACCAATTATGCCTTTTAATGAGATCCCTATCAATTCAATTTTGAAAGTTCTATATATTGTAATACTGAAATTCTTTTCGCTTGAAAATAAGGAATTTTTACTACAGCCATCTATGGGTGAAATTATGAACAACAATCTTATTATTTTTATTTATTTTGTTGGAACGCCATCTATTGAGAGAATTGGTTTTTTGTAAATAATGAAAGCTACAATTCTTATATCTGAGGTGACAATGCATTTTTCGCATAGAAGTCACCCCTGAATTGCGCCAGACTTATAAGGTCATTTTTGTCTTATTTACCTACTTGTACCAATGTGTAAGTAATCGAATATTTTTATTATTGCATATGCGCAAACATTGGATTTTTTTTCCCTGTCGGGAGTCAAAGATATTTTTTAACAGATTTTTAATTATCTCAATAGAGACGAAGTTGGAATATTTATTGTAGGAGAACCGGGAAATCAAGGCACCTACAGGGCTTACGACCTGTCATCGGCTGGTTTACGTGATCACTTTATGCGCTTGCGCAACGTTCACCAATTATGCCTTTTAATGAGATCCCTATCAATTCAATTTTGAAAGTTCTATATATTGTAATACTGAAATTCTTTTCGCTTGAAAATAAGGAATTTTTACTACAGCCATCTATGGGTGAAATTATGAACAACAATCTTATTATTTTTATTTATTTTGTTGGAACGCCATCTATTGAGAGAATTGGTTTTTTGTAAATAATGAAAGCTACAATTCTTATATCTGAGGTGACAATGCATTTTTCGCATAGAAGTCACCCCTGAATTGCGCCAGACTTATAAGGTCATTTTTGTCTTATTTACCTACTTGTACCAATGTGTAAGTAATCGAATATTTTTATTATTGCATATGCGCAAACATTGGATTTTTTTCCCTGTCGGGAGTCAAAGATATTTTTTAACAGATTTGTAATTATCTCAATAGAGACGAAGTTGGAATATTTATTGTAGGAGAACCGGGAAATCAAGGCACCTACAGGGCTTACGACCTGTCATCGGCTGGTTTACGTGATCACTTTATGCGCTTGCGCAACGTTCACCAATTATGCCTTTTCAATGAGATCCCTATCAATTCAATTTTGAAAGTTCTATATATTGTAATACTGAAATTCTTTTCGCTTGAAAATAAGGAATTTTTACTACAGCCATCTATGGGTGAAATTATGAACAACAATCTTATTATTTTTATTTATTTTGTTGGAACGCCATCTATTGAGAGAATTGGTTTTTTGTAAATAATGAAAGCTACAATTCTTATATCTGAGGTGACAATGCATTTTTCGCATAGAAGTCACCCCTGAATTGCGCCAGACTTATAAGGTCATTTTTGTCTTATTTACCTACTTGAACCAATGTGTAAGTAATCGAATATTTTTATTTATAAAAATATTCGATTCGATGTGTAAGTAATCGAATAATAAAAATATTCGATTACTTACACATTGGTACAAGTAGGTAAATAAGACAAAAATGACCTTATAAGTCTGGCGCAATTCAGGGGTGACTTCTATGCGAAAAATGCATTGTCACCTCAGATATAAGAATTGTAGCTTTCATTATTTACAAAAAACCAATTCTCTCAATAGATGGCGTTCCAACAAAATAAATAAAAATAATAAGATTGTTGTTCATAATTTCACCCATAGATGGCTGTAGTAAAAATTCCTTATTTTCAAGCGAAAAGAATTTCAGTATTACAATATATAGAACTTTCAAAATTGAATTGATAGGGATCTCATTGAAAAGGCATAATTGGTGAACGTTGCGCAAGCGCATAAAGTGATCACGTAAACCAGCCGATGACAGGTCGTAAGCCCTGTAGGTGCCTTGATTTCCCGGTTCTCCTACAATAAATATTCCAACTTCGTCTCTATTGAGATAATTACAAATCTGTTAAAAAATATCTTTGACTCCCGACAGGGAAAAAAATCCAATGTTTGCGCATATGCAATAATAAAAATATTCGATTACTTACACATTGGTACAAGTAGGTAAATAAGACAAAAATGACCTTATAAGTCTGGCGCAATTCAGGGGTGACTTCTATGCGAAAAATGCATTGTCACCTCAGATATAAGAATTGTAGCTTTCATTATTTACAAAAAACCAATTCTCTCAATAGATGGCGTTCCAACAAAATAAATAAAAATAATAAGATTGTTGTTCATAATTTCACCCATAGATGGCTGTAGTAAAAATTCCTTATTTTCGAGCGAAAAGAATTTCAGTATTACAATATATAGAACTTTCAAAATTGAATTGATAGGGATCTCATTAAAAGGCATAATTGGTGAACGTTGCGCAAGCGCATAAAGTGATCACGTAAACCAGCCGATGACAGGTCGTAAGCCCTGTAGGTGCCTTGATTTCCCGGTTCTCCTACAATAAATATTCCAACTTCGTCTCTATTGAGATAATTAAAAATCTGTTAAAAAATATCTTTGACTCCCGACAGGGAAAAAAAATCCAATGTTTGCGCATATGCAATAATAAAAATATTCGATTACTTACACATTGGTACAAGTAGGTAAATAAGACAAAAATGACCTTATAAGTCTGGCGCAATTCAGGGGTGACTTCTATGCGAAAAATGCATTGTCACCTCAGATATAAGAATTGTAGCTTTCATTATTTACAAAAAACCAATTCTCTCAATAGATGGCGTTCCAACAAAATAAATAAAAATAATAAGATTGTTGTTCATAATTTCACCCATAGATGGCTGTAGTAAAAATTCCTTATTTTCAAGCGAAAAGAATTTCAGTATTACAATATATAGAACTTTCAAAATTGAATTGATAGGGATCTCATTGAAAAGGCATAATTGGTGAACGTTGCGCAAGCGCATAAAGTGATCACGTAAACCAGCCGATGACAGGTCGTAAGCCCTGTAGGTGCCTTGATTTCCCGGTTCTCCTACAATAAATATTCCAACTTCGTCTCTATTGAGATAATTACAAATCTGTTCAAAAATATCTTTGACTCCCGACAGGGAAAAAAATCCAATGTTTGCGCATATGCAATAATAAAAATATTCGATTACTTACACATTGGTACAAGTAGGTAAATAAGACAAAAATGACCTTATAAGTCTGGCGCAATTCAGGGGTGACTTCTATGCGAAAAATGCATTGTCACCTCAGATATAAGAATTGTAGCTTTCATTATTTACAAAAAACCAATTCTCTCAATAGATGGCGTTCCAACAAAATAAATAAAAATAATAAGATTGTTGTTCATAATTTCACCCATAGATGGCTGTAGTAAAAATTCCTTATTTTCAAGCGAAAAGAATTTCAGTATTACAATATATAGAACTTTCAAAATTGAATTGATAGGGATCTCATTAAAAGGCATAATTGGTGAACGTTGCGCAAGCGCATAAAGTGATCACGTAAACCAGCCGATGACAGGTCGTAAGCCCTGTAGGTGCCTTGATTTCCCGGTTCTCCTACAATAAATATTCCAACTTCGTAGTTCATCATATTTTTTTTAAATTAAAAAAGACAAAAATATCTAGAAAAGTATGATGTGACGTTGCATGAATGCTTCAGGTTAAGTAAATAAACATAAAAAAATATAAGATTAACGTTGAAAATCAGGGTAAGCCATTATTTTTCTACATGAATTTATACAGAACATTATCAAAAAGTAGAGATATATTTTTCTTATTAATACCCAAACTATCTAAATTATTTTTTTCAAAACGATTTGATAAGAAATAATGATGGTATATCAAATTGAAAAATAGGTACGTTGGCAACAGTACCCCCTTAATTTCTTTTAGCAAGGAATTTGACATCTGTTGTAGAATGGCTAATGTCCCATCGAATTATCGAATTATTTCACGAAATCTTATTTTATTTCAGCCGTAGTTCGGCCTTGAATAGTTCAAGATCTAATTGAATCAATTTGCCTTGTGCAATGGAATCGTCGCTTTGTTTTGCAAATTTCGAACATAACAATTTCCAGAAATCAAATAAATTTCTTCTTTTTCTTCTTGTGCCGCTCCTAACGGAGGTTGGCAACTGGCAGCCATCACACCAAACCCATCCCGATCTTGCATCATCATCATCATCATAAGCTCGACAGCCCTGGGTGGGCCTTGGCTGAATCCAGGAGTCTCCTCCATTCCCGTCTATCCGTTGCCTTCGTTCTCCAGTTTCTAATATTAATTGTGGAAGCATCGGCATCGACACTGTCCATCCATCGAGTCCTTGGTCTTCCTGGTCTCCTTCGACCTTGTGGCCCAGAAAGTGTGAAGCGTTTTGTGGGGTTGTCGTCGTCCATTCGGATTATGTGACCAGCCCATCTTAAGCGCCCAATCTTGATGGAACTGATCACATCGGGCTCTCCGAAGGTCTCATATAGCTCCCTGTTGTATCGACGACGCCAACCATTATTATCTTTTATTGGCCCGTAGATCGTTCCGTAGGATCCTTCTCTCAAAAGCCGCTATGGATCCTTCAGTTTGTTTGGTTATCACCCAGGTTTCGGAAGCATACGTGAGGACTGGCTTGATGAGTGTTTTATACAGATAGATCTTTGTGTTTCTCCTAACCAGTTTTGACCTTAGCTGCTTTTGTAGGGCGTAGAAGCATCTATTAGCAGCCATGATTCTTCTTTTAACTTCTTCTCGTGTATCATTGTCGCTGGTCACTGTGGAGCCGAGGTAGGTGAACTCTTTTATCACTTTAAAATTGTAGTTTCCGACTGTGAATATCTGGGGAGCCGAGTTATGAGCTTTAGAAGCGATCATTAGTTTAGTTTTTCCTCCAATGCTAAGAATGCCTCGCGGGTGGCCTGAAGTGATCTTCCTATGATGTCGATATCATCTGCATAGGCTAGAAGCTGGACAGACTTGAAGAATATAGTGCCTCTAGTGTCTATATTTGAGTCTCTTATTACTTCCCGATTCCGATCTTGCGCCAACCTAATAAGAGACGAACCGGAATCCCGAAAACACTGCATAAGATTTTTAAGCTACGATATTACGATACTTCTTCTACCTTTCTTTCTTTCCCTCCACTAGAAGTTGTAAACCATCATCAAATAAATTTAAAATGCTTTTATTTTTATTATATAGAATAAAAAAACACTTTCACACAGAAAATATATTGATGAATCGTAAACAAAGTTATTTTTATTCATTATAATTTCAGATTTTTTAAAATAAAAAAAGTGAATATGTCCTTGTAACATGTACATACTCATACATTCTCTAAACTAATCATAAACAAGTTATCGAAATCGGTCGTGGTAGGATTCAAACTCGCGACCACAGGAATACTAACCCAACGCGCTAACCACTCTGCCACCGCCCATCTAATGTAATAGGTAATAATTAGATATTAATGTTATTCTACAAAATCATTCATAACTTCCTCATTTTATTTCGATCTTTGATTTGGTAGTTCATTATTTTGCCTTCATATGTAATAAATATGTACTTACAATACGAGTAAACAGTTTCTTGTGCGATACCTACATATGAAACGTGTACTAGAGACTTCAGAATATTCTACATAGATGTTATATTTTTCGTTGTGATCGATAAATTCTCATTTAAAAATAGTAACTACTCAATGAAGAACAAAATGTATTCATTTAATTAGTTTTTGGCAACGAATTTAGTTCACATTTAATTCGGTAACTCCGGAAGACAAACCATATTGATTTCATCATTATAGGGTCATGTTTCCTTATTTATAATCACGTACCTTCTATACGTACATATGAAGGTACTCAATAACTATATATAAAATTATGGTACTCGGTTTTATTATAGCATTATTCATTATTGTATTATTGCATTGCACAGAAGCTATTAGCAAGCTTTTGATTAAAGTAAACGTAGATATTTTCGCTTCACGATATAAAAAATGAACGTAAACAAAGTCGAAAGATACTATTAATAAATATTGCTCACGCTAATATAATGAATTATATATCCCTTGATTGAAAGATATTGGATAATACATGGATGTTCAACTTTAAATCAAATACAAGATGATAGTGATCCACTAAGGGTAGATATTCTACACTACATTGTAATAAAATAATATTGTTCATATTTTTAGAATTGAGTTTGTGGCACATTTAAAATAATTTAAATATACCTAATACAGTCAATTTATCTAAACCAATAATTAGTTATTTTATTAATTTTGAAACATTTTATAAAAAAAATTATTTATTTATTTTAAAAATTTTGTTTGTTGGCTTATTACCATATTGCAATATCTTCCAACCAAGCAAATTCATTTGGTGAGGTAAATTGTGTTGTTTCGTGGTTCAAAACAAATAAAAAAATAATTAACAAATTAAGAATATAACTGTAATAAATGAAATTGTGAAAAAACAATGATTTTGAAAACAGACTATTATTTAAAAAACAAAAATTTAACGGGTAATCGAAAATACAACAAGCAAAATAACATCTCGTTGTAAAATTCAGCAATGAGGCACCGCCCATTCTGAATGTTGCCTCTTTAGATGATAAGAAACAAGTGTGTAGACGTAGACGTATGTGTCGTGCTTCCTGTTAAAAGGTTATGCACATCCGCACACCTGTCGCTGGCAACCCTAAATTGTGGGATGTGCGGTGAAGGTATATGTATGTATATGTGTATGAAAATAAAGATCTCCTGATTCAAGCTCCACTCAAACCTTAAGTATATCTTTTTCCTTGTGCATATTCTGACATAAAAAATATTTATTAAATGCCAGAATCGGTATTTCCCATTTCAAAAATAGAAAATAATTTTATAAATGGAATATTGGAACAAATTTTTATTACGTTGGGCTATTGCCTAGTAAATAAATTTGTTTTGGCAGACTAAAGAATATTTTCATATTTAGTAGGTATGCGGACCAAGCATTGAACAGGTATGGATTGATCACTCGTATAGCCCACGTATTTCTTTAGGTACATTATATGTACGGTCCATCATTCCATTTCACTCCAGCATCGTCTGTTCAAGGTTGCTTACTGAATACATTTGTCTATTTGTTGGCAAACTTTCAGGAAAAAAATCTTGAATATTTATCACAACAAAAAACGAGTGTGTTGTGGCCAACGCTATACTCACTACAGAGTCACTCCACAAAGTATTCAAATTTTGTATGAAAAATTTTCAGCATTATCATGAAATTTATTTATTTATTATTAACAATACTATGAGGAAGTTACAAATTCAAATACATACTAGGGCTAGAACTAAAGTGAGTGTGTACATATGGGTGTGTGTTATTTATTGATAAGTATGTAATTGCTAGGGTACAACGAACGCCTCACTAGGAATTCCTGTGAAATGAGTGTGTTTAATTATTTTTTATTTGAATATTCTATTACGAAAACTTGATAATTCCTCAATGCCATTTTATGAAAGTGATGTGTCGTTCTAGCAATTTGAAAATAAAAAATCAAATTTCGGTGAATTTTTCCACTGCTGGATCGTCTGTCTCAACCATCTCTCCACTGCTGGATCGTCTGTCTCAGCCATCTCTCCACTGCTGGATCGTCTGTCTCAGCCATCTCTCCACTTCTGGATCGTCTGTCTCAACCATCTCTCCACTGCTGGATCGTCTGTCTCAGCCATCTCTCCACTGCTGGAACGTCTGTCTCGGCCATCTCTCCACTGCTGGATCGTCTGTCTCAGCCATCTCTCCACTTCTGGATCGTCTGTCTCAACCATCTCTCCACTGCTGGATCGTCTGTCTCAGCCATCTCTCCACTGCTGCATCGTCTGTCTCAGCCATCTCTCCACTGCTGGATCGTCTGTCTCAGCCATCTCTCCACTTCTGGATCGTCTGTCTCAACCATCTCTCCACTGCTGGATCGTCTGTCTCAGCCATCTCTCCACTGCTGGATCGTCTGTCTTAGCCATCTCTCCACTGCTGGATCGTCTGTCTTAGCCATCTCTCCACTGCTGGATCGTCTGTCTCAGCCATCTCTCCACTGCTGGATCGTCTGTCTCAGCCATCTCTCCACTGCTGGATCGTCTGTCTCAGCCATCTCTCCACTGCTGGATCGTCTGTCTCAGCCATCTCTCCACTGCTGGATCGTCAGTCTTAGCCATCTCTCCACTGCTGGATCGTCTGTCTCAGCCATCTCTCCACTGCTGGATCGTCTGTCTCAGCCATCTCTCCACTGCTGGATCGTCTGTCTTAGCCATCTCTCCACTGCTGGATCGTCTGTCTCAGCCATCTCTCCACTGCTGGATCGTCTGTCTTAGCCATCTCTCCACTGCTGGATCGTCTGTCTCAGCCATCTCTCCACTTCTGGATCGTCTGTCTCAACCATCTCTCCACTACTGGATCGTCTGTCTCAACCATCTCTCCACTGCTGGATCGTCTGTCTCAGCCATCTCTCCACTGCTGGATCGTCTGTCTCAGTCATCTCTCCACTGCTGGATCGTCTGTCTCAGCCATCTCACCACTGCTGGATTGTCTCTCTCAGCCATCTCTCCACTGGTGTATGTATGCCTCCTTCAACTTTTTCCACCCTCCTCTATCCTGGCACACTTAAGTTGGTGGAAACCCCCCGACAGAAACCTCCACCTTTGAAGTAAATTGTATATTTTTCTAATCTGTGAAAAAATGTAGGTATACGAAAAGGGAGAATAGCAACTTAATAAAAAAAACTGCGAGATAAGCTAAATAGGTAGGTATAATACGCTTTTGTGACAAATTGGCTTGCACTTGAACATATGTAATATAAGAGTCGTATAGTATTTTTAAAAGCAAGTCAGTTACTTTAGCCGAATTTTTCACAATCGTCAAACTTTTTTTTGCTCTTTAAAATATAAATTATTTCAAGTGTATCTATAAACAATTAAACAGTAAAACAATATGTTATTTTGTATGATTAAATAGTAATGAGAATATTTTTATTCAAATACATAGATGAGATGAAGAATTTTGATGTGGTGTTCCATTTTTTTCGAAATCATACTAGGTGTTTTTGATACTACACGACAAATAAGTCCTTGTTATTGGGGTAGGCGGACAGAACCGAGCGACGTACACTTCTGTCTGTTAAAATTCTTCGCCTAACATCTTTGCATTATGTATGTTATTTACACTAATATATATAACAAAACAGGAAATGACTTACATTTTGGGAACCATCAAATCAGATGATTCAAAATGAATCATTGGATTAAAAAATACTTAATAAATGAATGATTGGTGCCTATCTTCTGAGTGAAAGTAGTAAGACAAATAATTATTATAATAATTATTATAACTATAGTTATATATGTAGGTAGGTACATAATATGTTACATATTATGTAGGTACGAGACAAGAAGAATGCATATGTAGGTAATTATGATTGATGCATACATCATCCTTGAGTTTTTGAAGATAATAAAAATACGTCGAGAGCTGTGTAAGTACCTACATACATATGTACCTACATAGCACACCACACACATTGAGGGAATGTTAAATATATATGAGGAATAATCAACTGACAAATGTGGACACTAATCACATAAGGGAAAACGTCATGTTCCCAACATGTTTATTTATTTATTAAGAGAATAAATAATAACACATCTCACATAGGTACCTATATATTTTTGTTTTATACATAAAGTTAAAATATATTATTATTGGCGATTATTAGTTTATTGCGTAAAATAATTCATGTAAAAATATTTTTTTTATAAATTGAAAAATATATTATATTAAATATATATGTAGGTATTTAGATAATATTATTCCGCTTTAGGAAACGAAATTAAGCGAAATTGGAATTTTCATCTTTAAAAATCCTATAATCTATTATACCAGTCACTGGCATTATTCTAAAAGAGTTCTCTCATCATTTTACTTTGTTTATTTTTTATCACATCATTTAAATACGCTTCATTAAAAATAGATAACTGCTGTCTAACTAGGTATACCTGTTCTAGTCCTAGCAGTGTACATATTATTATGATATTTCACAGGAGACATATAGCTTGTACCTATTTGCATTTTTAAAAAGTATCTAAAAATATAAACTAAACTATTGTACACAGATTAAAGAGATCATCAGAGTCATCATGATATGCACATACAAAAGTATACTCGTAGAATAACACAAATAAGTTTTTTGAACAATAATATCTGCAGAGTTGACAGTTACCTAATATAAAAACTACCTCAGAGATTTATTTTTTGATACATCAAATATCTGGATGGGTGAATTTTAGTGAAGCTTAGTCGTTATTTAGCTTATTTAAATTAACTACCTCCAAATTAAGAGGGTGACTGCTGCCAACGTACCTATTTTTTCAATTTGAAATTGCATCATTAGGTACTACAAAACGAATCATTTTGAAAAAAATAACCTAGTTAGTTAGGATATTAATAAAGAAAAATATACCTTAACTTTTTAATTATGTTCTGTATATATTCTTGTAAGAAAATAATAAGCATACCCCGATTTTTGACATTTTTCTTAAATTTCTAAAAAAATATAAGGTATAGAACAATATTTTTTTTATAAATTAAAGAAGAACAAAATATCTGGAAAAATATGATGTGATGTAGCATTAATGCATCAGGTTAAGTAAATAAACCAAAAAACTTTTATTTCGTAATGGCGCTGAATGGAAAATAAATGTTTTTTAGGTTTATTTACTTAACCTGATGCATTAATGCAACGTCACATCATATTTTTCTAGGTATTTTTGTCTTCTTTAATTTAAAAAAAAAATATTGAACTACGCCTTATATTTTATTAAAAATATAAGATAAACGTTGAAAATCGGGGTATGCCATTATTTTTCTACAAGAATTTATACAGAACATTTCCAAAAAGTTAAGGTATATTTTTCTTTATTAATACCCAAACTATATATGTAAATTATTTTTTTCAAAACGATTTGATTACAAATAATGATGGTATATCAAATTGAAAAATAGGTACGTTGGCAGCAGTCCCCCCCCTTAAGCATTGGTCTGTTAATTCTTAAGGGAGTGAACAGCTCAAAAAATAACTTATACTTTAATCGTAATGTCAAATTTATTAAAAAAAAGTTTGAAAACGTTTAGTTAAGTCCAGACAGTGAGTATAGTAGGACAAGTTATGGTGTGCGGAAGGGCGGGCAATTAACCTCCAAATCATTTGACACGCCGAGCTTCAACGGGGATAGTTTTTATATGCTGTTTACTAAATTACACGCATGTAAATATTTATAGATCTTACAACATAACTTCATTCTGTTACATATTATATAAATGTTACAAAAACCATGTCGACTCATATGTTAAAATCAGATTTTTGTTACAGTGGAGGTTCATAATTATATATCTTGTGACCAGTTTTCTATCATAAATAATTTATTATTTGATCTAATAATTATTTTGTATCGATGATTGAAAGAGGTATCGAAAGTAAGATGAAAATAAATGCCCTAAGGTGGTTTGAGCACATAGAAAGAATGAGTGATGACCGTCCGACAAAAAAAGTATACAAAGCTAATAAAAGATGAACGAAAAGTAGAGTTAGGCCAAGGAAAAGTTGACACGATTAAATAAATGCAATTTTGAAAGATCGAGACGTAAGAATATTAGAATAGCGTATATAGGACGATGCATGGACGTGAATATGTCACGAAAGAGGAGTCTGGTGTCCGGTTCTCTCTGCCAAATCCAAATAGGGATATGGCGTGAAGGCATGGTATGGTAATAATTATTTTTATACTACTCTTTTCTCGTCCATTTCGATACCGTTGTATACCTAAAATAAATTGTAAATTATTTCCAAAAGATTGTATAATTTTAGACATTGACTTTTTAGCGAAGGTGCCAAGGGAAATTAAATCTTGTAGGTACTTATATTATTTTTCTTTAATGACATCTCACCACATTTCTCATGTATGTATTTAAACTGAAATCATTTAAATGGGTTTGTTGAATGGCTATAAAAAAGCATTCGTTTAAACAGGCGAAGGTTCGCATATTTAAACTATCGTTATTTCTTTGAAAAAAAAGCCAAAGGCCAACGAAAGATCAAACAGAAAAACCGTTCACATTCTGACAGACTCCATTCATTCGTTCAGTGCCATTCATCCTGCGGACACAATTGGTATGAAATCTTCAACAATGAACCACAGCGTTGCAGAAGAAGTGTTGAAATAATACAGAGTCTCGCTACGTAGACGCTGGAAGAGACGGACGGTCGTCTTCCGCTGATCAGCAGTCGATCGGTGCAATAGAATGATATGACACGCGACAGAATCTAAACGTTGAGATTGTACGAGATGTTTACTTAAACTTTTACAAGACTTTTCTGTTTCGGTCGTAGCAGTGTAGGAAGATATAATAACAAGATGGGATGTAGGTAACATTCTTTGATCAGCCGCCATGTTAGTGTTAATTGTATCCTGTTTTGCCGCTGTACCATCAGATCAAAAAATATGGTCTAAGAAAGCGCTGCTTTCGGTTCGGAAAGGATTGGGATGGGATGTTCTTGATTTCGGCCAAACTTAAATAAACGTACAAACATTACGTACATAATATTAAATAGATCCAATTCCGCTTGAGGTTAGCAGCGAGAATTGAGAACCAAACGCCAGACCTATCATTGATCTATCATTCTTATTTTCGCATATTTCAAGATACTATTTATACCAGCACTACTAGTATTTTTACCATTATTATTGTGCTAACATTTTTTTACCAAACTCTACTCTAGTTCTTCTCTTACCAACTTTTATCAGACGACCCTTACTCATTCTTTATGTTTCGTCAAATCATTCAAAAGCATTTATTTTGTTCTTCTTAACATATCTCTTTCAATCATACATTTCGATCCTCATTACCATCGCATCAGTTCTAAGTACCTACTTTCATGCGTTTCAAACAATGTATTCTGACCGCCAATTCTGAAGCCGTTTGGCTTCTATGCAGGCGTCCTGAGTTCGATCCCCAGTAGAGGAGAAATTTATTGAAATTCATTTCTCACGACAAACTTGCTTGTCCGGGCTAGAAACTGGTTAGTTGGAAGAAATCCATATGACAATAAACTCACCTCTTGCGCAGGGTGCAATGAAGTGTTTATTATTTATTATTCTCATTATTTCAAAAACAGACAAAGAATCCTGAATGAATTGAATTGTTTAATTTACAATCATGATAAATAAATTTGTTTGATATACCAATCTTGATCTAGCTTATCTGATTTTTATTTGTTTCCTTCTTCTTCTTCTTGTGCCGTTGTAGGTTGGCGACCATCATACACACCCAACATATCCCGATCCTGCACCAACCTAATTAGTGACGCCGCATCCGGAATCCCGAACCACTGCCTGAGATTTTAAAGCCACGAAATTCTTTTACACTCCATACTCCGTCTTCCCTACACCTTTCCCTCCACTATAAGATGTAGAAGATTATATAATAAATAAATAAATAAATATACGGCCAAAATATGCTGCTTTGCGTCTCTAGACAATGGTCAGCAACTGTCTCTCTTTCTCCATCATATTTAGAACTCTTTCATTGAAGTCTCTTTCGACCCATTAGATGCGCATCAACCTCCTGCATAGCCACATCTCGAATGCTTCAATTTTATTTGTTGTTGAATTTGGCAGAAAATTATTTTAGTTTATCATAGGTAGAAGTTAGAACAGTCACACAGCCACGGTTAAAACTAATGTAAAATAATCATAGAAAACGGTTATTAGTCAAATTGCCAAACCTTAAATGATATCATCAGTCATGTATACATAAGTCACTATTTACTAGAACATAATATTAGCAAACATAACACGATAATTGAAAAGCGGCATTTGTAAAGGCTGATCTATGTTTTTCGTATCTTTAGTAAGTAACTTTATCTAATGACATCATCAGTAATGAACAATAGTCTAAAACAAATCGGTTCTGTTAAAAATATGAATCAACATTTCAATATTATTAACTAAACAATATTATTATTATTTGATAGGAGTGGGACCTTTCGCCCCAGCAATGCGACCATGTTTGATCTATTGTGCACCTCCCTTTGAGGCCCTTGTATAGGCTAGGTATACGGATGTACACAAAAATGCACACTAAATTACCTTCTAATGTATAAAACACGAAAAAATATTGAATAACATCTAATATGTGATATACAGCATCTTTTCGTGAAGAAATGGTAAAATTTAGAGTTTTTTTTAAATAGCAAGAACAGTAAATAAAATATAATCTCTGCCGGTAGATTTTCATATTCTCTTTCGATTGAAATAAAAGCCTACTTCATAGGCAATTATATAAAATTATCCCCATTATGTAATGGTGTCTTTCCAGATGACAGTGACCAGTGAATAAACCAGTCATTATTCTCAATAATTGTTCTCTGCTGAGATCAGCAGGTTTCTTGTCCTTTTTTAGAGGGCCCTTCAATGAATTCTTTCAACAACTGGCCTTCCAGAATTCTCTATGTTGAACTGTTTTTCAGTATTTAATCGATCTTTTAATCGTAGTTGCAGACATGCCAACTGCTGGTTCGGGTCCTACGAAAGGTAGCTTTATTTTGTTTTTTACTAGATGTATTTTGTTAATATTCTTCTAGTGTTTCAAGGTACTTTAGACAATCCCATACCAGTTTTGATTCTAGCGCATTAAGGGCTACCTAATATATGTTCCTGTTTTTGTAGTTCCTATTTATATTCTCACATGCACATTCTATGATTGCATAAACTTCTGTCTGATATACAGTTGGGCATTGTCCAAGACTACATGAAAAATTAATCTCGTTTCCCCAGCAATGCCCCTCCTGCTCCAGTGCCCTCGCGGATTTTTGATCCATCAGTGTACCACATCAAAACTATATAGTATAGTTATAGTTTACCTATGCATAATTTGTTGCATATTAAAAATATAGTTTTTTTTTTAAATGTAGGTACTTTTAATTAATCTTGAACAGCGTCCGGGTGTAACTAGTTTTTTTTCACTTCACAATGATGGTATTTTAAATTTAATTTTGAATTGCTTCTCGGGCAACTACAAGTAATTAGGAGCTATGCTAAATATTAAAATTTCACCCAATAACAAGTTGCCACATTCTCTAGACATATAATGTTAATAACTAAACGATAACTCCAACATATACTATGCTCCAACACAATGAAACGTGAAAGGAACACGAGATATATAACATCGGAAGAAGATTGGGTGAAAATATGATTCAATCAATTTTATTTTAAAGGTTTTGGCCGCAATGGATAAATCAAAAACGAGAATAAATAAGTCGTTCAGCCCCCCTAGTCAACATGCCATTAAAGCTAAGCGTTATATCGCTAAGCGATAGAAATGTATGAAATTTGTGGCTGTCACGTGTTGTCATAGCGACCAATTTCATACATTTACTATCGCTTAGCGATATAACGCTTAGCTTAAATGACACGTTGTCTAGGCCCCCTGAGCCGGTGCTATTAAATTATCTTAGAAAAGTAGGTACTTAGCATTGGTATAATGCACCTACCTATTTTACAGTCGTAAAAATTCCAAACGATTTTTGAAATATGTTCAACTTTCGTTCGTACTCAAATCAAGCTGCCTTAACAAAAACCTTTTAAGGAAACACGTTGCATTGAAAATGCAAAGTCAATCAATGTATTTATAGATGTTGTCACTACACTAATTACTGTCATTTTTAACTTGACACCATGTGTACAGTGTACCTACAGATATATCATCGCGGTATTTGCTGAAGAAATGAGTGCTTATAAAACATGGTCAGTTATCTTTATCGAGAAATAATATTTCAATGCGATAGAAGAATAAACAAAATTATCAAAAGCAAAAGTTAAAAATAGCTTATAAACTATTGAATCTATCGCGGGTAGCTAAAAATCCTACATGCATGTATCTTATCTTATATATTTTATTTTCAAAGTATTAAAGTGGTGCGTTTTAAAGCCTATTTCGTATAGTCTATTAGGCAAAAAACATTCGAGATTTTTCATTTTCGTGAGTTATTGTTTCGTGTTATCATCGAAAATTAGGTAAACGTAATAAAGCTGCCAACCAGATTATCATACCGGCGCACGGCGGCGTTGATTTTAGACACACGTATTCGTGTAATTTACAAGGATATCAGATTATTTGGAACTAATCGTCGTCAAAATAAATATAAGAGATTCTAAAGCAAAATGATATAGTTCCCTTAGAAACAAAACACATAAATCTCAACTATTATTATTTCAATTGATTATCTTATTGGTTTTATCGGTTAGGAAGAATTATCAAAATTGATAAGAGAGAAATACCAAATAACAGAAGATTTCCCAGAAGACCTGCGAAGAGACGGAGGGATACTTGAAACTACCCCAGGATAGGTACCTATCAAAACCTCAATTGACTAAAAAGACGAATTAATTATATCCGGAAACGAACCCGAATCAGTATAATAGTAGCAAATTACTCTTCTATTATAGTGTTGGCAATATTGAAGCGGTTCTATAGATTTCACAGACAATTCAGTTATAGCTGGTAATAAATCTTGCATGGGAACAGAATGGTATGCAAATAATTGAACGTATATTACCGTTTTTAGCGTACAATCTGCGAATAAGAAAAAAAAACTACTTGTGAAAGTATATTTTGCAACAGTTAATATAATCTATTTGCATGATGTATCAATTATATAGGAAATACAATTGAATATTGTATAGAATTTCAAATTAATAAAACGTACAACAATTATAAATGTACGTTTTACAAAATAGAAGAATTCAGACTGTTTTAAAATGCTAAAGGTTTACAAGAATAAATATTATTTTGCAAAAAAACAATATTATGATGTCAGATAAACAATACACAATTATTAATTCCATAAAATAATATGCTAATCTCGATACCAACTTACCTTTTTGCTAACCTAGAAACGATTATGTACGACTGTATAAACGTTATAAATATTTACTTAATAGATATCAATTTATAATGCAACTCGCCCTCGCTAGTCGCAATAGCGATAAACAAACCTTCAGTAAATTGTCTAGCCAAAAACCGTATAAACTTATTTTATAAGCATCAATTTACGTTCAAATATCGGAGCTCCTATAATTATATTATCGAATATTTAATAACCACATCAATAATAATTGACGGTCATTTTTTAAAGCAAAAGTTTTGCGCGTAAAGTAGTTTAACTGTCAGTGACTTATGTATTAAATTTGTCACAACATATTTTATTTGTTTATTTATTAAAGTATACAAATTTACATATGTACATATTCTGCATATCCAACTCAATAGGCATAGCCCGTACAGAGGTGGGATATTTTACAAGTACTTATATCTTCTAATTTTAAATTATTTTAGGTTAATTCAATTTGTGAAAAACCTGTAGAAGGTGATATTATTTATATAATAATAGTTTAATATTTTTTTTGCTTGAAATAAAATACATATAGGAACACACATTTTACAAAAACATAATTTTCAAATACAGATGTAAACAAAGAAAATTATAATATTAAATTAAAAAATAAGAATAACGATTTCTTGGTCTTGTGTTCCAGATATGTGTGTATCTTTGTCAACCTAATTAGAAACAATTCCTTTTTCAAGACTGACAATTATTTACGCAATATAATTTACTACAAGTGGAAAGAAAGAATCATAGACACAAATATTATTAGGATTTAGAATTTCATGTAGGTATCATAGATTTTTATAATAATATACTAGATGTAGTACTCCGTGCAAAAAGTGAGTCATGGAATATCGCGCGTTTGACGTTTTGGTTGACAACATATTTCAGTTTTCCTTACATTTCAACACATCCTAGATAACTGTTCTCTAAATCTTAATGAACAAAGTGTTTTTTCGACAAATAAATCTGAAAACAATTCACATTAGTCGTTATTCTCTATAGAAAAACGATGTGGTCTGGAACCAAAACTTTGAAAATCCCCCGGAAAAACGACTCCCTTCGATTCTTACAAAATTTGCTAACTACGACACCTAGTATATTATAATAAAAATCTATGGTAGGTATAGATCATCTACACTTGCCCTTGTATATTCGGTAGCAGAGTACTGTGCTCCTGTATGGCTCAATAGTGCACATACAAAACTAGTTGACACTCAACTGAATGTGGCCATGAGGACCATTAGCGGCACCATCCGGTCTACCCCAATAAAGTGGCTTCCTGTGCTCGCACATATACCTCCCCCTGACGCAAGAAGAAAATTCTCCCTATTTAATCTATGGAAGAGAATTTGTGACAATAGCGCTTTGCCAATCCACAGTGATGTTCCGTCTGAGGGACAGCAAAGACTTGCTTCAAGGAATCCAGCAGCGAAACTCGGATGTAACCTTGTTAGTGAGGACTTCAGCCTGAATGAGACTTGGCACAGTGACTGGGTAAGCTCCAACTTGGATGTTAATAAGTATATGGAAACTCCAACGAAGATACCCCCAGGTTTCGAGCTGCCAAGAAGGCTGTGGACCTCCCTGAATAGGATCCGCACTGGACATGGACGCTGCAACTACCTTATGGCAAAGTGGGGCATTGTTCCATCCGCACAATGCGATTGTGGCCACCCCTTTCAAACAATGCAACACATATTGGAAGAATGCAGCGTCCATGCATATGAAGGCCCAAAGTCGGACATTTGCGAATTGACACCAGCATTTGTGGATTGGCTCGGAGCCCTCGACGTGAATGTGTGATTGATATATCGTGCTGTTTTGTGTTTGCCTGCTGTCAGTGCTGTGTTTTGTTCATTTTGACTAACATTTGATTCACTAGTATCATACGATAAATAAATAAATCTACACAAAATAAATAGGTACTTCAAATTCATGAATATGCCCCCAAGTCAAATTGAAAACGCTGTTCGTTATCGCCAAGCGCTATTTTTTTTTGTATGGGATTTGACGTTTGTTGTTTGTTATTGTAGAAAAAATTTCTACAACAAACGTCAAATCACATACAAAAAAAAATAGCGCTTGGCGATAACGAACAGCGTTTTCAATTTGACTCAGGGCCTATATGTAGTTATTTCATTGATATATTTTTTCAGACCATTACCATAGACATAATGACGTCGTGCGGAGTGGAGAGAAGAGCAAACTGTACCATAAAAAGGCGGGAAAGATGTAAAATAATAAACTACAATACTTACTTTTCCATTTCCGTTTCCTCTGTTTCCTGGCGCGCATGCCGTCACCACACGCGCATATGTGTACCAATACGACCATTTGGATATAGAACGCCCATTTGTTACAAAACTGTTACAATATTATAAGATGCATCACAAATCACATAATAACGTCATTGTATTTCACAGAATCACAAGAGTTTATAATGTAGGTTAACATTATTACTTAAAAAAAAATATTGTTATTTCAGTACATAGTATAACTAAGATAAAATTTTATATTTTCACTGTCGGAAAGAGTAACGAAAAAATTAACAAATTTTATTTAATATCATTCGCAAAGTTAGTTTCAGCTTTGACCTTGTTATTTACTCCTCACTACCCCAAGGGTAGTTAAAAGTTATTTTTTTAAAGGTTATTTTTTTAAATTGCAGATTATTAACTAGTATCATGCACTGTCTCTGTGTGTGTTTTGTGTACTATATTATTTACTAAAATACTCATTCGACTATTTTCATAGATTGCAAATTTGTACATTTAATACTCGTTTAGACCCCATTGGACTGTGAAGGATACCTGATCATTTTTTTTAACTGTCAAATATTTTAAAGTGAACCCAGGTTCGGGAAACATAGATTTTGATATTTTGATTTTAAAATTGCTAAAAAGGCACATCACAAACGTAAATGACTGAAGAAATATGAAGTTTTCATAGTAAAATATATAAATCAAAAATAATTTAACAAACTCATTTCATGAAAATTCTGAAAATTTTCCATACATAATTTGAATACTTTGTGTAGTGAGGAATATAGCGTTGGCCACAACCCACTAGTTTTTTGTGACATTTTAATATATTTCTAGATTTTTAATTCAATATTATGGTTTTTAAATAATTATTTCTTGACGTTTTTTTTTCTTATTTATTGTCTAAACAAAATACTTCTTTGTACAAAAAAGTAGACGCATGCGGGATTTTTTCCGAAAGGCAATCTCTTCCAACAAACCAAAGCAACGCGTAACCTCGAGTAGAAAACGTAGCAAAATTCAAAAAAATAATATTCTGACTGATCATAGCAACTTGCGAAGGAATGAATATTTGGAGGATGCAGAAGGAAATTTGTTTGGGAATTATGTTATTTTGAACAGTAATTTTTTTGTGATTTTATTTTACATACATACATGCATGCCATCACGCCATGTCCCTCACGGAAATGAAAATCGAACGCCACATTTTTCTATCTTGACACATCCATCGCCTCACGAAAATTCAAGTAATGTCTCATACACGTTCGTCTGTTTTTCAAGCTTCTTACACAACTCTCTTTCGTGTCATCTTTTCTTGGGCGACCCCGATCTTTATCTCATTTAAATGTAAGCTTTGTATACTTTAGTCGTCAGGTGTATTTTACTTTAATACTGTCAATTAATTCATCTCACTTTATTTGTATACTTTGTTGATTTCATTAAAACAATAATATTTCGAATTTTATCAAAATAACGTTATAAAATATCTCATAAACAAATAAAAAAAAAACACCATCATAAAATATATGTAATGATAAATACATTGTTGTATTTTGACATATTTTCACATTGTTTTACTTTGAAAATTGATGTTAATTGCAATCAGCATTCTTACGTCACTCTTAATTGAAATAAATAATTATTTTTTATTATAATTGGCTGTGAATCAAAGTAAAGAACATGCCTAATTATTTTTTACAAAGAGATCAATACAATTTATATAATGAAACAATAGAATTTTGTGAAAATTATAATTATTATTAATTAATTAATTATTTTATTCATAAAAACCAATTGCTTTATTGTTACGTAAAATATTAACACACAAAATATTGAATAATTTTAATATACTTAATTGTGCCAAACAACTTTAAATTGGGTAAATGAAATATATTGCAGGAAAATTTTTATTTCTTATCAAAATACGTAATATTTTTATATTGCATAACAAATAAAGGGATTATGTAATCAACACAACGATTGCTTTAATAATTGAGTTATTAAAGCAAGCAATATGTCGTGATAGTATGAATGAAAGAAAAAAAGTTTGGTTCTACAAGTTAATTTCACGGTGTAGGTAGAAAGCATTTTGGTCCTACGAAGACATTACCGAGCCTTATGTAAAAATTATGAATAACTGAATATTTTTTACATAAATAATATTATAGTAATATAATAAATTTTTTTTTCCCCTTTTAACAGTTACTTATTTTGATAAATTGAATATCTCAATAGAGACGAAGCAGGAATAGGAGAACCGGGAAATCAGGTCCCTACAGGGCTTACGGCCTGTCATCGATTGGTTTACGTGATCAATTTAAGCGCTGGCGCAAAGTTCCCAAATAATGCATTTTGATTATTGAGTTCCCTTATTCATCCAAATAATAATATATACTCTCGGCAGGGAAAAAATCCAATGTTTGTGTATATATTATATTATGCGATTATAAAAAAGATTTGATAACAGTTGAGAGGAATTTTGAGAGAGGAGTACTTCACAGTTACCTACGCCACACCATTGTGAACATTATGAGAGCTTTAAGCTCTGTTCATCTCCGGAGCGCTTGCTCGTTGGACGAAAAAAGGAATTACTGTAAGAAATATTTTATACCACTACCCCTAAGAGGTCAAAACCTCAATCGTGGTAGCCGGGTAGCCCACAGAATAGAAGCTTGGATCAAGTACCGATAACAGTTTTTATAATTTGTTAATAATAACAGTGAGACATACCTACTGTAAATGTAAAACATATTTTAATTTTAAGTCGAGTTTGATCATTCAGCAGTCTTATTGGTGTCGCGAGGAATCGCGTGGAAAAAAAATATGTAATATTAGAAAAAAATACAAACTTACGAGTTTTAAAACACGTTTGTATCTCAAGAAAATTATAAATTTTCTTGGTTTATTTACTACAACGGTTTTTCAATTTTCTGTATTTTATTCTTAATATATACGATAAACATTTATATCGCCTTCTTTTTCCAAAGATTTCTCGTTATATACAATCCTGGAAAACAAGTTGACGGAAAATATCAAAATGTATTATATACATCGAAAAAATACAATCATGTATCTAAACAACTTACAACTAAAACAATCACAAACTATCCACTGACGAAAATACAGATAACCACTGAAACATAACAACAAACATAGGGATAGGGAGGAAAATAGGGTGGAAATGAGAATAAATGGGCATTAAGACTTTACAAAAAATATGAATTTTTCATAATTATTTGTTAATTGACTTGTTAAATAACTGGAAAAAATGGCGATATTGGGAAATGTAGCGAGTAAAATTTTAATAAAATTTAGTAAATATTGGATATAATTTAGTAAATATTCTAAATAATCTAATAAATATTGTACATAATTTATATTTATTTTTTACTTCATGTACCTATATTATCATGTGTACAATGGAGGGTTAATTGCCATAAGGGAATTGCCATAAAAACCAACCAAAGCAATAATTAACGTTGATAATAGAATACAGACTTTATTTTTATTATTGAAAGTACAGCATACGTATACAAAAATACTGACCCTAATCGCAGATAAGGCTGGTGACATCTAACTAATCGCTATATTCATATTTGTTTAACCAATGATTATGTTAATGTGTAAATTATTACTAGGTCTTACTAAAAATAATATTTGATTTAAAAAAAAATGAGCTCAACAGTTATAATAATATTATACACTAACGGACACCGATTTAAGATTCGGTCACACGAAATGTCAAAACGTTAACAAGAGGATTATTTTTGGTCAACTAATTTACATAACGCACTTGCACCAACCGATTGACCCTCTCTTGTACCGACCACTCACACACATGTCCCGTTCGCGATCTACTCAATCAAACAAATAAATAAATGTATACACACGTCGCTAATTATAGCGCACCCCTCGTTAGCACAGACGCACACACTGCGCAAAGTCTGTGCGCTTACTGACGCGTTCGCGGAAAGCGATCGGCGGGAAAAGCGAAAGACTCAAGAAAAGTACTGTTCCGTACGACGCAAACTCTGAACGAATGGACTGACCGATAGCTGTTCGAGGCTTATTGAGATATGTCAAAATTTGTCATATCCGATAATCGCCACAATTAGACGAAATATAGACATCAATCCAAATATATTACAGCCGTTACGGGCAACATACAAGTTCAGACCACTATTAACTCCTAATACATCAGCGCAGAGTTTTTGGCACTTAAAATATAACACATAATTTAAAATAGCAAAATGTATGTGACATAGCTATATTCCATTTGAAAAAATAAATAGATTTATATTTTCATGAACTAATCAAACATTTTTTTTTAAATTAATTTCAGTTAGTTTTCAACCACGAAAAATATTTTATGACACAAGATCCGGGCTGGAAAAAATGAGTGGTTGATAGAAATCGCCATTGGTTATTATTTGTCGCTTGCACTATATGCGAGTTGATAATATTAACAAATCTGTGAAAACGTATATTTACGAAAAACTAAATTGCATTGGTCTACATTAAGTTGTCCTCCCTTTTTACCAATGCTTTAGACAAAAATTAAAAATAACAGTTTATATCAGTAATCAGTGCAGTCTCCATGTATTGCATGTGAATGTTTATGTAGGTAGGTACCGTTTTTTAATGATAATCATAATTTTAGATCATTACCCGTTCGTCGTTCCGCATCTTAAGCGATGATAGTAACTTATTATAAAAACGATCATCCGTGATACGGACGTGTACCTACCTAACTAATATAAAGTTTCGACTTATTCTAACTGCTTATTACACTTCGATCCATTGCAGTTTTTAAGAAGATAGAATTAAAAACATGTGAATTCTTGGCAGAATTAATTCTTAGTCACATTCTTTTATAAAAATAATGTAGGTGGATGATTCTATGTCGGAATATGTATAAAACAGATTAATATACAATTGGGTCCTTAATAAAGACCAAAATCAAATTTCGGCTTCATTGATGTATACAGTTTGTCCCACAAGTCAACGTATTCCTTTTAAGGGCTGTTATACCAACTCATGACTCGCCAGAATATGCAAATATGACCTTTGTAAAAGTGCCTTAGTTTTCGAGATATTGCCACTTTTGCAAAGTGCCCGAAAATCTCCGCCAGTTTTACTCTAGTGATTTTATTTTTAAGATTTGTAATTCTATAGATTTGTATGATTTTTAACTATAGTTTTTAATGTAGATTTTTAATTCTAGTTCTTAATTTTAGCTGTGTTTTATTTGTTTCATTACTTATTGTCTTGATTTTGTTATTTTTAATGTTGTTTTACTTGTTAGTTTTATCAATTTGTAGTAGTGGTATTAATTTTTATAATTATAAAATAATAAAAGAGTTCACTTATTTACTAAAGAATAAGCAAAATTTCAGTGTGAACACTTGCCTTTAGATTATTTAAAAATGTTTTATTTAGTTAAAATAAATCCTTGTCACTTTAATAAATAAAAGCATGAGTGTTTACGCCGGAAATCCTAACTATTTTTTTACTGTAAAACATAGTAATTGTAATACTATTTTGGAAATAGCAATAATTGCGCCAACTTTTGCAACAATTTGCCAGGTTGGCGTCATACTTTTTTTTTCAGTGTAAACAATCAAAGTTGGGTAATATTTTTTTTTTAATTCATAACCCGGGCCATAATTATTTTTTTCCGCCAAAAATAAAAGTATTATTATTATTTTGGATTGTGATCAAAAGCTGAGTTATTCAAGATTGTAAAACATAAATTAGAATTCCAAAATATTGAAATTTGTAAATATGGCACTTGAAAAACCAATCTAAGGCGGAGATTTTCGGGCACTTTGTAAAAGTGGCAATATCTCGAAAACTAAGGTACTTTTACTCAGGTCATATTTGCATATTCTGGCGAGTCGTGAGTTGGTATAACAGCCCTTAAAAGGAATAGGTTGACTTATGGGACACCCTGTATGTAATTATGTTATAAAGTAAATATTAATATATTTAGTATAAATTGCGCCTCTGAAGATGCTAGTTGTGTCTAGCAAAAGCACTTAGGCTCATTAAATTGTACTCATTGTGGATTAAAACGGTATTTTATTGTTATAAATAAATTTAATATTTACTTTACAAATTATGAACTTCAACTATGTTAACGAAAAAACGCTAAAATTATTATTTGTAATTATGTTATTAAATATTATATACAAAAACTTTATAAAATACAAGTATTAATTCAATACTTTTTTTCATTTTTTTTGTGAGATATCGAATAAATAAATAAATAAATTACATATAATGCATAAACCTTCTCCGGAATGAGCTGAACAAATTCCGAAAGTTTCATCGAAATCGGATGGTTGGTTTGGGAGTTCATCGGGAACATACAAACAAACAAACAAATATACGTACATCCATTTTTATATATATAGATGTTACGTGAAAAGGAAAATTCATAAATGTATTATGATTAAAATTATGTTACAAAAATTTTGTTGGGTATATTGTTTTTTTTTATATATTTTCTGTTCATTTTTTATGAACGTTGTTTTATCTATTTTTTTTTTGGTCTTGATAATAATTTTCAAAACTAAGCGTTTTAACTAGCACTGGATAATATTTAAGCAGGAATCTTTTCATAGCGAGACGAGGAACGAAAAATTTCATTTAAGTATTTTTGAAAAATAAACGTCGGGTTGTCGGCACTGAAAAAAAAAACATAACCTTAATTTTAAGTATCGCATAAAAAGTCGATAGTATTAGAAAATAAAAGATCCCCTCTCTTCTTCTTTAAATACATCAGCGATCTATTTTACAGGAGTCAGTCTTGATACCGCGATAAGGATGTCCAACTTTAAATACATCTCTTTTGTGGTCTTCCCGGTGGTCGCTGATTCCCTTTCAAATAAAAAAAATATCTAAGAAGATGTCTTTAAAACTTCAAATAGAAAGACCTGAGGTTAGATTTTGTATATCAAATTACAAATTGTTATGTTTGATGTTTATTCTATAAGTCTATGTAAAATTTGGTATACCACAAGGATCGGTTCTGGGACCCATTCTATTAATTTTGTATATTTAAAAAAATTGTCATCCCAGAAGATATGAATAAAATATTACTAGAGAGTTCTTTTATCTCTTGCAAAGTTCTTGGATGCATTATGGTGCTGTATTATTCAAAGCATTGAACACTGTCAGACAAATCTTGTAGTTGTTTTTCTCGAGACACTTCAACCAGTGATGTAAATGTAATTCATTTATAAGAGGCATTATATGACATACTTTTTCCGCACCATCAACAACCCTTGCCGCTGCATCAAATACCATAAATAATTAATCGAGCTGATACTTGGGCAGCCGCAGCAACAGCAAAAAAGAAATGTCCTAACGGAGGAAGTGACGTGTAAAGTATTGTATTCTAGACTGATGGTTGGACGAGACTAGATACAGGTAACGATAGTCCAATTATTATCATGTCTATTGACTGTACAGATACCAAACAAGCCAGTTTAGTTGTGACATTGTTGTAAAACAATGCAAGGACTTTGAGTCTCAACACGTATCCATGTACCTATGAACGTGACAGGATGTGTACATGTTTACTGTTAGCGTAAAAGACTCACAATAAAATTACTTTAAAATTATAATAAACTTGTTTCTTATAGGAAATAATGTGAATTAACCTTCGAAAAAAAGAATAACTACTATACTATAATTAATATCATTTTAATGCATATTATATATGTACAAATAACTATTTATAGACAATGTTGGTTGATGCAATATTTTAAAAACTGTCAGTGGCGAGTGGCGACAGTATATATAGGCCCGGTATTACAGTCTCAGTTTAAGAGCTAAACTCAAGTTTTACAAAAATATAGCGTATTACAGTGTCCGTTTAGGCCTAAATCTTCCCTCAAATACGTCACTAAAAAGACAAATATTTAACTCAACGTTTTTGGCGGATTAAGTACTAACGGTGAGTCAACTGTCATTTGCTAGGCAACGCGTGTAGTTTCAGTTTCTATCACTAGAGGCGTTAGGCAACGAATGTAGTTTCAGTGTTCTATCACTAGAGGCGTTAGTTGTATCGACGGTGGCGCCACACGACAAAACAAACTGACAGCCATATTGAAACGAACATGGGCATTTAAAAGCATTATTTTGGAGAAAAAAATTAAATTTACCATGTTGGATAGTAAAACAATAGTATTTCAAGTCGTAGCGTCCCGTTTTGTAGTTCGTATTATTTGAGGTTATTTAAAATTTGACAGATAATAACCACAGAAAATGTAAAATATGTCTATAATTGAAGATTTAGTAACTGACATTTCATATTGCACTGTAATACGGAAATCGATTCAATCTGCCCTTAACATTAATCTTGAGTTTAACAAACTCAATGAGTTGAGGGCCGACTGTAATACCGGGCCATAGTTGAACAACTTATACCAAACTATAAATTTTCAAATCCAAATTAATGAATGTTTTCATTAATTATTTATAAGATATTTTAGATATTTTGTTTTATATAAAAAAAAACATGCAGGCATGTAAGATAGGATAGTGTGGAGGTCAGTACTTTTTTCCTATTCCAAATATGTCAACAGCTTGATGGAATGTATGGAAATTAAGTATCAAACCGAGTACCCGTAGAAACTGCGTATACTGCCATACAAATTGTATAAAACAATGTCGTTTATAAATTCAATTTTTACAAAAATTGTCAAAAAAGATGTATTTGTATGTACTTTTTTATAGCAAATTAAATTATTTAGTTGTGGTATTTCGGCGTTTTTCGATATTTAAAAAACAATGAAAATATAGCTTGCAGTTAAAAACATATAAATTTTACATAGCAAAATGTCTTTATAAAAAAAAAGTTTCAACGGTCTAGCTTTCATGGTTTTTAAAATATATGGAAAAATTAAATAAACATTCAAATGCTGATAACCCCTGACGGGAAAAAAAATCTAAATCCTGTGTACAAAAGTTTTCTAGGCCTATAACATACACACACAGATACTCGAATGTTCTATTCCAAATTCGGACCTATTTCTGACTTCTGAAATCTAATTTCTAACTTCAATGTTGAAAAAACCTAGAAAAAAATATAGATCTGGCCATACAAATCTCTTGAATCTTGCCTTGAAACTATGCCGATATGTTAAGAGGAATAAATTCTCTCGAACAAATCGCTGTTGGATAATATACAACCAATACTCAAACACAATTCCATATTTAAACACTGATTTTCTATTCTAATCTCCTGATTCTATGATTTTCTTTCATTGCTATCTATTATTATTATAAATATTTTGAACATTCTTATAAACTATTTAAAACAGACGTGAGTAATCTTTGTTTGGTTCGAAAAAAATAAGCATTAGAAATTGAAGATACACAAATAAGTGTGAAAATCTTAGTAGACACGAGATATGCAAATGCAATAATTAGAAAACAATAAGAAGTACCAGAAAACACAGATTGTTCACATTCCATTTAATATTCAAAATCAATTTATTCAGATACTAACTTTACAATCCTGAAACGTGTTTTTTTACGTTATAGGTATTAGCTTTGGCTTATATGATATAATATATCATATAAGCCAAAGCTAATACCTACTAAGATATTATCTACTTAGTTCCAAAACTCGCATACAATAATTGAGTGATCATTTAAACAGTGCTAATAAAAACAATAATTGTACAATTATCAGAATGAGTACCAAGTTCTAGTGATGCAGGGAATCTAGCTAATTAAGTTGTTTGAAAAGGCGCCATGTGGTTCATTGATATCTATGTATCAATCTGTAATCACGGCTCAAGTGATAAATTGTCCACAATTACAAATGTAGCATCACCATGACAATTCATCTGTACAAAAGCGTTGCCTTCAATTATACCATTAGACAGGCGAAGAAGAAGAAATGGTGAAATGAATGAGAGGCGTAATGACAGATAATAGATAAATGTTAAAGAATGGAAATATGTTTGTATGTACTATAATGGAGTCTGATGAACAAACAACGAAGACGTATATAGACCATATGGACACACAAGTATATAATATGCGATTCAGCACCGTGACATTGTGAAGGAAAAGCGAAACATTTCAATGAAAATAGAAAGGTGGCCATTGCAGATTCATTATTTATTTAACAGTGGCCCTCAAACCAAAGCCGGTGGGTAATTATTACAGTTTTGATTACAATTTTGATACAAAGGAGTCTTAAGATCCCATAACAAAAAGACAAAACATAAAACGCAGGTATATCCTCAAAACATAAATGAGTTTTAATTGTACTTGAATTAAACAACACTTTTTTATATATTTTCATCCTTGTAATCCCAAAAATTAATAATGAATAGAATGCTTGTGAACCCAAATATTTTCTGGACCTCAGTTTTTAATGACATTTTAATATATAAACATATCTTGTACAATGTTCGTACACGCTAATCTCCGAAAGCGCTCAACATATTTCAATGAACTTTTGTAAACGTGTGTATAGTTGGTTGGTGGATAGTTTTGGATCCGATATGTGACGCTATTTTCGAGATCTAAAATAACAACGAAAAATATTATTTTATAGTTTTCAGATTTCTCATTCGAAAATACATACA
Source organism: Molanna angustata (assembly GCA_963576475.1). Taxonomy (NCBI): domain Eukaryota; kingdom Metazoa; phylum Arthropoda; class Insecta; order Trichoptera; family Molannidae; genus Molanna; species Molanna angustata. Next base: position 10,011,212 of record OY754971.1, on the reverse strand, counting down.
ACGACAATTTTTCAACTTTCCTATAAACTCCCAAGGATTTTTTAAATGAAAAAATGATTGTTATTCATTTTAAATTTGTGTAAGGTTTCAATAGATGACGCCTTGAACAAATCTATTGGCATATGTATTTGATATAAACGTTAATTTGTAGAACTTCCACTGAGCCTAGTCATTTGATATATTATATTAGATTTCAATCTGAATAAATTAAATAGTCCCTTTTTAAACAAGATGATTATTTTCATATAAGAAACCTGTAAATCAAACACCTGCAGGGCTTCCAAAAGTGAAATGAATCAAGAAGAAAATATAAACAATAATTGAAAAAAACATAATTTGAGAACCATGAAATTTCAATAACAACTAATACGCAAACACTCCATTCATTTATAATGTGTATGGTGAGAATAATATAAAGTTGAACATTAAATTATTCTTCCATATGAAAAGAGAGAAAATCTAAGTAGGTACTGCGCTAAGTCGAATATTAATATTAATTTGACATTACATTTAAAAACAATGGCATAGCTATGAACAAATTCAAAACAACTAACTACACAAGTGAATAGCTTAGATCTGAAATAAACAGAAATTCATAAAACAAATATACATTAAATTGATTTAAGATAACTCAATTAACAACAGCAGAGGTAATTTTGTTAATCTAGGTCATATTTAGATTCAATTACTACTGAAACTAACCATTGAATAACGTGTAGGTACTATAAATTGTTTGAAAAGTGAAGTGAAAAAAGGGGAAAGTAACATTTTAATAGAAAATAATCATTGTCTATGAATAACCGATGAACAAATTATAAACGCACAAAATATCTCTTCGCGCATTATCAAAAGATAATCTCAGAAAAATTTATAGTAGTTTTCACTTATTGAAATCTTCATTGCCGTTTTATTCATTTACATAATATTATTTTTTTTATTAGGCATAAACTACAATAATTCAATTCGAATCAATACGAAAATTCGAATTGTTTTTTATTTTAAATGGCGAAGCCGGGTCCTACGAACAACCTCTATATTTTTAACTTTACCAAAAATTATACTGTTTAAGAGGACATATAACGCTAAACTTAGTGACTGAAAACATGATATATTAAAACCGCCCAATGCACTATGAAGTTACGCGTTAGTAAGGGTAAATATCGCGTGCGTTAAAAAAGGTTTATACGTGATTTAAAATACCGGAATCCCCAAATTTGTTGATTTTTTGCATTTTAAGAACAAACCTTAGTTGAAATGAAAAAACTTTATCGGTCATTCACTTTGATTGTATGCACTCTTTAAGCGTATAAAAGATTTATTTCTCTACAACACGTGGTTATGGAGTAATTTAACAAAAATGCTGTGAAAAACGATATTTTTAATAATTTATTTATTAGGCTGAATTTTAAAATTGTGTCACGAACATTCACTAGAGAAATGTTGAAAAGACTTATACTATTTTTTCTAGAAACACACTGCTTATCATATTTGAGGGATTTGATTTGAAATTTAGGTGTTTAGGTTTATATGGCCCCTTAAGCTTTCATAATGAATCGGTTGGTTTGAGGAGAATTATTAACGAATATTAATATTTGTACAAGTCATGTATCTAAAGCTGAAATAGTATTTTTTTATAATTTAAAGTGATACCTACCCGAGAAGTTACAAATTTTAATAGGTAACGATTCTATGGATGGAATCCAAACTTCGAGAGCCTACAATTTTCCGATTCCATTAAGAGCTTGCTGCTCGTTCAGTTAAACACTTGAAATATTTCATTGATCCATAAAACTCGACATTCGTTATAATGTGGTTAGGCATCTTGCTTAATACTCCAAAAGAAATGAAATTAATTGATGCTTGAAAAATAATAGTTATAAACTTATATTGCAAAACGAGCGATGCAATTAATTTTCAAGTATGATTGCTTCAATATTTTTCTTGATAACTTATAGGAATAGATTCAATTGAATATTTTATACAACCTGATTCCGACCACTGCGATATATATTTTACTTAATTCTGCGAGTTTTTTCATAAAAGTTATGCATTTCATAATGATTAAACAAATTTAATTTTGTTTTTGATTAAACATGAAAAATTATCAATCATTTGTTGACAGCTTTGCCAAGAAATGCACAATAATGTAAACAATTTTAAATATATACACATTTTATGAAACTTTTAGGTGAAGATGTCTCGGTAATTGACAAGAGCCATTAAGTATGTAAAAACCCGATTTTCCAGGTTCACACATAAATATATATTTCTGCATCGTCTCGACTGAGATATAATTGATCATTGTATAGGTAAATATTAATTATTTAATGTACCTCCATAAGTATCTACTATTCGACATTTACATAAAGCTTTTAAGATTTGTTCCTAAACACTTAAACGGTTGTGTGTTTTTAAATGGCTAAACATTAAAACAAGATTTCAGATATGTATACACACAAAACAGTTCTTGAATGAATTATGTCACCGGTATTTGAGATCAGTGGTCGGACTTTGAAAAATTCGCTTCCAACCATTAGCATCGACCGATGTTTTGAAAAGCAGTCGATAAATCCAAAGGGAATCGGCCGAAAACAATCAAGTGGAGAAGTGGTTCATTAATATAGTCCGCTGTGGGCCTGTGAATAAAATTATGGCCGGTCAGGAATAGCACAACTATTGGAGGCGACCCAATTTCTTATTTTGAAAACGTTATAATCGCCAGGAGACTACACTATCAGATGTGTCACGCTTTCAATTGGGTAAGTAAGACAAACAGTTACTCATATGTCAAAATTAATAAGTATAGAAGTACATATATTTATTATCTTAGATCGTTGGTTAAGTAGCTGGTAATAATAGCTTTTGGTGAAACAGAGTTCGAAACCACCACCGATCTAATCGTTCCATACACTATGTATTTCAAGCAAGTCAATATGATCACAACTATTGACAGGTTGTTTGTCAACATGTCCTATGCCCGCATAGTATTTCCAAGATGCAAACCGTGTACCGAGTCGGTTGGTTCGAAATGTCTCAAAGAAGTGACAACAGCGTAAAGCAAATATTTTCGAGCGGAAAAAATCTGAAAATATATTATTGATTGTCGGTTATGAATGCACTCAATAAAGCTCAAAATATATCATTCGTATTATCAACAAAATAAACAGAACCTTCCCTACAGACTATTTGTTTAGGGTTTTTACTGTCCATGATCCAAGGCAGCTGTTTTTGAAAACTGCATTAATTAATTTACAAAAAAATAACACTCTGCATAGTAGAAGCCAACAAACTCGTTTAACTAGGCAAGCAAATGATCTTAACTTCTCTTTGCCTATAATGAAAACCTCGTTTGGACAGAGATTTTTTGGGGTCATTATAATAATAATAATAGTAACTTTTATTTAGACGTAAAAAAATATAAAAATTAATACATCTAGTATAAACAAAAAAACAAAAAGTATACATTTTTTTGATAAATTAATAAATTCTGGTACAGGTACAGGGTATGACACTAAATTATTTAAAACAATGTAAAGTATGGAGAAAATTAATAATTTTCAACTATGTGCTCAGCACCTAGCCTACGAAAGGTGGCAAGACTTGTGGTTTGTTTTATTTTTGGTGGCAAACTATTATATATTTTAAGACCCTTATGGTATAAACTATTTTGAGTGCATGTTAATCTCGTTTTTGGAAGTCTAAAATCCTGACATCCTCTCGTAGGGTAGGTGTGAACATTGGAATTGAATAATATATCCCTCTGCATATATTTTGGAAGCATATTATTTTTTAGTTTGAAAATCAAAGTTAATGTGTTGTATATAATGTATTGCTTTACTGTCATTAATTTTAGTTTATTTAACATTAGGTTTATTTTTGTATATCTGTTACATTTTAAAATTGTTCTCATTCCCATATTATGAATAATCTGTAATTTTCTATTTTGAGTTTCATTGCAGAGGAAAAGGACACTAGAACAATAATTTAAATGGGGAATTACAATTGAATTAAAAATTAATCTTGATGTGTGAAAATCTAAGTTATTTCTTATTCTTTTTAAGAAACCAATTTTTTTAGCCATTTTTTTCATAATATATTCAAAGTGTTTATCAAATTTCAATTTATCATCTATCAATATACCTAAATATTTCATACATTTGACTTTTTCAATGTTCTCATTATCAATATTTAATGTGAAGTTGTCATTTTGTCCTTGGTCACTTATAATTAGAAACTTGGTTTTGGCCACATTTAATTTTAATTTATTTTCATATAACCATAGTACCACACTATTCAAATCAATTTGAACTTCTTCTATGCCATCACCAAGATTTGATTTCGCTATATATATTAATGTGTCATCTGCGAAGAGTTTTATATCACTGAATTTTAACGTTTTCACTATGTCATTCATATATAAAATAAACAATAATGGGCCCAAAACCGAACCTTGAGGAACTCCTTTATCTATTTGCTGAGGCTCTGATGTTACATCTCCGTATTTGGTTTGCTGTTTCCTTTCTGTTAAATAATCTAAAAACCACTTATTTTCATTTCCACATATTCCAATTCTTTTTAATTTCTTGATAAGTTTATCTCTGTCAATTGTTTCAAAGGCGCGCTTTAAGTCCAAAAATACTGCAATTATGTGCTTTTTTTGATCTTTATATGTTTTCCATTGATCTATAATATAATTTATAGCCGTTTCACATGAAAATTTGTTTCTAAAGCCTGACTGTTGGTTTACTAATATTTGTTTTGCCTCTAGGTATTCCATGACTTGTTCCTTTACAACGTGTTCTAATATTTGTTCGTATTTAGGAAGACAGTTAATAGGTCTAAAGTCATCAAACTTTTTTGGTTGTTCAATTTTAGGAATAGGCGTAATTATTGATGTCTTCCATGTTTTTGGAAATATTCCACTGTTTAATGATTCATTTATTATAGCAACCAATGATTCACCCAACACATCAAGAGAATCTTTGATTATATTTATGGTTATACCATCTTGGGACTCTTTTGATTTCATATTGCTTAGCAACTTTTTTAGGTATGATAGATTAATATTTTTGAATTTGAAATTTACATCCTGGTAACAGGGTACATTTTGTTGATTTTCACTCGTAATTGGTATACTTGCAGCTATATCATCTATGCTCGAGATAAAGTATTTATTGAATTTTTTTGCTATCAGTTCCATCCGATCTTCGGTTCCATCTGGAAACACAACACTTTTTAAGACTTCCTTAGGTTTCCCTTTAATAATTTCTTTCAATGTTAACCACATTTTCTTTGGATCATTTTGTTGTGCTTTTAGTTTTTGTTTATAATATAAACATTTTTGTTGTTTAATTTCTTTGCCGTATGTATTACGCAGTATCTTGTAATTCTTCCATTTTTCTTCCGTTGGTTGCATTTTTGCAGATTGGTATGCATTGTCTCTTTGTTTTCGAAGATTCTGTAGTTGTTTCGTATACCATTTATTAGTATTTTTAAACACAACCTTTCTTAATGGCATAAGATTTGCCACTGCTGACTCTAAGTTTTCAACAAAATTTTCTGCCCTTTCATTAAGTGTAGTTAGATTATTTTTTATTGGCACATTTTTCAACAATTCACAAAGTTTTTGTGAATCATATTGACTCTTGTCTCGAAGCATAAACTCCCTATTTTCGTTCTTTATAGGAACACTATCAAACTTTGTGATTAAAGTCTCATGATCTGAAATTTTTTGTGCATCCACTATATTCACATTCAAGTAGTAATCACTTGATATGATTAAATCAATGATGGTCGATGATGTATTGGATATTCTTGTAGGTTTTGTTACAAGTTGTTTTAATCCTGAATTGTTTATTATGCTTTGTAGTCTGTTGCTATATGTATTATTAATTTTCATGTCTATGTTAAAATCGCCTGCTACGTAAAAAATATTATTTCGATTTTGTGTGTTATAAGTGCACCAGTTTTCAAAGAAGTCCAGAAATTTAGAATGGCTTTGGTTGGGTGAATGATACAATACTGCATATTTACCTTTGATAAAGTTATTTTTAATTTGAATTCCTAATATCCATGCATTATTTTTATCAAGTATTTCGTTTGATGTTATTTTGTAAGAAATGTTACTTTTAATTACCATTATAACACCTCCAGTATGTCTACTAAATGAATTACATCTCAATGTTATATATCCATTAAATGTTATTTCATGGTCATTTATATCCTCTGTTACACAAGTTTCACTAAGCATTATGATGTTTGGTTTGTTTTCTTGCAACAGTATTTCAATTTCTTGTAAATGTGCTAACAGACTTGATACATTCAAATAATATATGGTTTGATTTCTTTTGTTTAGCCTAAAAAATCTATTTTTCTTTTCTCTGATTCAATGATTCTTTTGTAGACTTGACATTCCTTACTCCATGCACTATGGTTTTCATTTAACTGTAATGCTAGGCGTTCATTAGTTATTTTACAGTTTATGCACTTAATATGGTCGTCATTTTCTTTACATTCCGATATATCGTGTGCATTAGCACATCTTGAACACGATTTTTTATTTCTGCAGTCTTGAGCTTTATGTCTATAACCATTACAATTAAAGCATCTCAATAGTGATAAGTGGTCATAAATTGCACATTTGTTCCAGCCAATATTAACTTTCGCTTCATTTAACATTCTTGTATGTGTTTTTCCATCAACTGCTAAAAATACGGTGTAATTTATTTGACCTCCGCTCCTCTTATTTTCTTTTATATAAGTCACTGATATTTTAGAATTCTCCTTTTCTATGTAATCATTTTGTGCTCTAATTTTATGTTCTATTTCTTCTGCTGTGTATTTCTCCGTAAGTCCAATAATTTTTACTGTTGGTATTTTTGGTTTAGGTAAGGTAACATTATACCTGTCACCAAGCTTAGAAAATACTTCTTCTTGTATCTTTTTGGTCCCTTCTGCATTTTTGCATTGTATTACGATTGCTCCTTGTTTTGACTGCCTCATTCCAGTGACACCAATATCGATAGGATCAAAGTTATTTTTAATTTCTTCCTGAGTTTCAATAGTCTTTTGATCCTTGTTTTTTGGTTTAATAATAATAATCGGTTCGTGTTTTTTTAATATTTTTTCAGCGAAATAAGATTTCACTTCAGGTTTCATTGCTCCAAGAACATACAATAAACTTGATAAAAAGTAAAAGAAACGGAAAACAGGCATTCCTTTAAAACTAAAATAAAGAAAAAGAAAACAGCATCCAACCTCTGCGTATACTTTTAAGGAACTATTGTTCATCTTGAAGAAGTATGATATCAGTACAATAATCGGTACGGTTAGTGTTGTAAGATACTAGTCTATGAGAGACATATGTACATTGTATATAACATGACCGTAATAAATTCTTATACTATAAAGATAACGGGTAGGAAAATCTTCACTCAGAATAGTCAAAGTAAGTATACAATTTCATCATACAATATGAATGCAACGTTAGGTTAATAAAATCCATTAGCATTGATATAATTTTCACATCGGTTCCAAAGCTACTGTGAATCATTTTATAATACGTACTAATACATATTTAAGACTCGAAACTGCCAAGTCTAAGCATAAACCAAACACAGGTTGATGATATACATGTTTAATGGTCAAGCCAATAACTTAAAATGAGCTTTACAGACAACTCAACCTGTATAGGTTTAAATGAGGGGAGAAAATTGTCTCATAGGTAAATGCCAAACTCTTAGAATCACAATAAATCATGAATGGTCGCAGTGCGGAGGTAAAATTGACGATGACAAATATTTTTTTGACTGAATATTTTTGGTTTGGTCGGCACGTCAACATTGCGCAGAAATCCTATTGGAATGTTGACGTAGAAAATTGATTTCATAATATTTTAGGATATAATAAAAACTGGAGTTCCGCAGGGATCCATTCTTGGTCCACTCTTGTAACCAATATACATTATTGTTCTAAGCGATAAATTTATACTGAATATTGTCCAACGATCGTTTTTAGTAAGTAAGTTGTTAGTTGTTAAAGAGGTTCGTTCTGTAATAAAAAAGATTGACAGAGAGTGATGTGTCAATAGTATTAGCCGTTGTGAACATACGTGAGGTGCACATAAACAGAAAATCGACCATAACACAGGAACGGTTACCTTCCACGGACTAATTATTATTACCATCAAAGGTGACACGGTAGACGAAGCACAAAAATGAAGAAAATAAAATCTAATCGACAAGAATCATATTCGAACAATGCGCATGTTATGTGAAATATTATGTAATTGTCGGGAATGACATCATCAAAATGTATTAAACTGATGAGACACAATTTCTAAAAAAAACGATTAACACTAAATCATCGAGGCAACAGGAGGGTTGGTAGACTCCCTAAAAGATGGCCTGATTACGTCGGCTGAAAGAATCTGGATGGGGAAGAGATAAGACAGAAAATAATGGTAAAATATAAGAGGCTTACAAACAGTAGGGAAGAGAAGAAGGATAATACAGTAAGTCTTAGTAGCATATTATAAGTTTACAAAAAATGAAGACATGAAAACTAATAAAGCATTAAGTACATAATCTAACAAACGTCGATTTACTGGAATTACAACAGAACATATGTTTTACAGTCTAAATGTTGCCCTGAATAACACAAAAGGAAACACGTTTGAGATTCTATCCACCATTATACACATTATTGTACATGAAATAAACAAAGAAAATAAATAAATAAACTAATAAATATATAAGTAAGACGTGTATTAGGAATATAAGTATAAAATGGTTTATATTCCGAAGACAAATTAAAATTTGAATGAACATTAAACTATATCTATTTTATAATATACTAGTAATGTTCTTTTGTCGTTTCAATCTTATTAAAATTCCTTTATTTTATTCAATCTTCAGAATAGCAAAAAATACACTATAATGAATAAATTTGACATTTCACTAAAATTTTATTGTGTTTTCAGAATTGAACACAATATCAAGTATTGAAGTTGGTTCGTTAAATAAAAATTACCATAAATACGTTCTTAAGGATTGAGACAAATACTCGATGAGTTGAACTACCGACAAAATTCAAATATTATACCATATAAATATTATTGATACTTCGTCGGTGTCGTTTGGCACATTACATACAGGTCAATAAACGCATTATGAAGGAGATTAAGAATCAGAGTTCAAACGAACCATTTCTTTGACATGTGCTAGTGCAGAAATTACATATTTGTAAATTCTGAAAGACTCGTTCATGGAAATGAACTGAGTACTCAGAGTATTTAGTAAATTGACGATAACAATTCAAGTTTCAATGTTTTATGCAAAAATATACTATGTAAACACCACCAAAAAACTCACCATATGATGACTTGGAAACTTTGGCTTTAACGATAAATGTATGCCCACCTGAAACAAAATTAAGAATAAAAGATTTTTAACAATCGAAAACAAAACGACAATAACGTTGCTATGATAAACGAATGTTTAGATGCACCAAAATACTTGACAATGTCTGCGTTACAATTTCAGAAAATAAAAAATAAGGAATACATGAATATGAAAAAGAACACGATTACATTTTCTAATATTTTTATCCTCTTTAATCTTGGATGAACATCGTCAAGGATTGCTAGGCAAAGAAAAAGTTTGACAATAAAGAAAATTTTAAATAACACGATATAAATTATGATTAGTAAATATTTTATACTAAGTTAGGAAAATATACTTTTTAGTAGGTTACAAACACGTTTGTTAGAAATAGTAGTAAAAGTCGGATCATTGAATCGGTGGGTAATTCAAAATGATGATCTTTTAATTATAAGTCGTCTTTTAATTTACAACCACTTAACCCGTTAATATTCATAATTACCAGGTTTTAATGGACGAACATCAGACTACAGTTAAACCAAGTCCAAAGGTTCATTTCCTTCCAACGTCTTTTTAATTAAGTTAAAACAATGAATTCACATGTAGGTGATTCTCAAGTGCGGGAAACATTGATAAGATACTTCTATGATAATCATGATGGTATTGTTTCTAGTAACACACATATGCCGGAATCTACTTGACACTTTCACTGATAACAAGAAAATCTAAATAAAATAGAAATTCCCATTCTCTAATTGGTATCTCCATAAAAAATTCATATGTCTAGTTTCATTTTATCAGCCCGAGAAGATAACGAACTGAAAAAACTCTTAATTATGGGTTGGAAGTTTGAATTAAGATTGGTATAATGACAAATAATATGGAATCATAAATTTCCAACGATTTGCCTCACGTCCTTTGCCAACGATTTGTATCTAGAAAGACTTCCCGAAATTGCAATGTGTGAAAAGAACCATTTGTAGACTACATACATATCAGCGCCTCTGAAACGACTAGTATCGTTAGCAACACTATAAAAGTAGGTAATTGGTATAGAAATAAACAATGAAATACTAATATTAAAATCTATCAAAGAATGAGCAATCTTTCGAAACGAAAAAGAATTTCCATCCAACCAAAAAATAATAATTTAATCATAAATCTCCAGACCGCTTTATATTATTCACGAAACACCAAATGATTCGCATAGTTTTTTGACTTTTTTCGTCTTTCTCCGAGGGCAGAGGACATTTCTCGAAATTTAGACATCAGCGAGTGTCGAGAACTTGGTGAAATAATAATTATTATTGCGACAAATACGGCAGCTATTCAACAAATCACCACTTATTCAAATGTATCATTTCCGAAACACACTCCGAATTTCTAGGAAGGGCTTTTCGCCAACTAACTGGACGACAGAATAAAATGTGATTCTAAGAAAACAGTCTTTGAAAAAGGTGCTTGAATATTTTGCTCGATAAAATTCTGTAAACACTCGATGATGATGATGATGGTTATGTTGTAGAATCTGTAGAATTACAATTAACGTATGTTTGTAGGTAATATGGTCAATATTTCCATGAATATTAACAGAACCTAACTAACTGATAATCTATATAACATATAAATGAGAAGACTTGTTTTAGTTTCACTTGTATTTTAATAGGCACTGATGATTTTTCTTTTACTGTTGAAACAAGTAAATAAAAAAATGATGTATCTCATTTAAAATTTAAATAAAAATGAAATCGATTGTAAAACTCCAGTACAGACAAGTAAAGTCAAAGAAAGAAAAATGTAATCCATCTGATAACGATATTTTACAACATGTATTGTATAGCAGTCACAATTCAACTTCAGAAATACAAAATTGTTCAACTTAATCAAAATATCAAATGAATCAAGCTGGAAACTGGTACATTGTTATTAGTTATACACAAATTCCGGAAGTTTCAAAGCTCTTAACTGGTCGGGAAGTTAGTTAAGAATCGATTGCAAAATTCGAGCAGGGACTGATGAAGTACATAAAAGAAAAGGGTGTTAATACCAGACTTGTGTAATTTAAATGATATATTTTTTAAATCGACAAACTTTTTTTAACATCTCAATAGAGACGAAGTTGGGATATTATTGAAGAACCAGGAACTCAAAGCACCTACAGGGCTTACGACCTGTCATCGGCTGGTTTACGTGATCACTTTATGCGCTTGCGTCTTATTGAGTTCCCTTATCAATGTAATTTTTGAAAGTTCTAAATATTTGAATAATGTGTAACAATTTACCTGAAAATAAGGAATTATACTATAGCCATCTATGAAGTAACGAAGAAACCTTTTTTGTGACGCCATCTATTGAGAAACAGTCCTTATAAATGAGTTGACGGTGTCTCGCACAGATGGCACCCCTGAACTGCGCCAGAAATATTATTTAATTTTTGGCTTGTTTACCTATTTTTATATATAGGTATATCTGAACGAATTCGTGATTATCTAAGGTCATATTGAAAACAATCTTACAGTTATCGGCAAATATCTTGATATTTTTCGGATGGGGTTGGTTTGCGCACATACCAATCAGATAGGGTAAGAAATACTTAAGTACTTATACTTTACTATAAAGGTACATATTATTTTCGCCCTTGAGGTGTGGTTATCACAAAAAGGGCGCTGAGTCATTCCAATTTATTATTTTGTAATACGTGACAAGCGTATGGAAAAGAATAGAATTTCTCAACACTTTGGTAAATCTTTTGTACTGAGTGTCAACATTAGTGATTCATTTTGATTTATTGGAAGATATAGAAATTTGAAAATGATGAATAGATAAATAAAATTTTTCGGTACCTAGGCCTAAATATTTTGCACATACACACTTCCATTCATCGCCACTTGCACAGAATACAATTAAGTATTATGAAATAAGAAAGGATTTCCTTTGTTTCATAATAAACTAAATTTAATTAAAGTAAGAAGATGAACTCACTCATTGAAAGACTTAGAACGAAGTTTTTTGTGATTATTTGCGTATGTGTTTGGACGAACAACAAATTCTTCATCACATTTGAAGTATCTCAATAAAGTATGAAATAAAGATTGCCAAAAGATAAAATGCGCGGTCCAACTTTACCAGATTTAAGTTACCAGATGCAGTTGAAAGAGAGATTGTGGATTAGCACGTGTTTGATACGCAATACTTCGAATTGTGATGCGTCATAACTGCTATTTGAACGAAGGTGAATTTTGTTTACATCTTCAAAACAAAGAATCCAAAAATAGGCACACTAAATTGTTACTTTATAAAACACGACGTGTGACGAGTATGATTGCAAGTGAATAAAGAAAATAGGTAAATAGCCATTAAAATTGATTGCAAATGAATAAATAAAATAGGTAAACAGCCATTAAAATTGATTGCAAGTAAATAAAGAAAATAGGTAAATAGCCATTAAAATTGATTGCAAGTGAATAAAGAAAATAGGTAAATAGCCATGAAAATTGATTGCAAGTGAATAAAGAAAATAGGTAAATAGCCATTAAAATTGATTGCAAGTGAATAAAGAAAATAGGTAAATAGCCATTAAAATTGATTGCAAATGAATAAAGAAAATAGGTAAACAGCCATGAAAATTGATTGCAAGTGAATAAAGAAAATAGGTATATAGCCTTTAAGATCGTAAAGTTTATTAACCTATCATAAATTCTTGAAATACCTACAGCATTCTTCTTCTTCTTCCGATGGCTCTACAGCCCATATCGAGCCTTGGCCTCCATCAATCGTCGCCTCCAACTCCTCCTGTCTACCGCTGCTGTCCTCCAGTCTGCCACTTGCAGTAATTGTTCCGCATCCCTTTTCACTTCATCCTCCCATCGCAGCCTGGGTCTGCCGACCTTTCTTCTTCCACCCGGATGTCCCTCAAGGATCCTCTTGGGTGCCCGTGATGACGGCATTCTCTGTACATGCCCAGCCCATCTCAGCCTGCTCAGTCTAGCATGTACAGAGAGCTTAGGAGTCTTATAGATACTGTATATTTCATCATTATACCTTATTCTCCAAGCTTCTCCATCATTCACGGGTCCCAGTATTTTCCGTAGCACTCTCCTCTCAAATGTATCCAGCATCTCTGCGGATCTTGCTGTCATCGTCCACGCTTCGCTCCCGTATGTCACCACTGTTCTTATTATAGTCTTATACAGGGTGATTTTTGTTTTTCTGTGAACACTTTTTGATTTAAGCACCGGGAGCAGAGAGAAGAATGTTTTGTTACCAGTTGTGATCCTTCTTATTATTTCTATGTGGTCTTCATTTTCCTTGGTTATGGTGGACCCCAGGTAAGAAAATTCATCAACTACCTCGAAGTTTCGATCCCCAAACTGAATGCTGCGTAGAGGGTTATTTCTTGAATTTCTGGATTGTTCCATTAGTTTCGTCTTGCTTTCATTAATTTCCAATCCAACCTCATATGCTGTTGTTTCCAATGGTTCAAGAACCTCTCTTACAGCTGTCAATGATCTTGCCACTATGTTGAGGTCATCCGCGTATCCTACTATCTGGCTGCTTTGGAAGTATATGTTAGGGTTTGCGTTACTGTGGAATGTTTTGCGAATGACATATTCCAGACTAAGATTGAATAATGTAGGGGCCAATCCATCACCCTGCTTGAGTCCTTGCGACACCATGAATTCATCTGTAAGCTCTCCTCCAATCTTCACTTTGCATTTTGTATTAAACATTGTTGCTTTTATCAGTCTGACTAGTTTTGTCGGTATCTTGAATGCTAATAATATGTCATACAGTTTTTCTCTATTTATACTATCATAGGCTTGTTTGAAGTCAATGAACAGTTGGTAGATATCAATGTCGAATTCCCAGCACTTGGTAAGTAACTGTCGAACTGTAAAAAGTTGATCACTTGTTGACCTATCCCTTCTGAAACCAGCCTGGTATTCTCCTATGATTTCCTCTGCATAACATTCCACTCTTCCTTTCAGTATTGTAGTCAGTAGTTTATAAGCCGTGCTCAACAGTGAAATCCCCCTATGGTTCTCACACTTAAGTTTATCCCCTTTTTTATATATATAGGACATACGATACTTGTTTGCCATTCCTCAGGTATTTCTTCCAAATCCCAAATCTTATTGAGCAAGCTGTGTAGTAACCTGTGTAGTTGTTCGCTCCCATACTTACAGTAATTCGGATGGCATGTTATCAATCCCAGGTGCTTTATTATTTTTCATTCTCTTTAACACCTGCTTCACTTCAATGAGTGAAGGGGGAATGATTTCCTGGTCGTCCTCCAAGGGTATTTGTGTTGTCTCGTTTCTTAATTGTGTTTTCGGATTTAGCAGTTGCTTGAAATATTCCTTCCATCTACATTTTATGTTTTCTGAATCAGCTAAGATATTTCCATCTGTGTCCCTACATAGATTTGTATTTGGCTTAAATCCTTTCTTAAATATGTTTACTCCTTTGTAAGCTTCACGAAGATTATTGTCTTTGAAGTCTTGCTCTACCTTCAGTAGGATATTGTTCATATAAGCTCTTTTCTTTCTTCTTAGGAGTTTGTTAGTGTTTCTTCTGGCCTGTTCATACGCCTGTCTCTTAGCTCTTGTACTCCGCTCTATGCATAACTTCCTAAGTTTATTTTTATTTTCTATACTGTTATGGCATTCTTCGTCGAACCATGGGTTTCTAGCTTATCTCTGTCTGTTTCCTACACCAATCTCAGCCGAGTTTAAGATTGCACTCTTGAGTGAATTCCAATCTTCTTCCAATGTTTCCTTGGAAGTTACCTCATTTAGTGCATTAGGCAGGTTGGTACTCAGTGCAGCCTTGTACTGTTCCAATCCACTAGGGGTTTTGAGGGCCTCCACGTTTAATTTTGGGGGGACTTGCTGTTTACAGGGCCTATTATTAGATATACGGCTTCTGTAGGTAGTAACCACCATGTAGTGGTCTGAATCGCAGTTTGCTCCCCTGTAGCTTCTTACATTTAATATACTGGAGGCGCCTCTTTTTTCGATGAGAATATGGTAAATCTAAACACCTACAGCATTAGATTTGTTAATATTAATCTAACAGTTTTTTTATGTATTTATTTATTTTTTAAAAATTCACTTTCGAAAATATTATTTTTATACTAAAGTATATAAAAAAGTTTGACAGTGTTATTTATTTTATTTATTTATTTTGTATTGCTTCCCGGGCAACACATCCAATAAAAAGTTGCCACATACTGGAGACAAAATTGCCACAATATCAAGACTGAAAGCTCAGTGAACCAATACAAACAATTACCTAGATCGATTTAATAGTTAATAATATTTTTATATAATATATACTTAATTTAATCAATTATTTTGTTTTGTAATCATTGTGATGTAAGGCATGAAATAAATTAATTTACATACTTTTTACAAAACACAATAGTGAAATGAATATGTAACAAAACGTATTTATACAATCTGATAATTACCTATTGTTGAATATTTTGTTTGAATGAATGCGTTCAAGTGGGAAAATTATAGCTTTTCTCACCTGGGAATCGAACCCTAGACCTCTCTCAGAGAACGTTTCAATAATGGTGTACCTAATACGTGTCACGCCAAGCACACAAGCATTTCTGATTGGACAACAAAAGCGTCAGATCTATTGAGGCAATTTGATCGATAAATTGCATTTAGTAGATATTGTATCGTGTGTTCTATGGATTTACTTTTGAATGCAAGCCCGACCCAAATTTAGACATTTTTCGCCCAAAAACTTACTTTTGTAACGTTGAATAATAATCTTAATAGTAGATAGTTTATGTACGCAGGCGTCAAGTATGTAAGTTCTAAACTAAAATTTTAAATATGAAAATTATTATCGGATTCGAGAGTCAAGAGTAAGTTTACTATAATATAATGTACCAATCTCTGCTTACCAACATACTCTATAATCTGCGATGGAGTGGATGGGGGAGAGAGTGAAACACTCCTAAATATTTGGGGGTCACCCTGAATAGAACCCTGAAAAATAAAGAACACTGTTTGAACACAAAACAAAAATTATGCGCCAGAAATAACGTTTTGCGCAAGCTCACTGGGACAATGTGGGGTGCGACCCCCTCAGTGCTGAAGACGTCAGCTCAGGGTGTATGCATGTCTGCGACGGAATATGCGTGTCCGGTTTGGCAGAAATCTACTCACTTCAAACATGTGGACGTTGCCTTGAATGATATGGCACCAATAGTCTCAGGGTGCTTAAAGCTCACACCAACTGAGAGACTGTACCCAACAATTTGAACTGCCCCACCACAATATATCCGACGTAGAACTGCCGCAGGTGCAGAGAGGTACAAAAAACCCACGACATACGCCACCCTTTATACCATCACCAGCAAGTGGTGTCGCGCCTGAAGTCCAGGAAAAGTTTTATCAAGGCCACATCCCCTTTTGAGTCCTCTCAACAGCGGAGAGAAGAACTCTGGCGACAAGACTCTGGAGCGGCACCATGGATGGAACCAATTGAGAGTATCGGAGTTGGAGAGCACTTACCATACGCTCTATGTATGTAAGACTCTCAATAGACTCAGGGTCGGCGTCACCAGATGTAAAAAAAAAACCTGAAAATGTTGGGGTACCTGTCTGCATCAGATGACATCCCAGGATGACAGACACTTGCTGATGTCCACTAATGGAAGCGGTCTGTAGTCCTGGGAATCTGATTATGACAAATGACAACGCGATGTCAATCGCTGCTTACTGGAATGGTAGAGCTTAGCCGGACACGAAAAAGAACATAGGTACTCTATTGAGTCTAAAAGAAGAAAAATAAGAAGACCTTGCATCTAGTTATTTATTTATTTATTTAATATTGCTTCTCGGGCAACTAACAGGTACTATGTCAAATATTAATTTTACACGCACCCAATAACAAGTTGCCACATTCTGGAGACATACGATATTAATCGTCTCACAGATCCAGACTGAAAACACAATTAAAAACTGTGTCTCCACCGGGAATCGAACCCGGGACCTTTGGCTCAGCAGTCAGATATCTAACCAACTGAGCCACGAAGGCCGACATAGTTATGCGGGTACTTACATAAAATATAGTTGTCGCCAAATAACTTGAACTTTTAGCATAGAAGGGTAGGTAGGTAAACCAACGAAGCAAAAAGACACAAATTTGCGCTCTGCGTAACCGGAAGCTCGTTCAAGATGTTTGGCGAATATTATACCACCAAATATAGCAAATAGATGCCAACAAACTTCTTGAGCCTTTCATACCATATACACATACCAACCAAACAAAAATACACAATGTTGCGATCTGCGCACTCACACGACGGATTCAATTTGTTTTACGATAACTATAAGAACAGTTTGTCATCTCTTGAGGTTCAGATGTGTCTGACTCTTGCGCCAAAGTACCAGGGACCGATTATCGGTGACGATACGATCGATTATCGGTAACGATTAACGTCATAAACCTCAAAAAATCATGTGGCAACTTACTATTTGATGCATTAATAATTCATATTTGATACACAGTTTCTCAATAGGCAAATAAAAAACACGCCAATTGGATATACTAGGCTCAGTTCACTATGACTTGACTCACGCCCATATTTTTTTAGAAAGAATGAATATATCCTGGTAACAAGAACATATACATCCTGATACATTTCCGAAATTAAGCATATGCTTGTGTTATAGGTGAACGAAATCGGTCGTGGCAGGATTTGAACTCGCTACCACTAGATTATTAATCCAGTGCGTTAACCTACCTCTAAACCAGCCAAACCCGATTTTAGGTCAAACTAATTTGTCCTAAGCCAAACTATAATAGTTAGACCAACGCTTGTCATTGTTTAGTCCAGGACAATAAGTAATAGATACTTACCAAATTTTTGATTAGAAAAGGTCGGTTTAACTGGTATTTCATGACACGCGTAGGATAAAGCAATTTGGCCTAGGACAAACTAGTTTGACCCGAAATCAAGTATGACCGGTAACATATTATACAATGTATAGACTGATATTAAAATTGAATAAAGACAATACGATCAAAATATGTGTATTTTAGGTTTATATAATAATATTTTTAATATTTCAATTCTTTGTTTACCATAAAACTGTTGTACCCGAATAAAATAAAATAAGATGTAAAAATCATTTATTTCGTGTCGCCTTATCCACGTTACGAGTATTTACAGTCAGGAAAAGAAACATAATATGATATTTTAAATAATAAAAGTGACGACGTAAAAATGTAATAAAAACGCTTGTATTTTTTATGACATTGCCACATGTTCGTAAAATCACCCGAATGAACTTCACATTTATTGAACAAGTGCAAAGTGCATGATGCGTCAGTGGCGGAACAACTCGAATGACCACAGGACATGGATGATCAAATTTCAAAGATGGTATATTTGTAAGTTTAAAGGTTGTCAAACTGAATAATGCTTTGAAGATCAAATTAGGGATTCGATTGGAAACTCTTTGAATGCAGAATTCGTCTTGAGCAGGATCTGAAGAAATGGAGACAAATTATACACTGAGTTAGAAAACGTGACACTCTGTAAGAAAAGCAACAAAATGCATAAAATACTATACCATTATCAATCCTTCAATAAAGTATCCTCGGGAGAAAAAGACGATTGCAGAATTTTAAATGAATATTTTTTTTTATCTGTGTGGTCAAAGTAAAACCTTTTAACTACACGTCAATGGACTGCCAGTACCCACTTACAGTTAATAAAATACAGTACATAGATACATATGGAAAAGGATGGTTTAATGCGGTAATATTAAAAGGACAATAAGTATCACACAGTTGTATGTAATGATAACATCATTCAACATTTATGTGTGTCACGTATCTATGGTGTCGTATTACGTAGCTATAGGTACTATTAATATTGTGTATTGCAATATTCACATTATAGCAGTTCATTCACTTACTGCAGATGTTGGGACAATGTAGGAACCTATTTACTTATGTAAAACTGTGGAATGATATAATAACAAGTGATAATTATAAAGCCGCATCGTGAGTATCTCACCTAAATGACCCTGTTAATAGATCATTTACTGTAATTTAGGCTCTGACCAGATTCGCGATAAGTGTACATTTTGACACATTTTCTTATTTAATTGGAACAGAAAACAGCGACAACAAAGTAATATACAAAACAATAAAAAAACGTGCGCCAAAACATATATCCACAAATAAAAACAAAATGACAAATAAACAAAGCATTAGATAGAAAAAAACGTTATTAAATAAAATAGAATAAAAAAAATAAAACAAAAAAAGATACAGAACTTATCAAAATAACAAATAAAACAATATAGTAGTATGTAGAGGATTTTGATCGGAGTTGAAGGGATAGGAAAGACAAAGGGGGAAATGAAGGTCATGAAGATGTCTGCCGCATAAGACTACCACTCACTCAACCGGAACTTGTTTACTTCGTATCACTTTTAGATATTTTCTAAAAGAAGAATTACTATTGGATTGTCTGGGGGTATGTGAGAGGCTTTTGGAACTGCTACAGCAAAGCACGATCGCCGACTTGCACCCGTGAAGGACGTGTCATTGGGACATAACCAGCTGCCTTACCCAACATAAGAGCGCTCAATAGGCTCAGGGCGGGTGTCTCCTACTTTTACAGTGACCTTAAGAAATGGGGTTACAGAAAGGAAGACACCTGCGAGTGTGGCACCAGGCAGGACAACGTGCACATTCGTGTCGTGTCCCATGATAGTCGCTGATTTTTAATAAATAATATTTTTTGTTCTGTTTTTTTTTTTCAAGTTTTTGGCATAAGCAGCATTTATTTTGTAAGTAATCTTGTATAAAAAAAACTGTAAAATATACATAAATAAATAAATAATAATAATATAATGGGAAAGGGAAAAATATTGCAGACTTCAACCTTTATGATATCACAAATGGAAACGGACAATTTCTAGACAAAATTTGCGTTCGAAAACGAAATCTAACCGCATCTAAGGCCAAAATAAAATATAAAACTCATTAGTTTTGAGAAATTCCGCAGCAACATGATAATGATTAGATCGTGAAAAATTGCACCGGTCAATTTACCAACTTACTGGACCGTATAGACATTCCGACACAACTGTAAGAAATCATAACTGAATATGTACAAATATAAACGAACAGCATAACAAAACGCAGTTAATTATTCAATCGAATGATACATTTTACATGGAAATTCTTATATACATTGTTTCATCTGGGAAATTCCAAGCAGAAAATAATTTATCGAAATCTAGAAACAGTAGATTGAAAAATAGGATAAATAACATAACTTGTGATTTTTTCAACCAAAACATACTTAAAACGAGCCAACATCAAATATTAGGTTTACTGAAATTGCGAGATTTTGATGGCTGGTAAGTATTAATATATGATAAACTGAAAATTGAAAAAGGAAACATTAATATATGTTATTATAAAATGACAGTATTCATGCAGGTCCATAAATTAAAACTAGACTACATGACTTTGTATATTTTACACTAATCGCAGTTTTTGACACTATGGTTTTAAGGAAATCCGATTAACGCAATACATTATATTTTCATTCAATATACTTTTTGAATTAACAATATTTTTTTAATGAATATTTCCTTATAACAAGTATATATACACCCTAATATATTCCCTAAACTAAGCTTGTACTATAGGTTAACAAAATCGGTCATGGCAGGATTCGAATTCGCGACCACTGGATTACTAACTCAGCGCGCTAGCTGCTCTGCCACCACCAATAAATAAAAGGGCTAAAGACCTCACCCCTAAAACATCGTATTTTTATATTTAGAGAAGAACGCCTGAGTCACTCATTTTTTTTTTTTTTTATTAATTTTCCAGGAAATTTACAAATTATCACATATAAATTTTAACATTATATATATATATATATATATATATATATATATATATATATATATATATATATATATATATATATATATATATATATATATATATATATATATATATATATATATATATATATATATATATATATATATATATATATATATATATATATATATATATATATATATATATATATATATATATATATATATATATATATATATATATATATATATATATATATATATATATATATATATATATATATATATATAACAAATTGATATAAGATTATAAACACTTAAAAGTTGCATGGAATATATCACCTCACTAGACCTAGGTCTGTTCTGAGGTGATACTATTTTTTATTAATTTTGTCATGATGTATGTAGTGAAAATAGTAATAATATGCAAGGAATGTGAAAATCAAGTATGTATGTAAGTGTAATTTGTCTCATGTATATCGTCTAAAGCATTGTCATTTTGTTATTTTATGATGTAGGTCAAGTCTTTTTCTGATTCATTTCTTCCTCTATCAATGAGCCACTTGGTCACCAATTTTGCCAAGTTTTTCCCACTTGGTGAGATTGAGTTGGCAAAGTTCGGGATTATTTTGTTATATATTCTTGGGCCTAGGAAATGAATATATCTTTGGGTAAATGTCGTCTGTGTAGTAGTCCCCTATTTCTAGTGTCCATTGAAAGTAAGTATCGTGGTGTATATAGTGCGGTATTTCGATGAATGTGTTTGATTATTGTTTTAATGTATATTTGTCGGATGTCGAGTACTGTAAATTCTTTGAAAAGTTTATCAGATGGGTATCTATAGGGCTTTCTACATATTACTCTGATAAGCGACTTTTGAGCAATTGCGGCTGGGTAAAGATTTGTCACAGCCATGCCACCCCAACCAATAATACCATATGAGAGTACAGTTTGGCCCAGTGCGTAATATATTGTCTTTAAGGTTTTCAGATCAAAAATATCTCTAATATTTCTGAAAATGTATGTAAGTTGTCGGGTTTTTTTAGTTACATTTTCTATGTGTTCCGTCCATCTTAAATTATTGTCAATTGTGGTTCCCAAATATTTATATTTTTGTGTGCTTTCTAGTTCGGGGCAAGTAAAAGTAGGTATGTGAGTTCCGCAATAATGTACAATAATTTTATATTGGTTAGTAGTGTCAGGTTGTCCCCTGGTGTCAATAGAAAACGTCATATATTTTGTTTTTTCTACATTTAGGGTCAGTAGGTTTGATTGTAGCCATTTATACACCTTGTTCATTCCTCTCTCAGCCATGCAGTGAGTCTGTTCCCAATCATTTGACTTAAATAGTAAGACGGTATCGTCGGCAAATGAGATAATGGAACCATTCATATCCATCTCGCAGAGATCGTTTAAATACAGCAAAAATAAGGTAGGTCCAAGAATGCTGCCTTGTGGTACTCCGTAAGGGTTGGGTGTGAACTCACTAGCATTAGTATTCAGTTTTACTGCTTGCAATCTGTTTTCTAAATACGAGTGGAACCATTCACTTGTTGTATCATGACATATGCGTTTGATTTTATCTATTAATTTTTTATGGGAAACAGAATCAAAGGCTTTTGCCAAGTCCAGATAGACAGCTATGCACTTATCCTTATTATCCAAAGCTTTTATAACAAAGTCGGTCAGCTCCAAAATAGCTTCATTCAGACCTCTACCAGAACGAAAACCAAACTGCTTATTTGTAAGTATATTATTTTCTTCAAGATATTTATTACATAAAATATGTAATTAAAAAAAATGTAAGTAGGTTCCTAGTTTTTGTAAGAAATAAAACACCTACTTACCTTTATTTTTCTTCCCACCGCGTAATGAAGCCCAAATGTAATGTTTCCGTATTTTTTCACTATCACCTCCATAGATATTTAAATCGCTAGTGTATTTTTTAGGAAAATTTAACTTCTTTTTAGAACCTGCATTGTTGTTATTATCACCATGAAAAAGCGAAACGAACCTATTCAAAGGGCTCATCTTTCAATGGTTAGTTAACTAATATTCCAAAAGTACATTTTTAAGGACAAAATAAACATTAATTTCTCTAAATCAATCACACGTAAAAACACGTTGGCTTATTTTGCGAACATTGTAAAATAGAACATTTTCGAACACCATTTGATTCGACCGTAGAACGCAAACCAGAGATAATCCATTTTAAGCGCGTTTCAAATTTGGAATTACTGCGACGATTCCGGCGGCAAATCGAATCTAGGCGTTATCGCGGATCGAGCGAAATTTCAAATTCGGAAAACGATAACAGAGCGCGCACACTCACAACAACAATAATTGGCGGGTTGGCCGGCAAAAATGGCTATCGTGCTTCGAATCGCCGCATCGGCGGTGTACTGAACAAAATAAATCCGAGCAAATTGTATCTACGATATATTTTTTTTACTCTCTTTGCCGTAACAGTATTTAGATTGCAATTGCGATTAACTTTCTTTTTGGTCGACTTTCGATGGTAACGCTCTGCGGCGGCGGCGAATATGCAACGGCGAAGAAACCAAACTTGAATTACATATTAAAACAGCTGACAGATAGTTAGTTGTCTATGATTCTGTTTAATAATAATTTGAAAGTTCCATAATGCTTTTCATACACTTGCTCAATGGATGTTTTAATATGTACTTTTGTTATTAATATTATGTACATCTTGGAAAGTAGAAGTTTTTCCATACTAACGGTACAAGAGTCAATGCACCCATAGTTATCCAGTGATGACCCCCTGAAGCAAATGTCATTACACGCTATAAAACATCTAAGCGATCGTGCAGATTATAATAGAGATCATGTGTGAAAAAAACTTTAGATATTAGAATAGTAATTTTATATTTGAAATATTTCGCACGAAAGAATTCATAACTAATTCAAGATTTTTTCATTTTCATTTATATAAATTACATTATACTTTAGTTTATACCTATCTCTGTTTTTCACATCAGCTATCTAAACTATATTCAAAAATATTATAAATTAAATACATTGCTGTACAATTCCAGAGAAAAGTACATAAAAGAACACCAGAAAAAAGACATTACCACTTTTAACACAAATCAAAATATTGGTAGAGGTATTTCTACAATTTATGATTATGAAAAAAAAGTTTTCTTGAATAGATTGTGAATTGAATATAATTTTAAAAAGCCACCACGGAACTACTGAAAGACATAATTTCATGATAAGCAAATGTAAATCAAACGCATTAAGACATCAGGAAAATCAGACGACAGGTCATAAGCCCTACAGGAGGAAAAGGAGATAATATGTCAAAACAGCACATTTTAAACTTTTCGATCTTATTTGTCAATAAAGTTATAAAAAAAAAACAATTCATAAACATGATTTTTTCAAAATCTATTCAGTTTCTAATGAATATCGCAGGTTATATCAGTTGTATGTTAGTTACTTTTACCCATTTGTCAGTATAATCAGAGTGTGACGTAAAATACCAAGGCAGTACAGTATTACCACAATAGCGGCGGTGAATATAATATACATATATACAATAAACATAGTTAGATAGGTACCTACTAATACATCCATATTTCCCGCCTCTTTTAATATTCAATTCGTATATCAATAATAGTCAGTGTTGCCAATTATATTGCAGCACTCGGGGGCGACATCCATACAATTTTGCCTCAACAATAATATCAAGAAAGGCAATAGTAAAAGAAAATAGTTGATAATTTTGATGTGATAAACGAAATCTAAAGTTTGAAACGGCAAACAAAAATCATATAGGTAATCATAATCTAGAACGAGTATTTCTGTCTCCAAAATATTCACGAGATTGTTGGCAGATTTACTACTCCATATTTTTACGGATTTATTTTTATCATTTTGCACAGATTACATAATTAGTGCGTGCACAAAAGTGCACTTATTGCTTATTGCTATTTGGTGACATGTACCAATGTTATGTGTATGATATGTGCCAATTTATCTGAATAAAATAATATAATCATAAAAATCAAACATCAATACAAAAAGATTACCATAGTTCAAAGCATAAATAAACCTTTAGCGGGCAGTTTTTTTATGAGACAGATGTTAAAGAGTTGTTTTGAAGAATTGTGCAAAAAAACAATAGATATTCATCTTAGAGGGAATGGTTGAGGAAACAACTGGCAGAGGGCGTTCCCGTAGGGAGTATCCAGAGCAGGTGTGCGAAGACATGAAATGAAGAGGGTCGCTGGAGACTGAGCAGAGTGGAACAAGAGATGTGTCGCATTGCTGCCAACCAATAGCCAAGATTGAAACAAAAGAAGAAGATTGATACTCGAAATTAATCGATTATATCTGGGAGATATAAAGCATTCTAATAGATTTGACGCTCAAAATTAAAGACGCCTTTGGAGATCTCTCCGTGTTGGTTACAGTCATGGGACATATCTGCCATATATTCATAGAGAATTCACCTTTCACCGTCGAAAAAATATTCCCTTCCCTTCTATAATACGTTGTATGTGTTCCATTGTTAATTCGGGAGAAACAAAACGAAACAATTAAAATGGCTAATGTTATGTCATTTCAATTTTCAATACATCAGTCAACAATTTCATATGAATACCTACACATTAAAATTGATTGCACAACTAAAACATTTGCACAAAAGAAATCATTACTTTTATAAAATATGAATTGAATGATTCTCAGATGCTTTTATTTGTTTAAAGAATTGTGATTAAAAAAGTTATTTTATTTTATTTATTTATAAACGGCATAAAATACCTTTTACATACATACATACATAAAAACACATATTGATGATAAAAATATATAGAATACGATAAAAAAAATTAGGTATACAACTGGCTAAAAAATAAACCTAAACATTAAAACAATAAATTCAAAAATAAAAAAATAATAGATGTAAGCAAATATAAAAAAAGATATACCTACATATGGACTCGAAATAAACCAAATATGAAATAAAAAAGTTTTTTATTGACAATAACATCTCAATAGAGTCGAAGTTGGGATATCATAGAAGAACCAGGAACTCCGACACCTACAGGGCTTACGACCTGTCATCCGCTGGTTTACGTGATCACTTTATGCGCTTGCGCAACGATCACCAATTATGCCTTTATTAAAAAATTGAAAAATTACATTGATAAGGGAACTCAATAAAAAAGCGATCACGTAAACCAGCCGATGATTGGTCGTAAGCCCTGTAGGTGCCCGAGTTCCTGGTTCTTCTATGATATCCAAATTTCGTCTCTATTGAGATGTTAAAAAGTTTGTCAATAAAAACATTTATATTTTTTATTATTAAATAATAAGATTCTTGTGCGATTCTTGCTTCCTATTATTTGTAAAAAAAAAGTTTTACGGCAGTAAATTTGTCGTTATTACGCGGTGCAAAAAAATATATTTTGCATATGTATGTAATTTCCTAGATCTATTGTTGAAATATATATTTTAGATGTGTCGATGGCAGAGCGGTTAGCGCGCTGGGTTAGTAATCCAGTGGTCGCGAGTTCGAATCCTGCCTCGACCGATTTCGTCCACCTACAGCACAAGCATCCATGCTTAGTTTAGGGAATGTAGGAAGATGTATATGTACTTGTTTAACAAGGACATATTCATTTTTTGCTAAAAAGAAAAATAATAATGTTTAGAACAAGATAGATTTTGTTATTGGTGAAAAAGAAAATATGGTGTTACGGGAAGAATCGATCTACAATAACATCTCTGTATATTTACGTTTGCATATCCGTTTTTGAATATTTGCGGTTATTTTGATTACTCAGAACGAAAGAGAAAGATAGTCCGACAGACTCTTGAGTCGAAAAGCAACATCAAATGTTATGTACCTACTATGCGGTAAAATAAATCATATACCGTGAGATTCTTCATCTTGCCAACCGCCGTTTCTGTGCGGGGGTCTTGGGTTCGATCCCCAGCAAAGGAGAAATCGATTAAATTAATTTTTCACGCTAATATTGCTTCTCTGGGCTGGAAACACTGGTTAGTTGGAAGAAATTGCCATATGGCTATAAACTCGCCACTTGGGCAGGGTGCAAGGAAGTGTTTATTATTATTATAACTATCTTTTAGGATATGCGGCCGCAAAATGTGAAGTAAAAATCCTTTGGCTAGCGGAGAGTATGGGAAAATTATTATATTACATGATAAGTAGGTACTAGAACGTACTATAACACTAAACCGGAACGTTTTTTTTATATTTAGAATAATGCTTTGGAATGACTCGACAAATTTCGTAGTCACCCGAAAAATTGTCGGATGACTTCGTTCCACACGAATACGGTATATCTCTGTCGCACCGAACTAATAGAAATGTGTGCGAGTGAGACGAAAGAAGACGCGGCCAATTTGAATTTCATTAGTATGGTTAAAAAAGATTCGTAAAGTAAGCTTGTTTTCTGCAGTGTAACGTTTCTGAAAAATTGTTTTGATATCATTGTATTAAACAGACTGAATTATTTTCTCTCTCAAATGCTACCCCATATAACCACACTTTTCAAAACCAATTAGGTATCACATATAAATATTTTTCCAATAGTATAATACAAAACAGAACCAAATAAAACATCTATAACTCAAAGTGGCCAAACAACTTGAGAACCAGTTAACATTAATTTATTTCGATTTAATCAAAAGTCGTGCATCATGTTTCAACAATAGAAACGATTAAGCATATCATATACCATTTTTTATATTATTACCAACTAATAAGTTAATCTAAAATAACCTAACAAGTTTTTAATAGTTATATAGTATGTACACATGCAAAGAAAGGGATGGCACGACCATGTGAACGAAATTTTGAAAGACGGAAATGTTAGAAGTGTGAGCAATAGACGAGCATGTATGAGACGATGCATGAATGTGGACGAAGCGAGGGATGCGTGCCAGGATAGGAAAATGTGGCGTTCGGTTCTCTCTGCCTACCCCTCAAGGGACATGGCGTGATGGTATGTACACATCCAAAAAATGCGAAACAATATTGCGTGTCCGTAACCTCATACTAACGGAGGTGGATGCTTGTTTCATTTATATTTTTGTTTCTTTTATCTTATACAAATAAGCAGTGTCTGGATACCAATAAAACCAAAAATAAATTAATTTAAATTTAAATAAAAATATAAAACGAAAAACAATAGTAAAATCTAATTGATAATATGAAGCCCCTTTTAAATAAATTAAAATCAATGCTTCCGAACCTCATAGAATAAACATACCTACATTTTAATTAGTTCGTACATACCTAATAAACATTACAAATTGTTTTATAAAAAACGAAATTAGTGTTGACAATACGAGTATCATATTAGTAGGAAAAAATAATACAAATACGAAAATGAGATTTTGGCTAAAATATTTTTACTATTGAGTGAGAGTATCGACAAAATCAATATTCAAGAAAAATTGTTTCAGTTTGATAACGATAGATTTTTTCTCAAATTTTATTAATTCGGTGGTTGTACCTATATACATATAGGGCCTTACTTACTATTTAAAATACGAGTTTAATCCAATGCTAAGTCAGTTTTGGCCATACAAAAAACTGGGTAAGTATCAGCCTAAACCTAAATTACAAATAGTAAGTAAGGCCCAGATGGAATAGTTGGGGTTTTACTAGTGAGTCTCCCGTACAAATAAATCAAGAATAAATGAATAATTTACCAACTTTTCTTTTCGAATTACAATAGCAACAAGAGATAGCAAGTTTTTTTTTTATATTTGCTTTATATAACTATTCAATAATAAAGCAAATATAAAAAAAAACAACCATTCAACAAATGATTCATCGAAAACCTTGCTATATTTCGGACTATTTAATTTGTGCTGATATTTAAATAAGGTTATGTCAGTATTTCTTAACCATATTGAAAGATTCGTCTCTTTATCACAGTTTTTTTCCTCAAAAAAAACATATTTGAAAGTTTTACCTTTCTCTACGAAATTTCCGAGATTAAAATCATAACTGAAGGTATTACGGTATTCAAACATTTTCAAGTTCTTCAAAGTACAATATATATTTATTATTCATGTCGCGTTTATTTTTCTATATATATATGACACAATACCCACTCGAACTTCTGCAGTAGGTACCCCCTGAATGAATAAAAAAAAAAAAAAACGCCCAGCCAGACATCCAAAACGCCCAGTAAGGGAAGCTGGCGCCCCGAATAAGAATCACTGGATTATTTGAATTCGCCTATGAGAACACTTCTTGCAATTTATTGAAATAAGATAATTATCTACAGAAAAAAAATTGTCAAGTGGAAATAACCAAACAAAAAAAACCTGAAAAATAAGACATAATATTTTATAGAATCAATCGATTAAGTTTAACGCTGCGCCAATAAATATATATTAAAACGAGTGGGTTGTGGCCAACGCTAAACTCCTCACTAACAAGTCAATTCTATAAAGTATTCAAATTTTGTATGGAAAATTTTCAGCATTTTCATTAAATGAGTTTATTAAATTATTTTTTATTTAAATATTTTATTATGAAAACTTGATAATTCTTCAATGCCATTTTATGAAAGTGATGTGCCTTTTTAGCAATTTGAAAATAAAAATTTCTGAGTTTGGGGTCACTTTGAAATATTTGACAGTTAAAAAATTGAGAAGCACTATTCATATATCGTTCAAAATCTAATGGGGCCTAAGCGAGTATTAGATATACATATTTGCAAAATTTGAATAGAATCGAATGAGTACTTGTCTATAATCGATAAAGTAAAAATGAACACGCCGTACATAGCACACACACACAGATACATTGTGATGAAACTTTAAGAATACAATCTCAGCATGATACTAGTTGATAATCTGCAATAAAAAAAATATCCTTAAAAATTGCGAAATCATAACTCCCCACTATATCCCCTTGGGTTAGTGAGGAGTAAAAACAATATTACTTAAGTGACTACAAGCAATGAAGTTGAAATAGAAAACACTTGAGATTGCATGAATCGGTACAGAAATGAGTAATCTGTAGTGGATTCGTAAATGCGAAGACTCGAAATGTGGCCAATACATGGAGAAATGCCAATAATCTCAAGATATCCAAGCGAACGCATATTTCACAAGCGTCTATAAATCATAAACCACAAATTAGCCAAAGAACGAAATATACACATCGAGTATCGTGAGCAAAATAATCGAATCCAATTAAGCAATTTCCGGCACATAAAATCAAATCAAAAATACCGGGATTGATTTATTCAAAAATGTATATCAGTCATTTTTTATATGCAAAAAAATAAACTGTAGAAGCATTATTGATTATAATTTACAAAAAATTAAACTGTAAAAGCATTATTGATTATAATATACAAATCAAATGTTAAATACAAACGGAGAAACCACCAACATTATAATTAATCAAATACTTAGTTCGGAATAAAAAAAGAAATACTTAAATATTAAAACAAAAATAACAAAATTTTAAACCACAAGGAGAATTTTCATAAAAAAGATCTACAAGGTGTAAGATCAACGAGTTGTCCCCCAGGAGAAGTTTTAGTAGATTTAATGTGATTTAACAACGAAGACAATATTTGAAGAATAAAAATGGCAATCATGTAAACACATGAAAATAAACCAGAAGACGACAAAATTGACTATTCACACATTTAGTAAATGTGAAAATTTGTCCTATTTGTGTCAAGAATTGCAGAAATATTTGGTACAGAGCGGCTTTTCAGCAAATGATTGGTAGGTATTCATGGTAGGATTTTTCCTTTAATTTGTAAGTTTTATTTATTTTCTTCGTGTACATGAAGTGTACAAGGCGGGTAAAACAATGTAAGTATAGCTACACCTCCTTTCTCTTTATTAATACAGCAGCCCGACTGTGGAACGATCTTCCGAATTCTGTGTTTCCACCTTCGTACAACCCGGGTCTTTTTAAAATCCGAATTAATAAACTCTTTTTAGATTGCAAACCCCTCCCGACGCTACGTAGTGCGCTTCTTCGGAAGAGTAAAATGGACCCAAATCCTAATAGCTGGCGTCCCCTACGTAGACATGTTAAAAAAAACTATTTTCTGCTTAAAACGCAAGATTCCGTTGTAAATGCTGTTATTTTTTTGAGCATTGTTTTGTTGACATTGTTGAGTCCGTATTGGAATATCCATAGGTATTAAAACAAAGTAATAGCAAATCCGGATAAGGCGGTTAAAATCTTTTAGAAATAAAAGAAAAATTTTCACTAATGCGCAGCTGTTGTATGCGCCGAATCAATATTTTTTGCAAAATTATACACGGATTTCTCAAGCATATGAAACGGTGTAAATATTTTTTCTCATACTACATTTTCAATCATTTTATACAAAACGCAACATTTTCAATTGAACTATTTCGGTAAATACGATTACTGTTTATTCGAAATGAAACGAATCCAAATATTTAGTGTGAAAATATCTTCTAAGTACTCAGCAAGCAGATTATTGAAATCGGTCGATATTAAATCTGATATTATTTACTAAAAGCTGACTAGCCTTAAGTAGATGATACCCTACGAATGCAAAATATAAAATTAATCCAATTAATAATTTAGCTGTGAAAGTGAATATTTAACTCCCTGACTAAACTCAGAATGTTTGATAAGAAAATTAACACAAAAACCATACTTACTGGAGATGTTTTTTTTTATTAAACATCAGTTTTTAAAAACATGAGTAGATTGGTACCAAAATAAACTCTTCACTACAGAAATTATTGTTAACTTATCAAGTAAAAAAAAAACCATTAATCAGGCTAAAAAACTCCATGACCAACATATAAGTCAAAAACTCTCCTCATGCCCTAACGGTAGCCGAAGATTCTGGTCATTGTCAACCTCCATAGGTCAGAACTTTTGCACATCTTCATTTCCACCTTTAACGAACCATGACGGATCCATTGCTAACTCTGCCACCGACAAAGCTAATCTTCTCGGTAAATTATTTGCAGATAACTCAACCCTTGACGACGGAGGAAAAACCCCTCAACCAGTTCCACATTGTGGTTTTAAAATGAAAGAAGTAAGGATTAACTTCTCTGAGGTTTTACTCGCCATCCGAGGGTTGGATGTTAACAAAGCTAATGGAACAGATGGAATTCCCGTTCTTGTGTTAAAAAAATGCTCCGCCGAACTAGCCCCAGTTCTCACTAAACTCTTCAAACTCTCGTTTAAAACTGGTATTGTCCCATGTGACTGGAAAAAAGCGGTCATCCACCCAATTCCCAAAAAAGGTGATCGCTCCAACCCATCTAACTACCGACCCATCGCTATTACTTATTCTGTACTCTCCAAAATAATGGAAAGGGTACTAAACACCAAGTTGATCACATACCTCGAAGCAAACAAAATTTTAAGCGACCGCCAATATGGATTTCGTGGAAATCGATCTTGTGGCGATCTACTCGCGTATGTGACATCCGTTTGGGGTCGAGTTATGGAACGCTTTGGAGAAGCTCAAACTGTCGCCCTTGACATCTCTAAAGCTTTCGACCGGGTTTGGCACCGAGGTCTCTTAATGAAACTCCCTTCTTATGGACTACCCCAGTCTCTGTGTACTTGGATTGTGAATTTTTTAAAAGATCGCGAAGTCATAACTGTAGTGGACGGTTGCTCTTCTTCTCCCCATTCCATTAATGCGGGAGTCCCTCAAGGGTCCATTCTATCTCCAACCCTATTCCTCCTACATATTAATGACTTGCTCTTACGCGCCCCCATACTCTTTTACGCTGATGACAGCACAGTCCATGACAATTTCTCTTTTGACAAACCTCCTAAACAGAGTGAAATATCAGAAGCCCGGAAAGACCTTCATCAAAAAATAAATAGCTACCTCCACTCAATCAATACCTGGGGTGAAAGTAATCCTGTTTCATTTAACGTCTCAAAAACCCAAGCCTGTCTAATCTCTGCGAAGAGAAACCCCAATGAATTGCAAGTGTCTTTCAACGGAAGCACCCTACCTAACAGCAGCTCTATCGACCTGCTTGGAGTATCTATAACGAACCAATTACACTACAAGGGCTCCATCGAAGCTAAGGTGAAACTCGCCTCCAAAAAAATGAGCGTACTATATAGAGCGCGCAGATATTTTACTAAGACCCAGATCTGTCTACTCTACAAAGCGCAAATACGTCCAATTATTGAATATGGCAGTCACCTCTGGAGTGGCGCCCCCCAATACCTACTGAATACCCTCGACGCTGTGCAAAGGCGTGCTATACGTCTGATTGATGATCCATCACTGACTGATGGATTGCAATCACTAGAACACAGACGCAGAGTCGGTATTTTAAGTTTATTCTATAGATACTACCACGGGAATTGCTCAGAAGAACTCGCATCTTTGGTCCCTCCTCCACCCACTCGCAACAGAATCACTCGCTTCACTCAATCGCAGCATCCATTCACAGTGGACCTTCAACATATACGAACTAGTCGCTACTAGATCTTCCGAATTCTGTGTTTCCATCTTCGTACAACCCGGGTCTTTTTAAAATCCGAATAAATAAACTCTTTTCTAGATTGCAAACCTCTCCCAACGCTACGTAGTGCGCTTCTTCGGAAGAGTAAAATGACCCAAATCCTAATAGCTGGCGTCCCCTACGTAGACATGTTAAAAAAAAAAAAGTAAAATCCTATCAAGTAAAAACCAAACTTAGGTAATATAATATAAAACTTAATTTTTTCATTCCAGTTTATAAGGTGGATGTAATTCTTCTAAGTAATTAATAGTGATAATTATTCAAACAATTGTTTTGTGGATTAAGTAATCGGAAGAAATTGTGCATAGGAATGAGAATGGAGCTATTTACATAATCTGACAAAGATGTAAAGGCAGAGATTTTGAGTCTGCCGTAATACTCGTGCGAAAATAACACCATTTTTTTAACAGTTCTCATGGTAGTACAAGATGAAAAAGATCCATAATATATAGTCATTTGTTTGAGTGTGATTGTGAAAATATTAATTTCAATTGTAGCCAATTATCGTTATGTTCCACTGAACAAAGTTTATTTTATATACTCAAAAGTTCAGTTTTGTATTGCAATATTTTTAAGGGATATTGATATTACTCTTAGAACCGCGGACATACATATTATGGAGTAAGTCAATCCCATGCATCATGTAAACCGCTTTATTTACTCTGACTATTTCTTAGACAAGAAATTATTACTTTATGATTCCATATGCCTATTATGTCTGATCGTCGAGAAAGTGATAGAAACATTTAGTTTCACGCAGAGAATTAAATCAGGAGTGCCACAAGGATCAGTTCTGGGGCCAATTATATTTAATATGTGTAGGTATTTAAATGTTGATGGTACTTTGTGGTGCAGAGCATTAAGTATAAAATATTCCAGGTGTGTTTTCTCTGACACGGTTATACAATGTCTTGTGATGGTAAGTTGTACGAAGTATAAAATACCGTCAAGCAAATCTTAAAGTCCATCCACTTTGATTTGGGACATACCTATAATTTTCACGACGGATATTAAATATTTTTAATACAGAGAGATAATTAATAACACAATTTCCAGTAAACAAACAATAACAAAATCTATTTAAAATTACTATTCAACTTGTGACAACTTCACCACAATACAATATAATATAATCTGTACCAACAGCAACATAACCTGATTATTTAAAAAGAAACAATGACTTGAAATAATATTGAGAAACGTAGAGATATTTAGCCTTTAATAGTAAAACGGTTATATCATTCTTTACTATCTTCGTGAGAAATGCAAGAGATCGTGATAAGCGATTTTTATTTGATAGTAAAACGAAAAGAAGCAAATGGCGATTGGTTGGATTGATAATAATTGCAATTCAGTCTTTCAAAAAACAATTATTTTTAATAAACAGTTGATTGGGGAGGAACTGCAGCGGAAAACATTAATTATCGGTGGTCATTATTTCAACTGCAAAAGGTAATTGATATACGATAGGTAAAGAGGCGTATCTTTCTTAGGGACCAACGGAGCCTTCATAGATTTTTTTTATAAGTTAGTCAGGCAAAATAGTTCTTCAATTGGTAAAAATTGGTATTTAATATTATTTGGTTTATTTTATTCTTCTATACATTTTTTTTAAATATTGTTCTGCCACGTTGAAAACCTATTTATCGTTTACTGGTTAAAATTGATTAAAAACAATAAACAAGTCACACGATTAAAGCCTTAAAAATATGATAAATTCTAGTATACAAGGCTGAAGATTTTTATTTTATTTTTTATTTAGTTAAATATACACAATATAAATAGACACATAATACAAAAATTTAAAATATTACAATTTTTTTTCCAAATAGGCACTGTCACAAAAAAGTTTAAAAACTTGGTAAATTTTCTCTATGTGCATGAATGATAGACAATATATTAGTTATAATGAAGACAAGACAAGTGAATATCTATGTATTTATTCAAGTCATGACTATTTATATCGATACGGTCATTTATTAAAATAATTAATGATGTTATCCATCGGCCATTTCACATGTTATATAAGTAGGTATCGATCGGTGAACAATTTAAAGAAAGGTAAAAAAAGTGGACTATGAGCAACACAAAACTCTTCTTGTTTTGTAATAATATATATGTATTATGTAGGTACATTTTTAGTTTAAAAATTATATTACGAAACCTTTACCTAAGAAAGCGAAGTGTTGATTGTTGACAATCTCTGAATTCATTATTGTTTAACTGTATTATATCGTCCGTAGATCCACATTTTGCAAATTGTCTGTTACTTTTTTTGTTTGTTATACCTACAAAAAATTCCCTTACCAAAATATCACGACGAGAATATGGCAACCCTACATACATTTAAATTTATTTGTTTTATCATTATGGTCAATTTTATGCGTATTTTTTATTCAGAAATTTCTAAAGAACAATCCCCTAATGTTGTAGGTACAATAATTTATATTTTTACTTTCCACATCACTTTTTTTTTCACAACTATTATTATTTTTTTAACGACTATAATCATTTTAAATCGCTTAGCCATTTATCGATTTTATTTCCTAATATTTAGAAAAAACATTTTGCAATCCTGATTCGGAATAATTTATGATCCAGAGATAATAATATTATGATAAATACTCAAAAGTCTACATAGTGCAATGAGTTAGATCTAAAATATTATTTGATATAAAAATAGATTTTATTATAATATATAAGATATAATCATAGATTTTACTATAATATATAAGATATAATCATAGATTTTATTATAATATATAAGATATAATCATAGATTTTATTATAATATATAAGATATAATCATAGATTTTATTATAATATATAAGATATAATCATAGATTTTATTATAATATATAAGATATAATCATAGATTTTATTATAATATATAAGATATAATCATAGATTTTATTATAATATATAAGATATAATCATAGATTTTATTATAATATATAAGATATAATCATAGATTTTATTATAATATATAAGATATAATCATAGATTTTATTATAATATATAAGATATAATCATAGATTTTATTATAATATATAAGATATAATCATAGATTTTATTATAATATATAAGATATAATCATAGATTTTATTATAATATATAAGATATAATCATAGATTTTATTATAATATATAAGATATAATCATAGATTTTATTATAATATATAAGATATAATCATAGATTTTATTATAATATATGATATAATCATAGATTTTATTATAATATATAAGATATAATCATAGATTTTATTATAATATATAAGATATAATCATAGATTTTATTATAATATATAAGATATAATCATAGATTTTATTATAATATATAAGATATAATCATAGATTTTATTATAATATATAAGATATAATCATAGATTTTATTATAATATATAAGATATAATCATAGATTTTATTATAATATATAAGATATAATCATAGATTTTATTATAATATATAAGATATAATCATAGATTTTATTATAATATATAAGATATAATCATAGATTTTATTATTATATATAAGATGTAGGTAGTACCTACCTACTCTGTGCAAAAAGTGAGTCATGGAATTCACGCGTTTGACGTTTTGGTTGGCAACATATTTCAGTTTTCCTTACATTTCAACACATCCTAGATAACTGTTCTCTAAATTTTAATAAAGAAAGTGTTTTTTCGACAAATAAATCGGAAATCAATTCATATTAGTTGTTATTCTCTATAGAAAAACGATGTGGTCTGCCCACCAAAACGTCAAAAATCCCTCGGAAAAATGCCTCACTTCCATTCATACAATTTTTGCTAACTACGACATCTAGTGTATTATATGAAAACCTATACGAAGCCAGAATAATAGAAGAGCATGTATGACGCGATGTATGAATGTAAATGAGGCAAAACAGGTATGCCAAGATAGAAGAGTCTGGCGTTCGGTTCTCTCTGCCTAAAACAAATAGGGAAACGGCGTGACGGCGTTATATATAAGTACTTTCAGTTTTTTTGGTGCCTCATTATTTATTTTGTACATTAATGCCGAGTACATTGATGCTTTATTTATTAATTTGTTTATGTGGTTCTTCCAATTCAGTTTCCTGTCTATGATTAGTCCTAGATACTCCATGTTTTTTTCTGTTTTCAGGGTTTTACTGAAAACAGAAAAAAACAATTTATTTGAAGCAAGAAAGCGCCGCCACACAAAGCGGCGATAGCGAAAACCTTTTTCCTCCGATACAATATGCTTTCAGTCAACCGATAAACAGAAAACTACATTAGATTATGAATGGTAAAACAACCGAACAAGAGAGAAATTCAGAGAAAATTTCATAGATGGCGTTAGTCTGCGTAGATCTAAAACTACAAAGCAAGACTAAAAAAGAACCACGTACCTATTTAAAATGTGGATATATCAATAGCATTTAATGAAATAGAAAAGACTTTTGTATTTTAGTTTTTTAACTAAAAATAATAGTATAAATATATATTGAGAAGTAAAAGTAAACACATTTAGTTTTTCGTTTACTAAAGTTTCCACAAATTACCGCTAGAGGAAGAAAACCAACAAAGTACTATTATAATATGTTTGCTTTGGAAAATTAATTAACGCGTAGGTACCACAGAACACACTACTAACTAGTAGGTACTCATCCCATAAAAATAATGTACACCTACATTATACCAAAACGATGTGGTGTAGGTACATTCAACTATTAAAACCTTATTATAAACTCTGCTGATAGGGGATAATGATTATAAATGTTTTCAAAACACAAAAGTGAGAAAAATTATGTAGGTACCTACTTATGTACAATTCAATACCTTTATGAAAATTAATATCAAAAGATGTGCCATGACAAAGTCAAAAGTCTTATTATTTTTTGTTTGGTAAAATGAAATAAATAAAGTTGAAGCAGACTAGCCCCCCTAGACAACGTGTCATTTAACTCAAGAAAAAAAACAAGAAAAGATAACTCAATGTATGGAAGTGAAAATTGTCAGTCACGTGACAACTGTCACTTCCATACATTGACTTATCTATTCTTGTTTCTTTTCTTGAGCTAAATGACACGTTTTCTAGGGGGGCTGACAAAATATTTACATAGGTGTAGATATTGATACATTCTATTTGCTTTCACTAATTTTGTTGAAAATAATAAAATTTAGAATTTGTTTTAATTTTATAGGTTGTCATAAAAATGCGTAATTTCCGTCAATTATTTAAAAGAAATCAATTGAAATGTCAGGTGAGTACGCTGTACGATACCATTCTTATCACACTCTAAAACTAAACTCTACACTAAAGCAATTCATTATTTCATATTATACTCTTTTTAAAGGTCAGAAAGAACAATAATTGCAAAGAAAAACTTAACGATCACAATTTCGAACATATTTTTTTTGGAACTAATTATGTATAATGTAAACAAACTATGAATGTTTTTTATTACATTTAGTTTCTTTACATTTCTATGAAAAGTTTCTCAATGTCACACAGGTCCACAGCATTAGCAAATAATGTAAAAGGAATTATAATATTTTGGCTATAGGTAGGTACCAAATAATATGATGAAACCCTAACCTTCAGCACGCATATTTACCATTATACATAATATAGGTAGGTAGGTACCACAACTAACTAACCCCCGCCATACCGAGGGGTGGTGCGTCGTTAATAACATAGCTAGTAGATTGTATCTCAGTACCTAATAAAATCAATAAATTGTAGCGAAATATATTTATATTTTGAAGGAAATGTGAGCTCATAATTATTTCCTCTCTATTTTTTTGCAAATGATTTAGTACCACATGAACAAGAAATGAATCAATCGTTTTAAAACAATTAATAAATCTATACCTATAATATACTTTTTGTACCAAAAAATTATTAAATAAAATAAATAAGGATACATATCTAATTCCTTTGTCATTTATTTTATTTTATTGGGTACATACATAGGTAGAATATTTATTATTATTTTATTTTCTATTACTTTGTTTCCAATGTGTTTTTTTACGTTAGTATGTCGTAAAAGGCAGTTATGCTGTAGCTGTAGATGATTATACAGCGTGTCCGGACAATTGACCGTAGCCGATTGACCGTGGACAATTTACCGTACGCCCTTTTTACCGTATGGACAATTTACCGTATGGACAGTTGACCGTCGGGACAATTTACCGTACGGACAATTGACCGTGAGGACAATTTATCGTATGAACAATTGACCGTATGGACAATTCACCGAGCGGAACCTATTTTTAGTATCAGAAAGAATTCTTTTTCTTTTTTCGTTTGAGTTAATAAATTGCGTGAGTAAAAAAATGTTCGTTTATGGCGACGGACCGATTGCCTAATTTTTTTTATTTCAAAATACTACGAGAAATCCAATATGTCGACAGTGACAGTAGAACAAGAAGAAGTTTAAGAATATACGTCTTCTTAATTCTCAAAGTGTAGCAAACTTATACTCGATAAACCCAACATAATCATTCATTTTGAAAAACTCATGTTTAAATCACGGCCGCCATATTGGGTTCTCATAATTTCAAAAGAAAACTAGAAGTTTCAATTATTTCGAAATTTACACCTTCTAATTAATATAAATCAATATCCATTTCGAAAAATCTAAAAAAGAACAAGAAGAAGTTTAAGAACAGACGTCTTCTTAATTCTCAAAATGTATTAAATAACAACTACATAATAACCGCTTATTTTGTAAAATTTCGTTTTAATCACTGTCGACATATTGGATTTCTCGTAGTATTTTGAAATTAAAAAAATTAGGCAATCGGTCCGTCGCCATAAACGAATATTTTTTTTCTCACGCATTTTATTTGACTCAAACGAAAAAAGAAAAAGATTTTTTTCTGATAGTAAAAATAAGTTCCGCACGGTGAATTGTCCATACGGTCAATTGTCCATACGATAAATTGTCCTCACGGTCAATTGTCCGTACGGTAAATTGTCCCGACGGTCAACTGTCCATACGGTAAATTGTCCCCACGGTAAATTGTCCAAACGGTAAAAAGGGCGAACGGTAAATTGTCCACGGTCAATCGGCTACGGTAAATTGTCCGAGAATCGGTTATACAGGTTATCCCAGAAAGTACACTCAAACGGAAGTGTAGAGGTAGAGCATTCCTGAGGGTACCAGAAAACCGCTATAATTTTTCGCGATTTTTTGTAAATTTCGAGTTATGATTTATTTCGTGTAGGTAGGTACCTACTGTTTGTAAAAGACTCAAGAATTATGCCAGTAAAACATAATAAAATATAAGACTAATATTGTAAGTCAGCAGAATAGTATTATTCCATTAACGTACACGTAACAGACCTATGTTAAAAACATCATAATTGTTTACAATCATTTTTGCATAGTAAAATTGGAATATTACATTCGATTTATCATTTAATGACATTCAATTAATCCATTGTATAATGACTATTTATTAAGTATAAATAAATGAAGCATGTCAATCTTGATAAGGCAGTGCAACATGAAAATTTAGGTCATTGTCGTTCATTGCACAAGTCCAAGGTTAGAAAGAAGACGCCCATAGTAAAAAAGACCAATAGTAAGAGAAGGATCTAGTGGGAGATCGGTTATTACACGCATGCTTTGTTTTAACCTGTAATTACAGACCGATCTTTTTTATGACCCTCAAATATAATATTAAAATGAGAGGTTTTTTTACGAGACTC
This sequence comes from Molanna angustata, assembly GCA_963576475.1. NCBI lineage: Eukaryota > Metazoa > Arthropoda > Insecta > Trichoptera > Molannidae > Molanna > Molanna angustata. The sequence goes on along the minus strand of OY754971.1, from coordinate 9,969,713 downwards.
GCATACATCAAACGATGGTAACTCGTATTATATTTAATCATGACTGATTTAGTGCTATCATTATATACATACACAGTGGAGACTTTATCCGAACAACAATCAGTTCCTGATAGACTGGATGAAATACATAAGAATCCCTAACGAGGTAGGCCGAGTGAACCTGACGCCTTGTCAGGTTCTTTATCTTGTCTAGTATCCATAGACAATTGTTCAAGCTTCTCACGTTTCCGTCTTTCAATAAATTGTTCACATGGTCCCTTTCTTGAATGACCCCGTCCCCTCGTTACATAATCGTATATTCTATTACATACGATTTCTCACATTATGTACAATATATTGCTGTAGATGTATTATGAACACGGTTTCTAACGTGTGGACCTATTTGCTTACACATAATTAAATATAGGAACTATCATAAAACAAACATCATATTTCGACATAATCTTTGACTTCTCGAGAAGTTTGACATTTCGAAATGTGTAACTTTAACTATGAGATATAATTTTAACAAGTTTACGAATTGTAGATATATCATGTACAAGTTGTACAAGAATTTAACACCGTTAAACTTCATAGAAACTGTTGGAGCTTTCTAGTTGGCAACATGCCTATCTTGAAGGTAATTGTTTTTGTTGGCATTGGAAGTTTCAGATGATTTCTGATTTACAGTTCAATAAATATCAATGAATAAGTACTATCTTAATTACTTTCCAATAATTTAGTTCGTACTAAGACGACAAGATGCCTGAAATACGAACAAAAATAATTACGCATTATTTTCATACCAAAACGAATTTCAAAGGACTGCAGCAAGAAAAGAAAACAAACAAGAAGAGAAGAAGAAGAACACAAATATTTTTTTTATTTATTGACTAAGTTAGCGCTATGATTCTCTTATCAAAATAATGACTTATTAGTAATCATTCAAAATTAATTGAAATAAATAAAAATTTTAGAATATCTAATTTTATTTGTTTCGCACTGCACAGGACAGAAAGGCTCTCCCTATGTTGGTCGTCAACCAGACACCCCCTGTATGGGCACGACCCCCCAATCTCGAGGCTCAGATCAAGACGCAGTTTCTTATCAAAAACAAATGAATTACACACCACCCCGCATGAAAGAAGAATCGAGATGTGGCGGGAACAGGTTGGGGAGAACGAATGGTTAAAACCAAGCGAGACCCTCCCAACCGGACACCAACTCCCATACGGGACTTGGAAAGCCCTGAACAGACTCAGAACGGGTGTGAGTAGATGTAGGGTCAACATGCAGAGATGGGAACTGCTGGTTGATGAGCAGGATGTAACGTGCGAATGTGGAGAAGAGCAAAACGCGGCGCACCTGCTGATGTGCCCACTCATGGGGGAGCCTTGCAATGAGGCGGACCTCCTGGCTACAAACGAGAAGGCTGTGACGGCCGCAAAATATAGGAGAGGGTGCATATAGGGTCTGGACACGGAAATGAATGAACTTAGGGGGGACCTGACATGACACAAGAAGAAGAATATTTAATAAAATAACATGTTACAATCGATCAACGAGAATTAAATAAAAAAGTAACAACTGTGAACAGATTTTATGATTTATTTACTAAATAAACGCTATATAAACATTCGTAATAAAATATCATTGGATAATTAGAAAAAAAACTGAGATATCAAGAAATAATAAATAATCAGAAACGCATTCATATACGAATTCTTCTGAACTGTATTTGAACAAAAATCATCGAGAAATAAAGCTAGAATATGCAAGTTTGTGAATACCGGGGAGCATTTAAAGGTAGATCGCAATTCATAAAATGCATTAACAACAATGTTATAGTATAAAGTCTATAAATGATTGAAAGCGTGACATGAACAAGTTCCATATAAGGCAAAACGAAATGGCAATATAGGTTTAGCATGCATCAGAAATACTTAATTACATCATGCATTAGTAGCCAGGAAATACTGCTGCACTTGCAAATTATGTAGGTACATAGGTTCTGTTAGCACAATTTTGACGCAGTGTTTATTCATTTTTAAATGTGGGGATATATCGTTTTACTGTCAGTTACAGTTTGAGAAAACTACACAAAAACATTAATTGTCAAGCAAAATCCTTATTGTTATTTAACATTTCGTCAACACCACAAAATGCTATGCAAACGACATACGTCTACACCTCTCGGAATTTTTAATATGAGTTGTTGCAACCGTAAATATGTGATAAAAAACAACATCCCAGAGGGGAACCGCCGACCCGTAAGTTAAGCAAAGAGGTGGCAAGATAGCAGGAGTACGTTGTCCCAGGAGACTGCGATGCCACAAACAAATCCTTGGATCCAACACAAAAGTAAGAAGTGTGATGGTTATTAGGGTGGATCGAAATCACGAAGTTGACAATATCAAAATCGGCATAGGTGGGATAGGTGCTCCTGGACAAGCTTATTTCAGGGTTTTATTTTTTTTTTTGTAATTTCATCTTGAACTGCCGCAAGTCACATTTATTTTTGGATTTTGAGGAAAAATGACAAAATTTATCGAAAAATTTGAAATAAAAAAAAACATTTTGAAAACGTTTTCTTTTATTTTTATTATGCAAATGCACCACATAAACATAAAAAACAATAATAATCAAAATGCACATTACTTTGGTATCATTCAATCAATATTGAAATAGGGGAAAATTTGGTTATTTCAGTCGATATTCAGCTTTAGTATTGAATTTTTTGTATTATTATTCGGGACTCAATTCTAGATTTAATAAACCCATCTTGTATTTTGGGGGTCACACACTGCACTAGAAGCTTCCGTCACTTATTTTACACACCCTTCTACAGTTTGGTTGTGACACGGGAATAAATGTAATTTCGGTAGAAATTCTGTTATTGTTACTGTTCTGTTATCTTGGTCCTCTTGTAAAAATCGTTCGAGAGCTTCATAGCTCAAATTAATTGTAACAGGTTAACCACCAGAACCTTTTAAATTAACAGTTTGCCAATCTGTCAATTCAGAATAATTCAAGGCAGAGAAATTTTACTGAAGAATAGAAAATTTTCTTACAGTGTTAGTAATTTTTGCTAATACCAATTTTTTCTGTGTTTTCTTTCATCAAACAACATAGTTTTAATGATGTTTTCTGGGTGGCCAAAATAAGAATTTCGCTGTATGAACGGATCTATGTATAACACTTTTTAGATTATCTGTTAATTATCTTTATGATTTAATTAAGTGGTAAAGGTTTCTGGATTCATCGAAACTTTAATTCATTTTAATTTTAAACCACATCATTATAGCAATTTGTCATCATAAGCAAATTTTCAGATGGATTAGGAGAAGAATTCTGTTCGAATTCTATTATCGTAGAATTCTATTCGCTGTAGACAACCATCTTGAATGAGTTAGCTTTCCTGGAGCTCTTTTTAAAATGCTGATTGAGCAACTACCTGAATTGATGGCTTCGCACATTTCGTATAAGTATTTTGATCCAAACTAAATTCCTTTTTATTTGATACCTTTGGAATGGTACATCGTATCTGTGAAAAGTTTACTAATTTAAAATTTTCACTTATAATGACATATTTTCTAATAGGACCAGAAAAAGCTTATGGACAATTCGTAGGACCTTCGACATATTCAAACAAATGTCATAGTGGAAGTTCATTGGCCCGAAATTGGCAAACAAATCAGAGTAAAGGCTTCGAAATTTCTACTTCAAGAAGCCTTATTACACCTCCTTGCATACCTGTGTTAGACACAGTTTCATGACATCCCACTGCGACAAGTTTTTGGATATTAAATTTGATTTGGGTTAAAAATTGGAACAACTTGGGTTAAAAAAGTTTTTTTTATATTGTTAAATAGATTCAACTTTTGAAGATATTTCTTCCGATGTATCACTAACAACGTTTGCCATTTTATGCGAATAACCCTTATTTAATTGTGAAATCCATAGATATCATTAAACACATCTTTATAAGATGGTAAAGGGTTAATAGGTGAATCCTTACTTGCTCCAAATATTACACAGGTTACATCTTTTTCTCATAAAACCAGAACCACTGCACTGAGCTGGCACACGCAAATTGTTTTTTTTCCTACTACACAACATAGTATTCGTCACACATCTTGAACCATTTTGCCGTGGAGGGGGGCGATTTGCACATCCAAGCAAAAAGACACAAAATTGCGGTCTACGCACCCAGAAGTCTGTCAGAAGATTTAAAAAAATATAAAACCCAACCATATAACTTAAATTTAATGTTAATGTAAGTGATTCGAATTGTTATAATCTATCAATATTTTTGGTAAGAAAAACGCATTTTTCAAGGCCTTTGGGCCTGTTGAAGGCATCAAAATATTTTTATGTTTTTTTTAATATCTTTAACTATATTAAAGAACAAAATTCCGGGGTAAAAAAATTGATATTTTATTTTATAACTACTTTTCGAATGCTTTATGAAACATCAAAAATTCACAAAAAAGGATTAATTTTCAACATCTATGCGGCAGTTCAAGACATATTTTTTTTATAAATTTACTATGCAGAATGTCTTAGAATAAGCTAGAGCACCTATTGCAGGGGTGCCAAAATCGAAATTCTGAGAAAAAAAATCCCCATACAAAAGTGATCCACCCTAATGGTTATGGAGAATTTTAAATCGGCAAACATCACGTTTTTGCCGCAGTTACATTGAAATAAAAAAAAAACATCCATCGATTACATTATTGTATATAGAAAAAATCCCGAAAGTTCGCGTAGTTCAAATGATGATAAACAAGACGTACAACCATCACATCTAAAAGTAACTTTCGGAAGGAAAAAGGTATGTAACTAGTAAACGGGCAAATCGCATTAGTTTTTATCAAAATTCAGCGGAATCGTTTATTAGGTTATCCCTTTTCCTACCCAGGAAATATTGAATTCTCTAATCAAGGCATACCTGTAAAAGTTCATTTTTTTCTATCTCGTGATCAGATTGTCCAATTCATTTGATTAGTATCCAATCAATTGACATAAAAACGCACTAAGACTAAAATTGATGGAAAACATTTTGTCTGAATAAATCTGGATATATGATTTTTTTTGTTAAAATTTGTTGTGACGTTCGTTAATGCATAACCTCTTCTAAAAATACATTCCAACTCAATTTCGAGTTGAGTTTAACCAACGCTTTCTTCCATCAAGAGATCATAGAGTTGATGGGTTTAAATGTTCTATATGAATTAATTTGACATTGATTCAAGAACTGTGACATTATAATTTACATTTAGAGAGGCGTACAGATAACATAATACCAGGAATTCGACTATTAATAAAACGGCTTACTATGATAGCGATTTAAATATAAACTAAACCTGCAAAGTAAAATATCAGAGTCGCTGACATAAATGGAGCTCATAAATATTGATATAATCGGTACAATCACATACTACATATTGTTTTCCTAGACCTTAAAAATAAGATTGGCCTTGGAAAGATTTGGTAAGTATACTTTAAAAGCGTATTTTTCATCGTTTTATTTTTCAATTTTGTCTCTTCCTCTTCTTATATTATTACAGTCAAGTCGTGAAATATTCATTGGTGGTATGAATGAATGGAGTCGTTGCTTTTTCAATTCTTCATGTTTTTCTTCTCACTGGTGATTTAGATCCTAACAAGGAACTAAGGTGCCGCATGGAGACAGCTCGCACGATATCTTTCAGAATGATGACACTGTTTTGCGACGGTAGCCTGTTTGCCTTAAAATAAGTCAATGCCTGGTGATGCTCCATACTTCTATATGAAGTTGAAACCTGGACTATAAAGGTCAATATACTTAACCGTCTAGAGGCCATTGAAATGTGGCTGCATCGCCGCATGCTGTAAATTTTCTGGGTCGATAAAGTATCAAAGGTGGAGGTACTCCGGAGAGAAAATGTCGAGCGCGAGCTGGTTGACACAATTAAGCGACGACAAATATGATATTTGGGTCACATTCTGCGAGGTGAAAAGTATGGGCTGCTTCAAGCGATTATGAAGGGCTGCAATAGAGGGACGCCTCAGAATAGGAAGACGTCAGATGTCATGGCTCCGCAACATTCGTAAGTGGACCGGCATCAGAGACGTCGACAAATTTTTCCGTACGGCGCGGGCGGTGGATAGAGATGCCTTCTCAGCAGTGGAGAATGTTTTTAAAAAGACTTTGTTTTGTGTGGTTTGATATCTATTTTTTACTCTCCACTACTATGGAATATTAGAGTCATGATTTCACAAAATTTAAGCGTTTTTTTTACATCAATTTCTTAACGGGTGTCATGTAGACTATGTAGAGTGTAAAGAGGTTTGTCGTTATGTGTTAGTATGTATGGCGTATGACATATCCTTTTTGTATACTCTCTATAGCCCAAACTGTAAGTCCGATCAACTTATTTACATCATATGTGTAAAGTGCATAGACCTAGAGCTGATTAGTTTTCCTTAGATATACGTTAATTTATCCTCTACGATTTCATCATTTACATTGTTTTTTTTGTTCTATCTACAGCCCAAACTGTAAGTAGAATTGACTTCATATTAATAGCATCATATTATAACATGTTAAGTCCATAAACTTAGAGTTAATTATTTTTCTATAGATTTTTGTCTATTATGATTTTATCTGTCAAAACTGTAAAAATAATCTCACGGTCTGGAAAATCTGGAAATGCACTCTTCACAAATACATCCAGGGATTGTCAACCGTAAAGAAAAAAATATGGTCTGTTGCTTCTGTATGGGAAAATAGAGTTATCGACTTCATAATGATATTATATGATATTGTTTCTATAGATAAGTGATTTTTTTTCTCTCCTCTATGAATGTAATAGTATTCATCTACATACCATCACGCCACCTGCGTCACAGTGTAGGCAGAGAGAACCGAACACATGCTTCTATCTTGATATGTATCCATCGCCTCGTCAACAGTCATGTATTTAATAGAAATGTACTTCATAAACATGCATTTAGGAATTGTCAACCTTTCAAGAAAATGTACACTTACTATGCAGTGGAGAGTAGCGTTGGCCACAACCCACTTGTTTCTTATTTCATTTCCAAATCACACATTAAATCAACTATAATATATTGGTATCCATATTACATCACCGAATACATCGCTGAATAAAATAAGGATAAAATTAGAGAATTTTCAACATAATATTATCATATATGAAATATGTTGGATTTAATGGCAGATAGTAACCCGAATGATGATAGAAAAAGCATATATCAAACAAGGTTAAATATTTAGGATGCCCATATCCAAGCTGAGTTTACTGTGGAAAGTAGCACTCAAATAAATTAATCAAAGACCTTGACCACAACGATTAGTTACACCCACCATACTTAGGATAAGCATAAATCATTTAAGCTTCTCCAAAATATAAATATAATGTGCTTTCAGTTCAGGAAGTTCAACCCCTTCAAACTATCTATGAATTAACACATGATTTGAAAAACATCACTAAGTTAAAATTTTATGAAATATAACAAATAAATCATTACAAATAGGATAAAATAATATTTATATTTGTCAGATAAAATTTTCTTTCACTACAATGGAAGCTCATACTCGTATGGAACTGGTTAGTTCTCAGAGCGTGATAAAAACATTTTTAAAAAGTGTTTATATACCTAGTATTTAATATTTCATAATTATATTATTTATCCTATAGAGTTGAAATAAAATAATACCAAACCATTATCTATATTTTATTTTTTATTTTTTTATTTTTATTTATTTCTATCCAAAAACATACAGTATATATGAGATACAAAATATCTTAAGATAATATAAGCTTATTCATACATAGTTAAAATACAAAGTAAATATAAGTTATTTCAATTCAATAAATATCAATTTACCACTTCACTAGTGCTTAAATAGTTTAAGCCATATCTTTTTGTTTGTATCTTTGTTACTAGCCCCCTCACTAGGCATAGCCTGTGCTAAGGTGAGCTAGTTTTATGTTATTGTCTATTACGTTGTTTATTTATAGATACATTTACATATAATATAAGTACATGTACATACATACGCTACGCATTCAAACGTATGCATCTCTCCTTCTTTAATACAATATTTCATTTTGAGTCATGCACACACAACGAAAATTGTAGAAATAAATTATTTGTTTAACTTTTTTTTCAATTGTCTATTCTGTTGTTTGTAATAGACCCTTCAAACTAGAAATATAAATCTAGACTTCAAAAAAATATCTTTAAGTATCTAAAAAGATAAATAGAAAAAGTAATATAGAACTCGTGGATAATTTTGTAGTTAAATCAATTTGTGCAATATAACTTATAAATAAATCATTTAATGAGACGTAACTCATAGGTATATACGTACCTAACACACGAAGGAAAAAGAGAAAACAAGAGGAAAATAGTGGAATTAAAAGTCAATATTTTTAATGAAATCGTTTCATAATATAACTTTGTTCATCACAGCTAGTAAAGTAGAACAAACAACTGTATGCTTTTTGGTTAAAAACATACAGATCTTCAAAAACGACGATAGATATTTTCACGATATTTATTCATTGAAGTTGTCGTTGAATTATGCATCTTCTTGTTTAATTTCTATTTTGTGTTCAACATAATCCATACGCGAATATTCGTTACTTGTCTCATCACCTGGAATTTCAATCTTCTTTCGCGATTTTTCGGGGAATGGTTTGATTTCAATATTTGATTTCCTGCCTATAACAATAATGTGTTCATTAGTACAAATTAATTTATTTACATTACATAGATTTATATTTGAAGTTTAATTCAATAGCTATTTTGCCGTGTGAAGGCATTCTTGTTAGAAGTGTAAAATACTAATCGACAAATTACTTTGTAAAAAAAATTTTTGGAAATGAACAAATGATTGGGGTTCTGAAATCTCTGAAAGTTAATACACATTTTTCTTCTAATAACCAAAATCCAGAATATCAAATATCTAATTTGCATTTTGATTGTAATTTGAGAGGGTACTTGTCACATTATTTGTAAACAAAACTGTCAGGTGTAACATGAAAAAAAAACATGTTACGAGTCTAGACGGAATTGTTTCCTTCTAAGTATCCGGAAAACGCTATAAATAAATAAAGTAAAATTGTGAAATATTAAAAATGAAATGAGTTAACCGAAGTCTTACCGAAAACAGCTTCATACGGGGTGGTATTAATATCATCCTTAATAATATTGTTTTTATACATATAGCAGAATTTTAATCCGTCTGACCAATGTATCGAATTGTTCTCCATAATCCAGTACTCGATAATATCCATTGTATCGTCTGTGGAAAATTTATCCGAAACGCGTTTCTTTGGATATCTTGACGCCATTTTTAAAAATAGACAACTAGGCAAAATATTTTTGAAATTTTCTAAAACCGCCTTGACGAGCGTCTCTTCGTTGTCTGACTCGACGGCGACAGGAATACCCATGACACAGAATATTTCCAAGAGATTGTCGGACACTTCCTCGGCGGCTTTCGTCTTGAGAGGTCGCAGAATGAGATATCCCGTGGACTCCTCGCAATAGCTGAGGATAAAGTTGTAGTCTCGATCCGGGCGCGACCGCATGTCCAGTATATTGACTCTGACGAGGGAGTTTTTGACGATTTGGAAACTTGTAGACTTTGCATTCTTTAATTCGCACGAGCTGCACAGCTTCAAGAACATCTTCAGCAGCTCCTTGGTTATGTTGGCGTAATTCGAACACAGTATCTTTTCCAGTTTGCAGCGTCCACCGTGATTGGATTCAAGGTGCGCACTGTATATCAAATCGAACACTTCGCAGGTTTTGACGAAATATTTGATCGAAGAAGTGCGTTTGCCGATCGGAAGGATAAGTTTTTTGACTCCGTCGACAATCTGTATGTCGTACCGTTTGATCCTCCTGTAGTCAACTGCCGTTTTTTTCTTTCTCACTTTGGCTTCCTCGACTTCTCTTATCAACTTGTTGTAATGTTCGTCTGTGTGGATTAAAAACGTGTTGCTGCATTTTTGGAGTTTCTTAACTTGTCCATCGAATTTTGATTTCATTTCAGCCATAACATTACAATCATCTGTCATTTTCGACTAGGTATATCTCGTTAAAATAATTTGTATAGGTATATTAAACAAGCGTGTCAAATTAACCTCTGTTAACACGTTTACCCCACCACACAGCTAGATGCGTACTATGGAACGCGGATCGGTTCTTGCGCTTTGGCGTTGGTCGAAGCCCGATTTAACTGGTATATATCGCTTGCACGACTCGGATATTCTAGAATTGCTCTGAGCACAACGCAAACTAACTGAACAATCTCGGGATCGTAAAATTCGTTGCCTTCGTTAAAGGGACTTTATTTTATACATGATTTGAATAACGATTCTTATATATCCTAATACTTTTTTCCTTTTTTGTATATTTCCACATATTACTCGACCACGCAGAGCAGGTTCACTAATCTGTTGCGGTAGGAGTGGAGCGCTGTAGTTTGAGCGGGGTACATGGAAGGAGAAGGGGTGGGGGGGTACTACATATATAGGGCAAAAACCTGAATTATTCGCGTTTGCGATAAACCCGATTTTATTTGCAAATTTTGCACTTTTTTCGCCAACATCTCAAATTTTCACATTTTAGAAAAATAACACTGGGACATTTTCGTAAAAAAATACACAGCAATTATTAATGTAACTCAAATTTCTGCGGGTAAAATCTACACAGTAAGACAACATTGCTATAAGAAATTGAAAATAAATAAAACAATATCAGTGGCAGACAGAAGAACAAACCATAAAACAAGATACTTAATAAAAAAATTGAAATATCCTTTTTTATTTCTGTAAAATAAAAATTAAATTTAGTCGGATGTCGTGTCGATTAATAAGTGATTAGCATAATGTCATAGCATCTGATTTTCCCACGGTTTAATTTATTAATTAAAAAACCATAAATGAAAGCATTTATAAACAGTACGTTCGTCTGAATTTATTTATAAAAAGACCAAATAAACATAAAAGAAACCAATACTTTTCCAATTGCAGAACAACGAAGGAAGTAAGGGGAGTGTATGAAAACCAACCATAGAAAGAGCTTCGTCCAGACCAGACACGATGTCATAATTATTCGAGCTAATGATTAAATAGCACATGACATATTTTCCACTACATACACAATACAATACCTATAGTATGTAAATAAGTACCTTTATTATTCGCCGGCGGCGACTGCCTCGGTGATAGTGTAGTTGCGGCGCGTCGCGGCGCCGACTTGCGCTGGACTGCTGGGGCGCCGTTGGGAGAGGGGCGGGGTACACTAAGAGGTGAGGCCGCCCCTGCTTTTTTCACTGAAAATAATGAGAAAACAGATTTTTACCATAATCTTTCATATTAAACAAACGACTACAAAATGAATGTGTGTTACGATAGAAACAAATGTGGCGTTCGGTTCTCTCGGCCTACCGCACGAGGGAGAATGTTTGTTTATAGAAAATATTTCATACAATTTGCCTATACAATAATACTTAAAAATCGAAATTGATGATTTTCATGATTTCTCATGAATACCATTAACAAACCCACCCTGAAGTACTCCCTTCCTATTAAAAAAAGAATCATTAAAATCTGACAATGTGGTTAAAAATTATCGTTGAAGTGCAAGTTTTGGAGTTTGATGATGTTCCTATGGATCCCATATTGAAATCGGACAAATCGGAAGACATCAACTTTCTTATGAAAAAGGAATAATCAAAATCGGACAACTTGGAAAAAAGTTATCGCTGAGCATTGAGCACATACATAAAAAAATCACGTCAAATTGATAACCTTCTCCATTTATGGAAGCTTGTTAGGAAATTACGATAAAATTCAATATAATATTTGGAATATACAATTACTCAGTGAATATATTATAATTGTGGTTTATAGATTTTTTTATATATAAAGCAATTTACCCAGCAAAATGTAGGTACCTACTATATAATAAATAACGGAAGACCTTCGTGGATCAGTTGGTTAGGTATATGACTGCTGATCCAATTCGATTCCCGGTGTAGACAGAGTTTTTAATCGTGTTTTCAGTCTGGATCTGTATAAGTCTCCAGAATGTGGCAACTTGTTATTGGTTGCGTGTAGAATTAATATTTGACATAGTTCTTTATTATTAATTTCCTCTCCTTTCCTTTCCTTCCACATTTTTTTTATTTTATTATTTCATGTTATATGTTAAAATTATAATTGTGTGTGTATTATATTATGTAACAGGCAACACGTAATTGGGGCACTACATATTTTACTTATGTCATGTTATATGTTAAAATTATAATTGTGTGTGTATTATATTATGTAACAGGCAACACGTAATTGGGGCACTACATATTTTACTTATGTCATGTTATATGTTAAAATTATAATTGTGTGTGTATTATATTATGTAACAGGCAACACGTAATTGGGGCACTACATATTTTACTTATGTCATGTTATATGTTAAAATTATAATTGTGTGTGTATTATATTATGTAACAGGCAACACGTAATTGGGGCACTACATATTTTACTTATGTCATGTTATATGTTAAAATTATAATTGTGTGTGTATTATATTATGTAACAGGCAACACGTAATTGGGGCACTACATATTTTACTTATGTCATGTTATATGTTAAAATTATAATTGTGTGTGTATTATATTATGTAACAGGCAACACGTAATTGGGGCACTACATATTTTACTTATGTCATGTTATATGTTAAAATTATAATTGTGTGTGTATTATATTATGTAACAGGCAACACGGAATTGGGGCACTACATATTTTATATATGTCATATTACCATAATGTTATTGTTTTAAGTAGTTGTACCTGTTTGTTGCTGAATAAATAAATAAATAAATAAAGTACCTGTTAGTTGCCCGAGAAGCAATAAATTATAAATAAAGAAATATACATGATGCAAGTGTACTCCACACATGGATTGGATTTTCCCATTGTGCTCAGACAATTTTATTATTGAGGGTTTTCTTGACAACTTCTTGACTTTCTTAACCTGAGGGTTTTCTTGACAATTTAATACTCAATACAAAAGAAAATCAATGCCCGATTAGTATAGGAAAACATGACTATGTTGAACTTACGTATATGTAAGTGTACCTACGTTTTATGTTTATGATTATTTACATAGTTTTATGTTTTAGATTGTTTGTAAACTTGTAATATTTTTGTTTCCTAAATCACAACGACAAAATGTAATTGACCGTAATACATGATGTCATTATTGTATTGTTTATGTTAACTCAAATAAAATAAAATAAAACTTCACACAATAATTTGGAGTCCCCCAGGGATCTCATTTAGGTCCCCTTCTCTTTAATATTTACATAAATGACATCGGAAAATGCTTTTACAGTAGTCAAGTATTATTATTTGCCGATGACATGAAAATTTTCAAAACAATCTCAAATTGCTCTGATTGTGCCGATCTACAGAAGGATTTGGAACGTTTATCCGTTTATTGCAATGAAAATTATCTTTCCTTAAATATATCCAAGTGTTTTTCTATATCCTTCACTAGGAAGACAAAAGTTGTAAAATACAATTATAAACTGAACAATGTAGTTTTACCGACGAAAACAGACTGCAAAGATCTTGGCGTACACCTTGATTCAAAACTTCTCTTCGACAAACATATTGAAATTATAGTAAACAAATCTTATAAAATGTTAGGCTTTATATTTAGAATCAGCAAATACTTTAAAAATCCCAATACATTAAAACAATTATATTGCTCTCTTGTCAGAGGTCAACTTGAGTACGCATCAACTATATGGAATCCCCAGTACAAGGTTTACATTCACTCGTTGGATCAAATTCAGAATAAATTCATTAAATATTCAAACTACCGTTGTAACAATACTAACCAACCTACTATACTAACTTCTTTAACCACGCGACGCACAATTTCAGACCTTATGTTCCTTCATAGTATACTAAATGGAAACATAGAATGTCATGAAATTCTTACCAATATCAAATTTAATACATCTACTCGCCGGACAAGACATACGTCACTTTTCTTCTCCAATATCTGTAAAACAAATGCTTCCAAAAACGCTCCGATTAACAGAATGATAAACTTATTTAACTCTTACGAAAAAAATGCCGACTTAGACATATTTTTCGATTCACATATAACATTCAAAAATAAACTTATATCTAACATCGTGACATTATAACAATTAGGTACTGATTAATTTTATTCTTCCCAACCACCCTCAGCAATATATTTTCTTTTTCTTCTGTCAATATATGTTCATCTACACACACATGCACACCCTCTCTCACACACACACATACACGCCCACACACTCACACTCTTTCTAGATATCTCTTTCGCTCACACATGTATTACTCTTCTCTCATGCGCGCACCCCACTAATTCACACTTTTTTTGTTGTATTATTTTGATATTAGGTATAGTACGTAAGAGGTACATGTTATTTTTGTATTTTTGTTTATTTAATTTCAATAATTGTATGCATGTACTGTGTGCTGTCCTTGGTAAAATAAAATAAAATAAAATAAAATAAAATAATTTACCATATTTGAAATATCTCTATTCAGACCAGTCCCCCAAGACAACGTGTCATTTAGCTCAAGAAAATAAACAAGAAAAGATAACTCAAAGTATGGAAGTGACAGTTGTCACGTGACTGGCAACTTCCACACATTGAGTTATCTTTTCTTGAGCCAAATGACACGTTGTCTAGGGGGGCTGATCAAGTGGTCAGTAAAAATAATTTCTTAACAGGTAAGTGTAAAATATGGCAAAATATAAAAAAAATAATAATAATGATATTCGTAATGTCTCCATATTAGACAGTTGTAATATTTAATCAGATATTTCAATGTCACTGTGATGTATTTAACGATCGCGTGCATTGAATAATTTGTCACACCTTCAAATTTCACCAAACCATCACATAATATAAATTATAATCATCTAGGTCAAATTAAACGTTTTTAGGTTCAACCACGTTAGCAAAAAAAACTTAAATTAAAAAGGTGACGATGCTCGTGGCATGGCGATACCGGTGAGTGCCATTAAAGTCAGAGATACATAAAACTATTCGATTAATGTACAATAAGTGTTATCTTAATGCTTTACTGCGGGTCACCGGCTCAGAATAGTACTTCCACTATTTCTATTTTCATCGTTTTCGAATGTCCCGTAAGAGCCGGGTATATAATATAGTCGAAAATACAACAGGCATCACATAGTTCAGGAATAAGGCTCACGACCAATTCTTTTAAAAAAGAACTTTTTTATTTAAAAAAGAACGGAAATTTATTTAAAAAAAGAACGGAATAAAGAGAGTCATTTATTTATTGTGAGTTATGCTATACAGTTTATATGTATTTATTGAGAGTTATGCTATAAAGTCATATGTATATATTGAGAGTTATACTATAGAGTCACATGTATTTATTGAGAGTTATACTATACAGTCATATGTATTTATTGAGAATTATACTATACAGTCATATGTATTTATTGAGAGTTATACTATACATGGAATAGCCTAAGTCCTGATATTACGTCGTCTATCTCACTAAACATCTTCAAGAAAAGGCTAAAGCAAAAATATTTATCTGACAACATCTGATTACATCTTCCTCTCCTCTTCCTTTCCTTATCCTTTAGTTTTCCTATCATTGCTATGCATTGTTCTTATATGCTACTTTTTTTGTTTTTTTTTTACTTTTCTTCTTCTATCTTTCTTTATTTTGTAATGTGATTTACTTATTGCCATAGTGCACCTTGTTTTGTATATTTAACATTTACTCTGGTTGGTTGGAAGAAATTGCCATAAGGCAATAAGCCCGCCAATGTACTAATTATATGTACAAGAAGATTTAAATAAATAAATAAATATAGTCATGTGTATTTATTAAGAGTTATAATATACAGTCATATGAAAATATTGAGAGTTATAATATACAGTCACAATGTATTTATTAAGTATTATGCTATACAGTCATATGTATTTATTGAGAGTTGTACTATAATGTCATATTTATTTATTGAGAGTTATACCTATTATAGTCATGATGTAAATTAAATGCAGAACAAAACTGGCAAAGTTCAAAAAGTCGAGTAGTGAAAATCCCATCTAACAGAAATTAAGTTAAATAATATTAGGTACTCAATAAATTAAGTTAATCCATATTTAACGGAAAATGTGATTTACGGTGAAATATAAAACAAACTTAATGATATTAAGAAAATGAAAATATGATTTGTTTTATTGGTTTCTTCAGAGCTTTACAACCATGAATCATGTATAAATTATTGTAGAAATGTTCAGTGACAAAATCCCATGCATTACATTACATTAAATTTCAAAAAATAACAATAATATAAATAAAGATTCAATATAAATATGGTGTGAGAAACGGATGAAACATATTATAGCAAAATGATATCCGGAAAATGTAAATCTGAGAAAACTCTTGGAAAATGTTCCGAGTTCACGGATCGGACGTCAAGTTGTTGGCAAATGTGTGAAAGTTCACACGAGCGGCTAAAATAATATAAACAGTAGTTATCCGCATTTTATACAGCACTGAAGTTATTTACTGTTGGGTAGGGTAGACTGGGTACACCCACATCAAGACTGCGGCAATATTATTACTATCAAAAACTACTCAGTTAATGTCCTCCTGAATATCAGTCAAGGGAATAAATCCGCAAACATGTTATAACGACGTGGAAAATATTTACATTATTTAGTTTCACCATGAACATACGATAAATGGTGTAGTCTTGCACTGTAAACTAGGTAGGTTATTGATGATTCATGTTGTTAAGTAAGGAAATATACAGAGGTGACAAGCTACGACTATAGGCCAGAGGATTGGTACATGAAGTGAGGTGAACAAACATCCTCAATCTACATAAATAAAAGTCGGGTTAGATATAATTTTCGCCAAACATCTTGAAAGAGCTTCCGGTTTCGCAGAGCGCAAATTCGTGTCTTTTTGCTTCGTTGGTTTACGTGCAAATCGCCCCCCCCTTTTCGGCTAAAAGTTCAAGAAGTTTGGCTACAACTTTACACCGTTTATAACGACTGGACCAATTGGAATGATTTGTTGGATACGTTTCTGCCTCGAATAACAGAATAACTATTAAAATATCGGAAAAATTCACGTTAAAAATAATACAGAAATTTAATGTCATATAACAGCAATACGAGCGTAAAAGTATTATTGAATTTTTATTTTCTTTATATATATTTATTATTATTTTAATTATATCCTAATAAACGATTGTACTTTTTTAGATTCATTTTATTACGTAAGTAAAATCCTAAATTAATTTGAGCTTAAAATTAACACGACATTCATTGACTTTTAGGTGGAAGTGCGCCGGGTCAGCTAGTGTTTAAATATAAACCGGATATTAATGAAACATTTATATAACAGCAAAATTATGTATTTCCTTTTTAAAATTAAAACACTTTGTTATAAACGTGTTTTACCTACAGTTTCAATTTTCAATCCGAACCATTCTGATAATATTTAAATACGTTATATTGAATGCCACCAAATTTTGGTGGCAACAGACTTCCATGCCTGACTTGTTAATATTAAAAAGATTCATCCAAAATATTCTCGTAATCCATACATATGTTTTCAACAAATCAGATATTTTATATTTGATGAATGTTCAACATCTGCTTAAGCGCGTTCATATTTCGCCTAGCTGAAAAGTAATCAGACGCATTTGTAATGTCAGCTGGACAGATAAAATTGAATCGTTTCAGCCGGACTGTCAACACATATTTATCTCTAAACACACTAAGGTTACAGTGTCAGCAGCCGGACTGCCAACACATAATTATCTCAAAACACACTGAGGTTACAGTGTCAGCCGGACTTCCAACATAATTATCTCCAAACACACTAAGATTACAGTGTTAGCAGCCGGACTGCCAACACATAATTATCTCCAAACACACTAAGGTTACAGTGTCAGCCGGACTGTGAAAACTGAATAACTTCTCATTCTTCACTTACAGTTCCAAGTTTATGACGATAGTTTTTCTTTCTGATAATGACTATTTTCTAATAAGTAAGCTTCCACATAAATAAATAACATACATTTATGGAAAACCTTCGATCGCATTTTCTTAATACATTCTATAATAGTTGCTAATAAATGTGATAAAATTTTATGACAAATTAACAACACTCACAAAACAAGCCGGTCATTATGCATACGAAATTGATCGCCGGCGCGTATTTTTTTCATCTTGCCCGAATTATTCATGCATTAAGAACCAAAGATGAGTCTATTGGGCGGAAAACTGGTATGCTGTAGATTGTAGATTATCTAATATCATCAACGATATTCGCAAATAGGTCCAGACGTAAATAAGTTGCCATTGTTGTATACAAATTCGCACGTCTGAGTACATGGAGCACATTTAATAGGCACGTTCTGATACCCAACAAAACATTATGACCAGAAAAGGTCAACTAACGGCCAAAAATACCTCAGACACGAACAAGATAACAATCAAATGACTTTTTATTCCACCGATCTTTCTTGTAATTGTACGATCTATTAGGACCACTATAAATTTAATGCTCCGTGTTTTTTTTATACGCCTATCAAATCATTTGAATCCTGAACAAATTGTTTAACAATAATGAATATCGTTTCGCGTGGATATCTTATTTAGCTGTTATAAAATCGTGTTTTTGTTAAATTGTATGTTCATCGCAGATTAGACCGACGCGACGTGCAGTACAATTTGTAAGGATTTTGCAAAGGAAACTTTATATTAAAAATAGATGGACACAATTATAATAAGCCATTACCAGCGACCTTGAGAGGCTATAGTAGGCTATATTATAGTATATTTTGAAAATAATTTCCCTGATACCCTCAAAAGACACATCTTTGAAATAAGGAATAGTTAGTATGTACCTACATATTTATGCTGTTGCACTTACACATTGGTACAAGTAGGTAAATAAGACAAAAATGACCTTATAAGTCTGGCGCAATTCAGGGGTGACTTCTATGCGAAAAATGCATTGTCTCCTCAGGTTTAAGAATTGTGGCTTTCATTATTTACAAAAAACCAATTCTCTCAATAGATGGCGTTACAAAAAAAATAAATAAAAAATAATAAGAATGTTGTTCATAATTTCACACATAGATGGCTGTAGTGAAAATCCTTATTTTCAATCAAAAACAATTTCAGTATTGCAATATATAGAACTTTCAAAAATTGAAACGATAGGGATCTCATTAAAAAGGCATAAATGGTGAACGTTGCGCAAACGCATAAAGTGATCACGTAAACCAACCGATGACAGATCGTAAGCCCTGTAGGTGCCTTGATTTCCTTGGTGCCTTGGGTGCCGGTTCTCCTACAGTAAATATTCCAACTTCGTCTCTATTGAGATAATTAAAAATCTGTTAAAAAATATCTTTGACTCCCGACAGGGAAAAAATCCAATGTTTGCGCATATGCAATAATAAAAATATTCTGTTGCATGAGTTTTTTGAATTTGTTTAATACTTTTTTTGTAAAATTAGTTTTCGTAAAACACTTTTTTATTTTTTTTATTTTATTCATTTATTTATTTATTTATTTATTATTTCTCGGGCAACTAACAGGTACTATGTCAAATATTAATTTAACATGCACCCAATAACAAGTTGCCACATTCTGGAGACTTACAATATTAATCGTCTCACAGATCCAGACTGAAAACACAATTAAAAACTGTGTCTCCACCGGGAATCGAACCCGGGACCTTTGGATCAGCAGTCAGATACCCTACAACTGAGCCACGAAGGCCGACAATTATTGTAAATAATTATTGTAAATAACTAAAAAAAACACAAGGCCTATGAAGTAGATTTTTACTTCAATCGAAAGACAATATGAAAATCTACCGGCTGAATTTTTATTATTATAATATTTTTATAACTATACTTGCTATTTAAAAAAACCTCTAAATTTTACCTATTTTTGCACGAAAAAATGTTGTATATCATATTTCGATGTTTCTCGTGTTTCGTACATTCGAATGTAATTTAGTGTGCATTTTTATGTACATCCGTATACCAAGGGCCTTAATTTCGAAACTAAAAATTCGAATCCAATTTTAATCAACGCTTGGAATATATCGCCTGCGTTCATTCAAACTACATATACGATTATAAAAATAATAATGAATACTTTCTTTGCACCCTGCGCAAGTGGCGATTTCTTCCAACTAACCAGTATTACCAACCCATAGAGGCGATATTTGCTTGAGAAATTAATTTAAATAAATTTTTCCTCTGCTGGGGATCGAACCCAGGACGCTCGCACAGAAAGTAAACGGCTTACCAACTGCGCCACGGCCGTAAAGCGTACCTACCAACCACCTTATTATCCATTAAAAAGTATGTTCTTGGCCAAACTCCTAAAGGTGTCAAATAATAAGGTAGCTGGACGCATTATAACGTTCTCAGGCAGAATTTCAACTTGAAACTTTCAACTTGAGTTGAAATTCTGCCTGAGGAGGGAACGGTTAGTTCCGAAACCGGTCGCAAATTCAATTCTCACGTGATGTAAACAAAGTTAAAAAAATTAGTTAACAATATTTAAAGCTTAGAAAAAAGATTGTCGGCAATATTTGGTGCTGATTTTATAGTACCTTAATTGTATGTCCTATTATTATTTATTTATTTATTTAGTTGCTTCTCGGGCAACTAACAGGTACTATGTCAAATATTAATTTAACACGCACCCAATAACAAGTTGCCACATTCTGGAGACTTACGATATTAATCGTCTCACAGATCCAGACTGAAAACACAATTGAAACCTGTGTCTCCACCGGGAATCGAACCCGGGACCTTTGGATCAGTAGTCAGATACCCAACCAACTGAGCCACGAAGGCCGACAAATGAACTTTAATATGTGTAAAGATAAATTAAAAAGTATATAATTCTAGTCAAGACGGCTCCATTCACCATCTTGTCGACACTTTAAAAATAAATATCTGGCCATACCTACTTATAATCTGATTGGTTGGAAGAAATTGCCTAATGGCAATAAGCCGCCAGTGTGCAATATATTTGTTTAAATTATGAACAAAAAAAATGAAATGATAATATAAGTTTAATTAATTATACAGTTAATAAACAATATCATTGATCTGATTGACCTGAAGACACCTACAACAAGGCTGCAACAAAATTTATAGTTTTTTTAGGAAAATCAATGCATTTACATTATTTCTCAATCTTCCAAGTATGTTTTCAATCAATAATTTTCCCGCTAATATAAATCATTCAAGTCACTTACCCATAATTTTAACATAGGTATTTGACGTTTCAAAAAATTAAGATGATCAAATAACTAATACACATAATAAAAGAGTCATATTATTTGTAAGATCAAAAATATAATCATAAAATCGATAAATAAATCGACAGACTCATTTAATATAATTTAATAGTATGATTTACGATCACTTATGATCACAAAAGAAAAACCACAGACACACCACAAAATTTGATTTGACGCGTTGTCGAACGTTTAACTTCAATCCGTTAAAATCTTCGCCAGTTACGCACTAATTAACAAATGGCCAATTTGAAAAACAAAACGCATCCACATACAACGACTCTCGAATTGGTTGTTTACTTATGCCTAGTCAAAATAACCAAAAACATTAGGTTTTGCGAACCGACTGCCAGTAAAGCATATAATACAAACACGTCACACAGGGGGAAGCACCGGCATTTCTGAATGCGCGTCAAAGACTAAAACACAAGTCTTGTGTTTGAATGCCCTAGTGCCGGGTTCGCGTCCCAGACCGGCGGACCGTAAAGTTCCACAATTAAAAGACGTGTGAGGTAGACGATACGAGATGAAGTCTATGATACAATCGTTATCAAACGGAAACCACCGAGTAGCAATTAAACTGCGGTAAATTCACGTGGTCATGCACCGTGGAAGTAAATGACGAAGAATGTTTACAAACAACCTCCTCTGCTCATGAGTGCCAAGTACCGTAAAGAATATATTAACAGTGTGCCACAACATATTACGAAGCTATGTGAGGGGATATCTGAATGGAATAACAAATAAACACTTGATCCAGATACGATTCAGTACTTTGTGAGCCTACTTAAAAGAGTGATTTACTTAAAAGAGTGCATCAAATCAAGTGAATGATCGATAAAGTTTTTTTCATTTCACGTCAGGTTTGTTCTTAAAATGCAAAAAATCAACAAATTTTGGGTTTCCGATCATTCCATCACGTATGAACCGTTTTTAACGCACGCGATAGTTACACTAAGTAACACGTAACTTCATATATAATTCTTCTTCTTCTTTTTAGCCCCTTTCACTCCACTGCTGGATATAGGCCTCTTCCTGGGTTTTCCATTTCTCTCTATTCTGGGCACTCTGCTCCCACCCATGTCCCACCAGTTGGATAATATCGTCAGTCCATCTCCTCTGTGGTCTCCCTACACTTCTTCTATTATGGGAGTCCATCTATTATCTCTCTGTCTTGCTACATGACCTGTCCATTGACATTTTAGCCTTCCCACTATTTCTGCAATGTCTGTGACCTTTGACCGGCGTCTTATTTCCTCGTTTCTTATTCGGTCTCTCAAGGATACGCCCAATATTTGTCTTTCCATTGCTCGTTGAGTACATTTAAGTTTGTAGAGACTTCTGGCAGTAAGTGATATGGTTTCGAGACCGTATGTTGTCACTGGCAAAACACAAGAATTATACACTTTGGCTTTTAGGTTATTCGGTATTTCCTTGTTACCGAATATGTGTCTCAACTTTCCAAAAACAGCCCAACTCAGCCCAATACGTCTTGGCAGTTCGGCGGTCTGGTTTTCTTTACCCAATTTAATTTTATATCCAAGGTATACGTATTCTTCAACAGTACCAGGATATAGCATTAGCCGGTTTTAATATATAATGTTTTCAATCACTAGATAGATATATGCCCTCTTAAAGAAAATATCCACATCGTTCAACCTTGAATATATACAACGATACGATAGTTAATATTTACATATTAGGATATTTCAAAATTGCTTTTTCTATTTTCATTATTTAACTGTACAGACAGTAACTGGTTGGACGTATGTATGTATATATTTAAGCGCGATGAGAAAAATCCATCTGGAAAAATGTCTTAAAAATCAGGTTAAACGATTACTTATGAAAAATAACTTCATCAATAGACAGGTAAAAATAAGTGACGAAATATAAGGGCTGATTGTAACTTGAAGAGAGATATTGTAAAATGGAAAAAAAAACATTATTTTCTTACATTAAAAAAAATCTTTATTTTGTGTTTGGTCACATAATATCTCTGCCCAAAAGAAAATACATGATGTGATTATCAGCAGCAGAATTTGGTTATATGTAGAAGCCGAAAATCTTGGTTTACCTATGAATATTAAGTTAAGAAATTCAAGACCCGATATTTTTTGTCTGTTTTATTGAAACCATACTACAGGATTAAAAATTGAACCGTATGTAGATACGATGCTTGACATATTATTTTGGCATGTGATTTTAAAATATCTTCATGGCCATTAAAATGAACAGCAATGCTAAAAAACATTAAATTTTCAACATTTCCCAATTTTATTTCAGGGTTCTAGGCGCTCCCCTGGTGGTTGTGTATAAATGTATTTTCGAGTTTCCCGCAAGGAACAAGGCAGTAGAACTACTACACTTTCTTTGGTTTATTTACTTTTTTGTTTTATTTTACGACTCCAAGGGCTCCGTTTGCGAGCCTATGAAGTATTTGCCAGTAAAATACAATACTGATACATTAAATTTTAATTTAAAATGTACAAACACCAACATACGTTATTCGGTTTATAATAGGGACTCGACGACGTGATGGTATACGTGTACATAGGTACATTATGTATATTCGAGTATTCACCAAGGAGCCATGCAGAAATGATAGTTGAAATTTTATTTTTAAAACAACGGATATCTTCGCAGCAAAAAGTCAAACATAACAATTGTTTTGTGTCTAGATGAAATATTTTCCCATCATTACGATGAATGGTGCTCTATAAACAATTTTGATGCATCGGTAATCGCCTTTGATTCATAACAAAATTGATCATGGCGCCTTCCTTTTCCGTTTCGTTGCACCTTTGTTTGTTTTGATGAAACAGCGCGAATTCGTTATCTTAATATTGTGCCTAATTAGTAATAGAGTAAATCCTTTTATCAAAATCAGACATGCATATTAACACACGTGACCTATTAAATTTGTTAATGGATATACAATTACTAGGTATGTATATATTTATTTACTGAAATATTACATAAATGCATACCATCACGCCATATCCCTTACGGGGTAAGCAGAGAGAAACGAGCGCCATACTCCTCTATTTTTGCACATATTCCTAGCTTCCTTTACATCCATGTATCTTCTCATACATGCTCGTTGATTTTTCAAGCTTCTTTTATTTCCTTCTTTAAAAATATCATTCACATGGTCATGCCATCCCTTTCTGGGGAGGTGCCTGCTATTCACTCCA
Source organism: Molanna angustata (assembly GCA_963576475.1). NCBI lineage: Eukaryota > Metazoa > Arthropoda > Insecta > Trichoptera > Molannidae > Molanna > Molanna angustata. The sequence goes on along the minus strand of OY754971.1, from coordinate 9,945,103 downwards.
TCTCTTACACTCAAGTATATTTTTTTGGTCAGTCGTTCATCATTCACTCTTTCAATATGTCCAAACCGCCTCAAGGAATTCACTTTCATTTTACTTATAATACTCTTGTTTATCTTGCATTCTCTCCTTATGTCCTCATTTTTCATTCTATCATATATCGTTCTATTACATAATCTTCTTAGTGATCTCATTTCCACAGCATTTATTATTTATTTATTCTTTTTTTCGCACAAAATAAATGAAAAAAAAATATCTTAAAACGCACTAAAATTTCAATGAAATGTCGAATTTATTCATTGTATGTATTTTTGCTATTCTGAAGATTGAATAAAATAAACGTATTTTAATAAGATCATCATTATATCATCAAAAGAACATCAGTAGTGTATTATAAAATGGAAATAGTGACAGTTCTGGGGGCCAAATCTGGTCCAACCAGCGAAATCAAAACCCTCACGATCACCTATATCTTGGATATAATTACCTATTATATTGAGTTATATAATATCTTTAAATGTCGTAGAATCCTATATGATAATTATATCCATGATATGGGTAATCACGAGGGTTTTGATTTCGCCGGTTGGACCAGACTTGCCCCCCTGGAGAATACATTTTTGTTGAACATTCATCCATTTTAATTCGTCTTCAGTTTTGAATCCATCGCTTGCATAAAGGAGTATGTATTTTATAAAATATATTCTCTGACTTAGCACCATAATATTCATCTTCTTTTAGACTGTTGTTTCAGGATTATACTCTTGTGAACATGAACTCTAACTCTCTCTTCATCGTTTTGAGAGTCTTCTTCATAGACATAATATGATGTTATTATTCTTTTTTTTAAAACTGGTTGAAGCCCACTGGGGCCTGTTTATTTGTGCTTGATGTGTATCTTGTATACGTGTAAACTCAATGTTCTTGTATTATTTTTTTTACATAACAGCAATTGTTAATCACTATCCATACAATTCTCTTATCTTGATATCTCACAAATCTATTCATATATCTGGTTGAGCAACATTACGTAACTGGTTGTGATAGATACGGGGTAAGAATGCCAAAGTACGCGATACAAACTATCTCACATCTCTTTGATCAGTGCTCAACACATTATTCAATGATTGATTTTCTACGAATACTCATAGAATGTGCTAAAATCATTGCATAGTATGACCAAGCATCACCTTCAACTGGTTGATGTAAAATAATTTATTTATTTAATTAAATTATTAAATGTTTTATTAAAAAAACACGCCAACTTGATAAAATTTGCGACAATAATATTTTTTTACTAGTTTCGTGGCGTTTGAATGAACAATAAGAAAAAGATAAAGATTAATAAACCAGAATTCCGTACTGAATATCGAAAACATCTTTTTTACTCCTCATTACCCCAAGAGGATGTAGTAGAATTATGAATTCATAAATTTTAATGTTATTTTTTTATTCCAGATACTTAATTAATATCAAGCTGAGATTGTACTATGAAAGTTTCATCACAATGTATGTGTGTGTACTATGTGCTATGTACAGCGTGTTTAATCTCCTGTATCTAGTATTCGATTATTTTCAAATTTTGCAAATATGTAAGACCCCATTAGATTTTGAAAGATATCTGGGGAGCAAGTCTGGACCAACCGGCGAAATCAAAACCCTCATGATTACCCAAATCATTCATGGATACAATTATTATATGGAGTTCTATGTCATTAGATGTCATAGAACTCCATAATATGATATGGGTAATCACGAGGGTTTTGATTTCGCCGGTTGGACCAGACTTGCCCCCTTGATCAGTGCTTATTATTTTTTTCACTGTCAAATATAACAAAGTGACACTTAGCTCAGGAAACATTGATATTGTTATTTCTAGATTGCTAAAAAGGCGCAACACTTTCATAAAATGGCATTGGAGAGCAATAAAGTTGTCATAAAAATATTGAAATTAAAAATAATTTAATTCAACCTCATTTCATGATAATACTAAAAATTTTCAATTTGAATACATTGTAAGATTTTTTTTACTAAATTTGAATACTTTGTGTAGTGAGGAGTAATGCTTGACACAATCAACTCGTTTTATAAAGGAAGTGGTCTTCTAATTTTTTTCAGTAAAAAGTAACGATTGAGGCAGGATTCAAACCCGGGTCAACTGAATTTCTCTTCTACGAACATATCCAAAGTACATGTGCATACATTATTTAATTCACATTTTACAATTATTCTTATAATGAACATATATTCCTCTGTTGGAAATCGTATAACCCATGAAGACGGAGATACAACTAATCACTATGACAAGGATGTCGCTTTCTTCTAGAAATATACTGATTTATAGATTGTAGATATCCATTTCAAGGTTGAAACCCTTCATACCCATAAATTACCCAAATGACACCAGCTCTTTACCAGCTCAAAATATTTGATACCATATAATCGAGGAAATAACGTCCTCGATTTTGACCGGTAAATGGGTTAACCTCGCTGACCCAACCCAAGGAAAATCAATAGGTACCGACTATTTATTGCCTCCCACAATATTGTGTACACCAAATAGATTGACAGGTGTTATAATATAAAACATCCCAAACATATTTTGCTATAATAGCCACTACACAATATTATGTACAACAGATAGATCGATGGGAGTTATAATATGAAATATCCCAAACATATTTTGCTATAATAGCCACTACACAATATTATGTACAACAGATAGATCGATGGGTGTTATAATATGAAACATCCCAAACCTTTTTTTTCTGTAATACCAACTACACAATATAATGTACAACAATTAGATCGATGAGTGTTATAATGTGAAACATCCCAAACATATTTTGCTGTAATAGCAACTACACAATATTATGTACAACAATTAGATCGATGGGTGTTATAATGTGAAACATCCCAAACATATTTTGCTTTAATAGCAACTACACAATATTATGTACAACAATTAGATCGATGGGTGTTATAATATAAAATAAATCCCAAACATATTTTGCTGTAATAGCAACTACACAATATTATGTACAACAATTAGATCAATGGGTGTTATAATATAAAATAAATCCCAAACATATTTTTCTGTAATAGCAACTACACAATATTATGTACAACAATTAGATCGATGGGTGTTATAATATAAAATAAATCCCAAACATATTTTTCTGTAATATTAATTACATGTTTCAACTTTTACTCTTTATTTATATTATGTAGGTTATGTAATTAGGACATTATGAAAAATTCAAGATATACATAGGAGTCACGAAGAGAATGAAAGTTAACAGATTGATATGGTTTGGCCATATGGGAAGAATGAATAAAGAACGTCTAACGAAGAAAATATACAAATCGGACAGAAATTAAACGATAGGCTATCCAAGGAAAGTAGATGATGAACGCTTACTAAAATGTGATGATTGATTCTCTCTGAATACCACCCCGTTGGAGATAAAATGGCGGGATGGTACCTATGTAAAATTTTCAGTTTTACTTCTTCTCGATTCTTGGCTTCTCGATTACCTACTTACTTACTTCCGATGGCCGTACCTACAACTCCGGTGGAGCTTTAGCCTCCTGGAGAATGGATTTCCAAGCCTTCCAACCAGCATTATCTTACTCGATTATCGTTAGTTTCTTTATATATATTTAAAACGTTGGTACTTATTTAGTAGGTAGATATTTTTATGGATAAATTAACTCCTTTGAAACATCGAATATTCGAAAAGTTTACGAATTTGCAATTCGATATTCGAATAGCTCTGGGGGCCTAGACAACGTGTCATTTAAGCTAAGCGTTATATCGCTAAGCGATAGTAAATGTATGAAATTGGTCGCTATGACAACACGTGACAGCCACAAATTTCATACATTTCTATCGCTTAGCGATATAACGCTTAGCTTTAATGGCATGTTGTCTAGGGGGGCAGGTTTCGAATATTTGAATGTTATAATTATTATTAATGGAGAAACAACCAAAGTCAGAAATCTTCCATTACGGACTTTGTGTTTGATACAAAAAAATAATGTTATGAACCCAGCAAAAGAAACGATATTTGACGTTTTTTTGTTCACATTTAAGGTCAAAAACCTAGTTATAAATTAACTTGTAGTGATTTAATTTCAAACATGGACGAAATAAAATAAAATATTTAAATATGAAGCAGGTGAATGTATAATGTTTAATGTTTTGTTTAAAAAATACGTAAATATTATTTAATGGTGTCGATAAATATGAAGTATTTTACTTTAATACTAATTAGTGTAGAGAAATTGATTCGTAGCATGAAATAAAGTAACTCCCTTTATTGGTTAACCAAATAACTCAAGAAATAAATTATTATTTTGAACGTGAACGCAAAGCCTTTTAATTGGTGTGTTTAGTTTGTTTAAATCACGATACAAGATATTTTTGATAATATAAAATTTAAACAAAAGCATTTATATTATAGAAGGCACACACAAATAAATGAATGCGATTAAGCATTTGGGCCGTATAGTTTCAACCATAAAATTTATATTGCCAAGTAAAACACTCAATATTTAATTGGACCAATAGCGGATGTGCAATTTAATCGTGTGACTTCGAGAGGACATAGGTATAACAACGCTAAACTTAGTGACTGAAAACATGATCCAACTGTCGATTTGTTCAGGAGAACTTTGTTCTCTTAACATATCGACAATGTATCAAGCCAGAATACGCGAGAATTGTATGGAGAGGTCTACTTTTTTCACGGCTTTTCCAACTTTGAAGTCAAAAAACACCAACTTAGAGGCTTCGCAGCATATATGTTCCATACACGGATTTACTCAGAATTCGGAGTAGAACATTTCGTGTGTCTGTGTGTGTGTCTGTGTGTGTGTCTGTGTGTGTGTCTGTGTGTGTGTCTGTGTGTGTGTGTGTCTGTGTGTGTGTGTCTGTGTGTGTGTCCGTCCCCCCCTTATAACTTTTGATCCGCTCAATTTACAGAGCCCAAAATTTCAGAATATATAAACAGTTATAGGCCTACAAAACTTTTATACTCAGAATTTTGAATTTTTGTTTCAGTCAGGGGTTATCAACTTTTGAATTTTTATTTTATTTTTCCATATATCTCAGAAACCATAAAAGCTAGAACGCTGAAAATTGGTACAAGCATAGAAAAATAAAAAATCTCAAATCGATTTTTTCAAAAAAATTCCAGGGTTTCTCAAACATTTTTTATTAAGAAAAATATTTTTTTTATGATAAATTTATGAGTTTAACTGCCTATATTTCCAAAACTTATACAATTATCGAAAAAAGCCGAAACACCCCAACTAGATAATTTAATTTTCTATAAAAAATATTAACATTGTAGTAGAAGATCTCAATTTTTTTTAACAATTTTTTTAAAAATTGAATTTAGTGACGACATCGCTTCATACATTTTGTATGGCAGTCGCCTATACACAATATGTAAGAAGACTTAATAGTTTGATACTTCATCTCCAAACATACATACCATCATGCTATTTTCATATACTGGGTAGGAAAAAAGGAACTTCCTCCATACTATCCTATCTTGACATACATACCTACATAATATATGTTGTATAGAAAACAAAATATCTGAAAATATTCAATAATTTGTATTTATGGGTTTATAGTTTGGTACATATTCTTCAACTATACATACTATCGCTATCGACAGTTGGATCTCATGTGTTACATGCAACTAGTATATTAAAACCGCCCAATGCACTATGAATTTACGCGTTAGTAAGGTAAATATCGCGTGCGTTAAAAAAGGTTTATACGTGATTTAAATTATCGGAAACCCCAAATTTGTTGATTTTTTTTCATTTTAAGAACAAACCTTAGTTGAAATGAAAAAACTTTATCCGTAATTCACTTTAATTTTATGCACTCTTTAAGCGTATAAAAGATTTATTTCTCTACGACACATGGTTATGAAGTAATTTAAAAAAATGCTGTAAAAAAGGATACTTCAATCATTTTTTTATGGGATATTAAGCTGAATTTTAAATTGTGTGACGAACATTCACTAGAGAAATGTTGAAAAGACATACAATTATTTCTAGAAACACACTGTTTAACATGTTTGAGGAATTTGATTTGAAATTGAGCTGTTTAGGTTTATATTGCCCCTTAAGTTCAAATTTTACTGCGATTATGATAAGTACCAGAATTAAATGTCGAGAGGGTTTAGCATGCTAATTTCTGCAAAGGAGTCGATAGCCTGCTGTCTCCATTAATAAGCGAAACATAGGCAAACAAAAACCCTCGCAAAAATAATTAATACACAAGAAAATTTGATTAAATTTTAAATACTGTTATTTTTGCGATTTCAGCAATTAATAATATCAAACGGAAAAATATACAGAAATTATCTAATCCAATTAGTGGCCGTAAGAAAAATAATACTAGTTAAATATGCAGCGAATTCACCGAAACAAATTTTACCTCATAAATAGTCTGGTTGCGTAACAGCCCATTCTCACGATAATTGCAAAAATTAACGCTCTTAGCATTGATCGTACGGTTGGCTGATTGTATGAGAGATTTGCATGCAAATTAACAACAGATAAAACTAAGTTTACATTCATTCCGTTAAAATTTATATCAATGCCAGCAAATTCTTTTACCTTCATCATCTTTTTTATTCTTTACTTCCACATAAACAATTTTAGAAAACGAAACAAAAACTGTCGTAACACAATGGAATATAATATCTTATCAGATTACTAGATTAAGGGCTGTTCTGAGGTAATACCAATCATCTTTGTCAATCAACAAGGATATATTTTTTCCAAACAAAATTAATAACATATAAGTCGAAGTAAGTTCAAAATATATCAAAATTATAAATATCTCATAATTCAATAACTTAAGTTGTATAGGTATATTGCCCCACTAGGCATAACCCTGTTTCGACGCAATAGGTAATTATCTATATATAAATAGGCAGCTGTGCATGTATGTATCCAATCTAATTGAGTCCATGTGCATTTACTCGTTTGTTTTTTTCTGCGAAAAATGTCATATGACAAATAAAAAACGCAAAAAATCGCATCTCGATCCCATCCATAGCGGCAAACGAAATCCCTCCAGGGCATCGCCTCCCCGGAAGACCACCGAAGAGGTGGAGGGATAGCTGGACCTCAGCTTCACAGGAATAGCTTTCTTAAAAAAATAGATCTACGATCTAAAATAATAAGAAGAAGTGCGAAAAATGTGAAGGTGTGAAATGTGAAGAACTAAGCATGTGAACTTACCACAAATCGTATGAAATAAAAAAAATCGAATATGACCCAAATTTTTAACCTTTAGTATACATTATTGACCGTCTGGGTTCATTGGAACTTTTCTAGCAGTAACCAGTATAATATATGCTAGACGTTCTGAAATTTGTCTAGCAACTGCCAAATATCGATATTTTGCGAGTCAAAGGTTGGTAGCCCCGTTCTTCGTGATTTTACCATCGGTAACAATGCCATGACACGGAACAATAGTTCACCAAAAACACCAAAGTCAAAGAATTCCAAGAACTCGAGCTCCTTTTACTTACTTACCTTATCTTTGGGAAGAATCAGGTACTAGTTAATTAACTGGGATTTGCATCGTTTAACAATCTATTGTGTGGATGTCTTTTGCAAATGCTTTTAAAACGTAGATGATAAATGACTTATTTACTTCTGTTGAAATATTAATTTTCCAACGCTTTTCTAAATAAATAACGTTAAGGTGTACGCTCGGAACAGCACCCGATAACACAAAAAGCTAATAATAATAATAAATGGAATAACAAATAGTATAATCACTTCAAAAGCACTTAAGACGCTTTAGAAGAAACATTCAAAGAGGTTTTTAATTGTCAATGTTTGTTCCTTTTCAAATATTACAAACCAATTTATTCCTAGAACTCTCTAGAATATTCTGAAATACCACGATCAACTTGACACAAAATCGAAAGAAATGGAGACAGAATATATGGCAATCGATGGATTTTAAGAAACCGCGACAAACAAATGAGCTGAAAAAATCCAAAAATGAAAACCAAAAAATTCTCCGAACACATCTGTTATTCATCTATTTCTAGAGATTCTGCATTTTGTCTAAAATTATGTTAGTATTGGAAAAACTTATTACTTTTGGAGTACCTACATTTTTTATCGTTAGATGTAAATAATAACATAGAACCGTATTGTAACGATGCTCCTAAATACGTAATATATTTTCCATATACCTCTATATGCTGTGAAAATTTATCGCTCAATACCATGATTACTGTTAAGTTACCCATAAAAATAAAAGTGAAGTGAGGGTTGATAAATGGACTTTTACGATTTAATGAGGGGTACTTACGTGATGTTACCATAAATATTTTGCGAAAAAAAAACCTTTGCAATTGAATGATGCGTACCTACATCGTGTACATCGTTCACACAGAACCGCTCTTTATTTACCTATATACGTCATGATAGCTTAATATCGAGTTATTTGGAATTTAACTGGGTAAACTAATGACCACATAAATAATTATTTTAATACAATATTAATTTTATACGAGACCATAAAATAAGTCGACGGATTTAGGTCAAAACCCATATAATCTTATTCTTCGTGAATGTTTGGTTAAAAATAATTGAATAAGGAAATTCAGAAAACCCATAAGTCTTTTCTTTAATCTCACATGTCAGCCGAAAACCATACAAGTCAGTTTAATATCGAAAGAACATCAAATTAAAAATTGCATGTATTAGAGAAACCCTATAAATCACTGACTATTGGAGTTTCTGTAGTAGGTTAATCAAATATTTAAACTTATTCAGCACAATCCTATTTCATATACAAATAAAAACACCATGACCCTAATGTGATAGGCAGAGAAAACCGAATGCCAGACATTCCTTTCCAGGCAATCTCCATCGCATCTTCTTCGTCCATAGGTACATTGTTTTATATTATAAACATGCTCTTCTGAAATTCTGGCTTCAAACATTTAGTCAAATATTTCATGCACTTTCTGGACATTTTCACGGATGGTTACGCTTTTTGACTGTTCTTCGTCAGGATTATCGTCGAAAGATATACGACCACTTCGAATAAACATTTTTTTTGCTTTGGACAAATTTATGTGAGAGAGAAGTGGCATAAAACGAAATATCTTACGATAGGAAGTTTTAAAACGATCAGTTTCAGTGTTAATATAAAGTACATCTATATCAGTTTCAGTGTAAATATAAAGTACATCTAGATCAGTTTCAGTGTAAATATAAAGTATATCTACACGAGTTTCAGAGTAAATACAAAGTACATCTACATCAGTTTTAGTGTAAATATAAAGTACATCTACATTAACAGGAAATCTAAAAAATGGCAAATCATGCTCATCTTGAAATTAATTACTGTCATAGCAGGCGTATCGACTAACCAATATGACAAGTAAAAACTTCAACAATGCCAACGAAAATTTTTCATCGTGCTTTCCTATATTATATCAGATATGTATAGCGTATAGTGAGACCAAAAAACTGTACGATTTCTAAGGTGAACATCGAATTACTCGATGTAGGTAGAAACATATTATTCTTCGTATTGCGTAATAATCGATTTATGGTCACGCAACTTATTATGGTATCGTTTACTTTGCATTATATGTCGATCGTATTCGGACATGTATTGATCATCATCATTCATAATTATCAAACAATAATAATGTTAACGGATTTTCACTCCATGCCAATAATTAGCAGGTATCGAATAGCAATAACAATAAGGACATGGATTGCAAGAGAAGCAGGGTTTTCAAGTCCGAACCTTCGATGAATTTAGTATAATATTTGTGACAAATCGGCTAAGACTTCGTCCCACACGAAGCCACTCGCTCTGTCGCGTCGGACAAATAGAATGTGTGCGAGTGAGACGCGATCAGTTTGAATTGTTTTCGTTTGTTTCGTTTCGTTTCGTTTGTTTGGAAAATAAACCGTTCTAGATTCGTTTGTTTCGCGATCGAAGAAAAGATAAAGGCGACGCTCCTTCACAATATATAAGTATTTTTATCGAATAAGCATTTTATAATTTTTCAACGTGGACTTTATTGGATTTTACATAAATTTATACGAGAAAATTTGTTTCGCATTTTGAGTACGATTTTTAAATAAATTTTAACCTATAAGTTGTCCGAAAAGCAATTTACAAAATAAAACGAGTGGGTTGAGGACAACGTTATACTCCTCACTACAAAATTTTCAAAAATTTTAAGAAATGAGTTTTTTGAATATTTTTTCATTTAAATATTTTAGTATGAAAACTTGATATTTCTTCAATGCCATTTTATGTAAGTGATGTGCCTTATTACCAATTTAAAAATATCATATTTTAATTTTCCTGAGCTTGGGGTCACTGTAAAATATTTGACGTTTAAAAAAATTGAAAAGCACTACTCAGATATCCATCAATATCTAATAGGGTCTAAGCGAGTATTAGATATACATATTTACAAAATTTGAAAATAATCGAATGAGTACTTTAGTCTATAATTGATAAAGTAAAATAAACACGCCGTACATAGCACACAATACATAGCACACAGTACATAGCATACAGCATGCAGCACACAGCACATAGCACACACACAGATACATACATTGTGATAAATTTTCAGAATACAATCTCTGCGTGATGCTAATTAATAATCTGCAATTAAAAATTGCTTTGAAAATTGCGAAAACATAACTCCCCACTATATCCTCTTGGGTTAATGAAGAGTAATAATAATACATAATATTTATGTATTGTTCACTTACACTTCCTTGCACTGTTTGCAACTGACGAGTTTATTGCCGAACGGCAATTTACTTCTGACCATAAAGCTCCGTGAAAAATTATTTCTCGTAAGCTACTTCTTTCTTCCGATCTTTCTCTATCGAAACGTCATTTGACATTTAGCTCGGTTGGCAAATTTATTATTTGGTTTCGCTAAACTCAAGCGATTAACTTTACAAATGAAACGTTTTCATAATACGATATGCCAACTTCGGTATAGCAAAACAATAAATTACAAAACGAAATACATAAAAACGTTGTTACATAAAAAAACTATTCGCAATACTGAGAGGCGGAAGGATTAATCAAATAGTATCCTTCTTTGATTGTGTAATGCTATTGGGACTGTAAAAAATTATCGAGGTCGAGATTTTAATAAAAACAATAAATATTACACGATTCAGAGACAATAAATCTAACAGCATAGATTTGATATAAAATTACGAATCAATTCACTGAACGTCCCACATTAAAAAGACTCAAACAAAAAAGTATACCTACACAATTCACATCGGGGAATTTGAATATTGAGAAAAAATAATGATCTACAACTCAGATATCCGTTTAAAAAAAGGTAAATAAAGTATAGTAATGACACAACAAAAGGGATTATAGACTATATTAGATAACTTTACTAATTATGTATAGTCCCATGTGGGACGAATATATTCACTTACCGATTGGTCCATTGGTCTGTTTAGCAGGTGGTGGATGAGTTCTGGCGGGTGCCGTGGGTGGGGGTACTGGAGCAGGTGCTGGCGGAGGACTTTGAGGACGTCCATCACGTTTCTTTGAGGACCCTGGAAAGAAAGAAAGAAATAAATATTTAAGTGGCAACGTTTAATTTTCATATTCAATACTACCTACCACATTCCAGTAGTATGGTAGATATGAAACTATCAATTATGTAGTTTCTAGATTATATTAATTACTTAACAATAAATCTCAGGGAGTCGCCTAATACAAGGCAAACAATCTATATGCGACCCGAATGTTGGGAAATTAGATAAATGTATATTTATTTGTAACTTTATGTACACATAATTTGTACCAGACTTGTTAAACATGAAACACAGTGTGTACTATGGCAATAAGGTAAGTACGATTATAGGAAATCAAAAGACAAGAAGAGGAGAGGAGGAAGAAATCAGGATTATTCCATGATCTTATTGAATGTACTTCAAATGAAGAGGTGAAAATTTCAGTACCTGCTATGAATTTATTGGAATAGATAGTTACGTAGATATAAGAAGACGCCCGTGGTATAATAGGAAATTTTTATCATATATAAGCGATGATTATCGATTAGTAATTGAAAGATTTTTTTTTTATTTAAAATGTTATAAAAAATTAAAACATTAATTTCATAGTCAAAGAACTAACCGGTTGGTATCAGGTTTTACGGAAATGCACAATCCTTGAAAGCATTTTATTATTTAGAGCCCATTTATACTGAAATACTTTATTTGCCAGTAGGTATGTGAGAGAGTTTTGACAAATACAATTTTAGAAAAGAATTATAGATGCTAGTTAAATTGCTAGCACATTTTCAAGTAGTCTACTAGAAAATGTGAGTAGCGCGAAACCGGTTTTAAAATAAAATAAAATAACAGTGGAATAATTAAAAAGTTTGTTTAATTTTTAAAAATTGCAAGGAGCTAATAAGTAGTCAAAATTTTATTTTGTACAACAATAGGTATCTTCCAAGTAAAAATGGCCCAACGCTAACATCCGCAATTAAATTAATAATAACTTGTGAAACGATATAATAACAAAGTTTCGAAATCCATAACTTAGGATTAGTTTGAACTGTTGAAACCGCACACATGTATGCGTGTTGTGTTTTATTGACAAGTAAGCGTACTAAGGGAAATAAATGGAATTGAAGAGGTGAATAACCCTTGTATAGGACAGTAGCATACTATTATACACATATTATCATCCCCATACGTGGCCTAACACCGACAATATCATATTATGATGTGACGTAAGGCATTATGTTGCTTTAACAGAATTCACCAGACTGTAAAAACCATTCGAAACCGTCAATATACACCTTTATCGCGATAAATGAAAATTTATAAAAGTACATGGGTGGGTTAATCCAAATCAGAAAATAATATTCAATGTTAACAATTTATTCGTACCTACAATTCATATGTACAAAAAAGTTAAAGACGCACGACATTTTGTTGTCTTGAAAAAAATACAACTTACAAATTATTAATGTTCTTATCGAAAGTTAAAACACCCTAAAATCTCTCTACTGTTGATAAAAGTTTTGATGCAGAACATTAAGTTCCAATTATACCTATTAAATTACTTAAAATAAGTAAAAAAGACACTCGATTTTTAACCCTTTTCCACTAATATATTAATATATCCTTGACCAATGAATATTTCGCTAGAGCAAGAAAAATACGTCTCCATTCTGTAGATGCTCTTTGAGCGAAGCGGGTCAGTTGTGAAGAATATTTGTAGGTGGAAAAAGTTTAAAATTTAGTTCTTTTGCGTATTTTAAGCAATTTAATCAAATTGTTAATAGAATTCCATTAAAAATAGACAGTCGAAAAATTATAAATAACATAAAAATCCGTTTAAAAATCTTTATACATGATTTATTAAACGGAATTTTAGAATTCTTTTTGAATCAATAAACTTGTTTCCATTTTCCAAAATCCAGACGATTTGAAGCCATTCTAAGGGAATGAATATTTTTTTTATTATTTATTTTATTTATACAACATGTATGTTCACAATAACAAGCAATAATTAAATTACAAATAATATATATTACAATACCACTACTCTCTGAAAGCTTATTAGGCTTGAGTAGAGGAGTTGTGTTAGTCATAGTCATATTATCCTTATTTTTTTATTTTTTTTATTTCATATAAGTATAAATACATACATATATAGGTACCTACACACATAAAGATATACATACATACACCAACACACACATAGATACACATACACACCAACATATTCAGACATAATATGCACTATCACAAACAAAAGAAAACAAAATACAAGTGATTTAAATATCTGTTTTAAAATGTTGTTTTATTTTATTTATGAGTTGTCTAGAATCAGTTGTTTTTCTTATATCTAGAGGAAGGTCATTAAAACACTTTTCTCCCAGGAATGAGTAGTGATGCTGCGCAAAAGTTGTCTTCCTTCTATCTTGGAAAAATAAAAATCTATATCGGGTCCGATTTTCAATTATAAATCTATGGTGCTCAGGTTCTCGTAGTACTTGTAAAATAGCAAATTTTTTGAATATATTTTTGAATTTTAAAACTTTGAAATCTATGAATAATTATTCAGAGGGATAGTCTCTGCGTTTTCCGAGAATTATTTTAATAATCAACTTCTGCGCAACATTCACACACCCCAGGCTGGCATCATAGGCTGCTCCCCAACTTGTGACAGAATACTGTAACAAGGACTGTACAAGACCATAATACACAGAATATAAATGCTTTAATGACATGTAATTTCTGATTTCAAGAAATATGTATGTTAATTTTCTTATCCTCTTTACCACTGTCTCTATTTACTCTTTCTATTAAAGATTTTTATCTATTATTATTCCCAGATATATTGTTTAGATACAGTTATTGAATGTCGTGTGGAGCCAAGTCAAGCAGAGCCTTAAAACAATCAAACATACTTATGAGCCGCGTAGGTCGAAAGTAAGTTTTTTAAGCATTTATTGTCGTAGTTTGAGTTCGTAACGATTATTATACTTATCTATTTTTGATGCCTGGTAAATGTTACTATTATTTACAAAACTAACGATTCTATTTCATCCACCCGATGTAATATTCCACCTCTGAACCTAACGGAATCCAGAAAAGGACATTCAATGAAGCATTTAGCGTAATATTCACCAAAATTGAATAACATTACGCTTAAATTTAAATAAAACTCAGATTAATATCAAAAATTACCATTTCATGTCGGCCTACATTCTGTATAGCTTAAAATGCGAAAAAATCGATTCATTTTACTAGAATTCGCATAAATTTTAAATCGTAAAAGTTTTTGCTGGTGAAACTAGATTAGGTACAACAGCCAGCAAGGCGCAATGAGATTTTAACGTTAACCTCAAACAAAACTCGACAAAAAAAGAGACATTAAAATGAAATAGGGTTAAATAGAAGTCAAACGGGGTATTGCAAGTAGCTACATATATCAACCTCTCCGCTTTTCCTGAAAATTGGGTTGAGCCACTGAATCACTGCGGTATAAAAGATTACATTGGACAATTTAACATGGTATGTACTTCCTAACAACTATTTTATTTTAAACATTATAAATTATAAATTACATGTTCAACAACTATAAGTTCCTGTATGTATTTTATTATGGAAATATACATATTATTATTATTTCAAAACGAATAAATTACACATATAGGTACAGACGATTTAAATAAATTCCGATTATTCTCAATTTCTTTGGAATGAGAATAATCGGAAAAAATGGTAGGTACCTATTTAGTTTTAATAATGTTTTTTTTTTAAATTAATATCTTCTTATACTAGTTGAAGGTCACTAAATAGAGCTTTTTTATGTGCACAGTCTTTCCACCTTTCGGGGGGTTTTTCAGGAATCCTTTATCTTCTAGTTTTTCATATAGATAAAGGTGTGCTTGTCTTTGGGAGTCCATTATTTCCACACGGTCTCTTCAGTGCCTTCTCTTTGTCTTCCCCATCAGATAATATCTTGAATATCACGCATCACTCTGATCGTACTATTCTTTGTTCGGTCACGTAAATCCTGCCCGTTTTCTGATGGTGTTCATCTCTGTGCTTCTAGTAGTGCGACCTGTGTCGGATCTTGTTTCGATGCCATACGTTATTAGACGCCAAAATAATATAAGTTTTTATAAGTATCACGACTAACGAGGCCAGTTGCATTATTAAATGAGTTTAAATACATATTTTACACAAAAAAAATCACCTTGATCGAAATGACTATGAGCTATATAAAGTACATATAAGTCGATCGACTCGGTGAAAGAAACAAAATATTTGTTTTCAGATCAAACTTCCCCTATAATTAAAAAGTAGTTTTAGTGAATAACAAATGAAAGGGACAACAAATTTCCAAATTAAGCTTTTTCCAACGATTTCGATGAAAAAAAAAAGAAATCTTTTATTTATCATTTTTGATGATAGTATTTTTCCTATAATATAAAGTTATCTTGTAAGAAAATACATATAAGTTTCTATAAAAGGGATGTAGAGAACTTTCAAAAATGAGGTATAGTACCATGTAAAAATTGTTAGTTCAATGCATAATATGTATCTCATTACTTGGGACTATATGGTTAGTTACGAATTGTATAATGTTAATAATTTATTAAAGGAAAGTTCAGAGGAATAATGGATTCGATTCGGAGGTTTCGCAAAGTTCCTTATTAGATTAGGTAGGTAACAGAAGACTGATTTTGTTGGGTTTGATGAAACTTTGTCAGTCCAGTCAGGTTATATTGAGTTTAACAAATTGAATAACATCACAAATGACAGTAATTGATTTACTTGAACCAAAATACGAGAAACTAGTATCAGAGTGATTGGTAGATTGAGAAATAACTGTTGAAAATAGAACTACTTAATTGTCCAAATTGAAATGAAATTTCTTGCATAAGAAGGTACAATACTTACTATGAATTGATCAAAGACATCTCAAATTAATCGAACCACATTTGTTAAACGAATAAGTGAAAATAATACTGTAAGTAGGTAGGTATCTATAAATGCGTTAAACTTGCAATTCCCTAAAATACAATTAATAATCTAATGTATTGGTACATAAGTATGTGCAAAACATAAAAATGTCGATTTCCATCACATATTCACTAGATTGAATTAATAAATGGTTAAAAAACAACCATTTTTGAATTATTAATTAGCTATAAACCACTTGTTTTTTGAGTCACTTCGCGACATGTTTCGGAAGCGCTGTCCTTCCATCGACCGGCGTGTCGAGACTAACATGTTGAATTTGTGTGAATCTGTCTGTGAAGCGAGGGGGGTGGCGGTTGAGGGTTGGTTGGGTTAGTGGGGGGAGGGGAGAATTGTGAAGTGTTTTTGTTTTTGATGGGAAATATATTAAGTATTAACCCAACCAACCCTCAACCGCCACCCCCCTCGCTTCACAGACAGATTCACACAAATTCAACATGTTAGTCTCGACACGCCGGTCGATGGAAGGACAGCGCTTCCGAAACATGTCGCGAAGTGACTCAAAAAACAAGTGGTTTATAGCTAATTAATAATTCAAAAATGGTTTACATTAACTACCACAAAATATCCGCCGAATCATTAAATGATAAAAAATCAACCGTTTATTTATTTAGATTGAAGTTATTTTCTTCCAATACAAATAAATATCTTTTAACAGATTGATAAAATAGTTACAACTATGCGAGATCCAACTGTCCAAATTATTAGATATTTTGTTTTCTATACTTGTCGGCCTTCGTAGCTCAGTTGGTTGGGCATCTGACTGCTGACCCAAGGTTCCGGATTCGATTCCCGGTGTAAACACAGGTTTTAGTCTAGATCTGTGAGACAGTTAATATCGTCTCCATAATGTGGCAACTTCATTCAGTCTTTTTTCCTACCCCGAATATGTAAACTTGATGGTATGTATGTATGAAGATTAGTATCACATTATTGAGAGTCCCCGTAGGCCTAATATGAATTATTTTTTACAAATTTTATGAAACGATATCGTCACTAAATTCAATTTTTACAAAAAAAAATCGAGATGTAGTTACCTAGTGCTTTAATGTGTATGTTTTTTATAAAAAATTAAATAATCTATTTGGGGTGTTTTGGAGTTTTTACGATATTATTTGAATAAATGGGAATATATACAGTTAAACACAAATTTGTCTAAACATTTTTTTTTGTCAATAAAAAAGTTTGAGAAACCCCGGAACATTTTCACAAAAAAATAGTTTTGAGATATTATATTTATCTTTTATCTTTATACAAATTTTCGGCGTTTTAGCTTTTATGGTTTTTGAGATATGTGGAAATACACACAAAATTGTCTTCTCGGAATTCTGAGTTCATCCATATTGCTCTGCCAAAAAACTGTTTTGCAGTTTGGCGGGAAAATAAGAATGTATTACTTTTTATTAAAAAATAAATATCTTAAAAAAATATATATAATAGGTATAACATATATGCTGCGGAGCCTCTAAGTTGGTGTTTTATTACTTCAAAGTTAGAAAAAAACATGCATAATGTAAAACTGGCCATGCAAAATTATATACGCAGATCTTGGCTTGAAACTATGTTTTATGTGATTATAAATTCTCTTGAATAAAAAATCAACTGTTGCATTATCTACCAAATGTAAATTAGACAATTTTAAGTAGATACATCTGTTAATTTATACATACCAAAAAAACACAAGAGACCCATGTAAATGAATCTAATAGGCACTCCATATTAACTGTTCGCAATGCATGATTGAAATAAAAGAAAACTTAATCTAGAATCATCTAAAATTAACATCAATATTTTATTTGTTTATTTATACAATCTCGATGTTTGTTACATTAGCTATACACGTTACGTTTGTTTTATAGGTAGTTAGTAACCAAAAATATAAAAAGAAATGACAATTTGTATTCGTGGAAGTGACAATATTGAAGGAGTTGGTTTTTTAATGGGAATTTAACACTTCAAAAGAAGAGTTATTAGTAGATTTTATTAGTCTAAGAAGAAATAAAACTTGACTAACATATACCTCTGACACCGAAGCTGCCAAACCTCTCCCTGTTGACAACAGATTTATATTTTTTATCAGATGGCAACTGTATCTTGGGCTGCAACTTCTCGTGGTACTTTTCTGGGAACTTCTCCGAGGCTGAGCGATAGAGGCGCTCTTTGGACCCATGGGCACCCATCTTTCTCGTCAGTTGGCTCTAACACTTCCGCGGTGATCACCAACTTGGTCGATTCGATGACATCATTTTGGTCGCATTTTCCTCTTCGCTGTGTCAAGTGACAAAAATATTCCGATCATAAAGGTTTGACGATGACTAACACCATTTTTAAATATTATTCACAATATGCACAATTGGTTTATTTTTTCACAACGCATTTTAATTTAGCACTTAGGTATCATCACAATTCATCAACATTATTGAAAATACTATTTCGTTTATTGCAATAATGATTTCGAAAAGTATAAAATACACAATTTTAGATAGTACATTATAAACTAAAATAAAAATAAGACATGATATAAGAATGTGATAAAATGAAAGAATCGTTCATTTAGTTTTATCTCGTACCTATGTTAAAATAAATTGTCTTTCAAGAATTATTTATACAGAAGCCCTTATTCCAGTCTTAATCCCAGATGCGACCAGTCAAACAAAAACAACCCACAAAAAAGAATATCACTAAATGGATTCGTATATTTGTTACGTGGTTGGTGATAAATAATAATAGTGAACCGCAGAAAAATTGGGATATGTCCAGAAAACCCATTTCAACACGAGCTTAAAATGTTGATATAAATGATAATATCATTTGTTCTATTCGCCTTTTGTGCTATATTAAAGAGACTGTGTATTTGATATTCAGTACACATTTATAGACAGCATTTTTTTGTTGAAAATATGTGCTTACATAAAATAGAACCTGGGACATGAGGCAATAAATTATATAAACATTATCACACAAAAAATATTTTAAATCATTAAATTTGGGAATTTTTATTAAATTTGTACAGGGAATCATAATATTTTGTATTTTTTTTTTATTTCGAGAGTAACAAGGCATAAAATAATAGATAATAAAAAATATTTTCACATCGAAATCAGCCAATTCTTGAACATTGAACGTCAAAATAGTCATATTGACAAAAAAATACTTACTCTTAAAAATTTGAAAAGTATACCAACTTACTCTTAAAAGCTTAGCAAATCAAAATTATTGGTGTTCGATAACCAATGTCTACTTTCAATACTGAGCTTTGAAAATCACGAATAATTTCACTGTCTATTTGATCCGATACGGGGTAAACCACCAAGTGTGGTGAAAGCACGATTTGAATTTCACTGTCTATTTGATCCGATACGGGGTAAACCACCAAGTGTGGTGAAAGCTCGAATTGAATTTCACTGTCTATTTGATCCGATACGGGGTAAACCACCAAGTGTGGTGAAAGCTCGATTTGAATCGCCAACACGACTACTAAGGGATGGAGGGAAGCCCCCGTCAGCAGCTTGTCGCCACTTGATCAAAGTTTGATTTGCCATATGGCAATTTCTTCCAACTAACCAGTGTTTCCAGCCCAGAGAAATAATATCAATGAATTAAAATAAATTTTTCCTCTGCTGGGGAGATATTGATTGGCTGGGGACTCGCCACGGTTTGTCGGTACTTGAGCAAAGTAAGATTTGGCGGGCCCTCATGTTTGGGCTTGACCTCTTAGTGATAGTGGTATGAAATATGCTCGATGATTGTCCTTGTGTTTTCCGAAGAGCACAGCCGCTTCGGGGGTGAACATGACAAGTCCTGTAATGTTCCCAACGGAGTGGGGTAGGACACTGAGAAAATCCTCTCAATTCTTCTAAAAAATTCATTTTACTATTCAACTGTTTAGACATAAATATTATAGAATAATCAGCGTAGGTACATTGGAACTTAAACTAACAATCCGTTATTGATTTTATGGATAATATAGCATTAGAAAGTATGTAAACGCATAAATTAATAAACATTGTAGTCTACGTTACAGGAAAAAAAAACGTATCACGAATCAGTATATTATAAAATATTAATAAAACAATTTCGATAGGTATTTTATGAAAAAAAAAATGTATGTGAACCTAAAAATGTACCTCGTTAATTAAAATAAACAATATCATAATGAAGTAACATTTGAAGGTAATATATAAAAATAGTTAATGAGCGTTGTTAACCATAACGAACATCGTAAGCATGAAGTATAAAAATGTATGTGGCATAAAATTACATATTGGTGTTATACGGAAATTTGATTGTGCTGAATATGTATAGACTAGTAACTACTACATAATAAACTTTCTATTTAATGCTTGTAATTAAGATAAACGACATTCTGTTTAAATGATCCATTTAAATTAATTTGTGCAAATAAAATTAATAAATTCGGTGATAAAAATCGTTAAAAATGAATTTTAACGAGAATATTTTTATGTAATATGAATATTATTGACAGAATAACAACAATAACATATGATTAGGTACTTATTATTATATAATAAAGAAATTGTCTTTTCTGTGTTGTCACACGAACTGTTAGTGATGGAAAGTAAAAATGAAAACAATAATAATGTATTATGGGTTTATATGTATTTAAGGGTTTAAAGACAAAATCTACAACATATAATATCTGCTTAAAAGACGCAATAAAATAATATGTTTTATCAAAGTATAACAAGGGGAATTATATGCAACAAAAAAAAATACGGTCCTCAATAATGTAGGTAGGTACTTCTAAGTGATGGAAACTTATTTATTTATTTTCTTTGGGAAGCTACAGCTCATTTACAGTTTAATGATACAATATTATTTTTACATTGTTAGAGCCAAAAAAGCATTCCATCAACATAATATAAAAACAAATAACAGCTTACAAGCCAAAAATATTCATACACACACCTTCATACACACCCTCACACACGCACTCGTACACACCCTCACACACACTCGTACACACCCTCACACACACACATACATACATAGTCACATATACAACAAATAGGGAAGGGAAGAGAAAGGAGAGAAGAGAGAATAGGATGACAGGATAGAGGTATATTGGTTGCGCATCACCTTCAGAACATGTCTAAATCTATAATAATCCGCGTTGAATATGTCTATCTCAGCTGAGAATGTAGGTATTGTTATATTGGCTGCATATGTGTGTAATTGTGGAATTTTTCCTGATATTCGTTCTACTTGTTGGAACATGAAGTTATTAATAGTAAAACTAGTATGTACTTTTGACACTACGAAATTCATAACGCAATGATTACCGCACTAAGCTTTAAATGAAGATAATTACATATAAACAAAAAAACGAGTGTTTTGAACCTGCACAAATTGAAATGCAACGATAACTGCACTAAGCTAAATGACAAGTTGATAATAATTTATAAACCTTAAAATGTATAATATTGTAGATAATCACCGCACTAAGCTAATAAATTATATGTCATATAATTAATTAGTATTTATGAACATTAAAATACACAATTTTGACAATACAAACACTAAAACACAATAAATACCACACTAAACTAATAACAGGTTGATAATAAAATTATAAACAGAAAAAAGGCACATGTTTGACATTATATAAAAACACAACGATGACCACATGAAAATAATGACATATTTATAATTATTGATAGAAAAACACATATTTTCTGTCACTACAAAATTATCGCAATGATAATAGCACAAATCTAACGACATATATCTACCTTTAGAAAATATATAGAAAAACACATTTTTATTCCTTTTATCGAATTAACGAATCAATACTTCGTGGCGACATATTAAACGAGTGGGTTGTGGCCAACGCTAAACTCCTCACTAACAAGTCATTCTATAAAGTATTCAAATTTTGTATGGAAAATTTCCAACATTTTCATGAAATGAGTTTGTTAAATTATTTTTTATTTAAATATTTTATTATGAAAACTTGATAACTGTTCAATGCCATTTTATGAAAGTGATGTGCCTTTTTACGAATTTGAAAACAAAAATTTAAAATTTTAAGTTTCCTGAGCTTGGGGTCACTTTGAAGTATTTGACAGTTAAAAAAATTGAGAAGCACTATTCATATATCGTTCAAAATCTAATGGGATCTAATCGAGTATTAGGTATACATATTTGCAAAATTTGAATAGAATCGAATGAGTACTTTAGTCTATAATCGATAAAGTAAAAAATGAACACGCCGTACATAGCACACACACACAGATACATTGTGATGAAACTTTCAGAATACAATCTCAGCATGATACTAGTTGATAATCTGCAAAAAAAAAATACCCTTAAAAATTGCGAAATCATAACTCCCCACTATATCACCTTGTGTTAGTGAGGAGTAAAAACAGATAGTAAATAATATATTATAGTTACACATTTACCTATATAAAATAAACTTAACATTATATATATTATATGATTCAGATACCTAGTCAGCGCAATGAAAGTATGACAACTGACAACTAAAACTAAGAACAATGTTCTGAGTTTCACTCGCCCGGCCGTCAATACAGTCATAGAACACATAGCAGTACACGTAAAATCTCTTTTCTATGCAGTATACGTACACCTATCGATTCGATTACCGATCTACAGCCTCACACACACACATGTAAATAAAATTTGTCTTACATTTGAATTCGAAATTTATATTGCACGCGGCTTCTGTACCTTATAATTCTATGTTTTGGACACTACAATATATACTTTAAAATGCAATAATTACTGCACAATCTAATGACACTTGATTTATTAAAAAATAAAGATATGCTACTTAATACTGCGATAATTTAGCACAGATATGGATAAAATTGATAGTCAAGAAATGAATATATCAAGATACTTATTACACACTTGACAATATAACACTGGGAACTTTTATAGATGTTGTGAGGCGCATGGCCGAGACAATTTGTGACAAGTCGAACACCCAAGTGTCCTCCCACGAAACAAGATAAATTTATAGCGAGATAACGAGACTCAAGATTTGAATGTTCACGATAACATTGCTGCATACATCACAGTAATTTTACGTGCTTACAAATATTATCTTTTTAGAAAACCGATGGCCTGCGTCACTTTCAATTTGACAATGTTTTGAAAATAATAGACAAAACAAAACGAATCTAAAAGTTTGACAGCATCTAATTCAGATTTTTTAAAATCGTAAAAAAAAATACAAAGTAGTTAACTAGTTAAAACACTAAACGATATTTTGACACATGAAAACAAGAACCACATAGATAAATTTGAAATGGCTAAGTTTTGTTTAACTTGTACCAACCTGCCATAATTTCAGACATTCGGCTACAACAGATAATTGCTTAACTATGGTATTTTTGTATAGAATTGCAAATGAATTTCGAAAATGAATAAATACCTTAAGTAAGTTAACTATCTGACTCCTGATTGCAGTCCCGAGTTCCATTTCTCATGGAGACAGATTGTCGGCCTGGATTTGCGAGACGATCGAAATCTAAGTCTACAAAATGTGGCGACTCGTCATAAATTGAATTTAAAATCAATATTTCATGTAGGGCTAACGTGTTATTACCCGAAAAACCATTTAATATATAAAAAAATATTCATATTCCATATAATATTATCCTCTTCCTATCGTGATAGAAAATTAAAGGGTCCAAATAATGTCACAAATCAGAGTATTAAATATTCTTTGTTTAAAATATGATATCGATCATTTGTGGTCTAAATTCTCAAAGATATAAGTATTAAGAACATTATTAATTTATTGCAATCAATGCTATTTCCTCACAATGATTGATCGGTTAGATAAAATCAATCAAATATTTAAACGACAAGATACCTATATCGAGAAGAACAATATATAGGTACACGGAATGTACATAAATATCTATCTATCTCGACCTGAAATAAATTGTTACGAAACGTTACAAATAAAATAAACAAGAAAATATTTCATCGTATCAAATATCTACGGAATTTATTCAAATCTTATTAATTAAAAAAATATTTGCAATAGTAATTAAATCATTTTGTTAAGATGATTTCGAAATGTTGACATTCCTGTCAGATTGATATTTTGAAACGGGCAACAACGTTTTATTGTGTAATATATTGCGTCGTTGGAACTCAAATAAAAAAAAACAATATAATTTGTATTTTAATATAACAAAACGACTTCATTCCCTTGAATGAACTGTCAAAATAACGCTGTACATTTCATTTAAAGGAATTCAAGCAAAGTAAAAGTAAATAAAAATGTTTCAAATATACAAATTATATTTAAGGTAAAAAGCATTTTATTTAAAAATACACATCGTGGTTAAGTTGGTTTGATTGCATTCGGTGTTTTCATACGTCAAAAACAGGATATTCCCTATTTAATGTTTTTATTTCATTTGTAATATTCGTAAAAGTTATTTCTGATAGATCTGCACAAACTTAAGTTTTTTTTTTATTTCTTATGAACTGAATTTGGAGACATGACAAAATTATTCAGTTTATTTAACTGACACAGTCGTACCAACATTATTATGAAGTGCACTTTTAAGATAAACGAGTTTATGCAAATCCAACGAAAAATTAAAACCTAAAGCTAAAAATTAATTGAACAACGAACGCAATGCAATATTCTTTTTTTCAAATTGCGTTAAATACCTAGGTACCTAAACATTAATATCGGTAATGCAGACATCTGGAATAGCGACCGTGACTCAGAACGAAGCGGTCGATAAATCAGTTCCCTACACTGAATTTGCGCGCAATTTGTATATTAAACGAAGCCGCCCGCCTGCCATTGAAATTTGTCATAGGAATAAAAGGAATAGAAATGATTTTTGAATTGCTCAAAGTGTGATGCATCACGAAAATTTGGTCGTTAATGGCGCATAATACACACGTGTTGACAATGACGTCATTATATAACATACATACACACAATATAAACCTAAATATAGAACGTTATACTTTCAGAAACGTCATATTTTATCTCTGATATTATGACGAATAAAGTGGCACTGATTCAAATTTGTTGACCGCCAATGGACTTTTATATTATGTTCAGACAACGCCATTTTTAAATACCTACGTATCTAATAAGAATGTTCTTTTTACAGTGTAACTATTCAATTAGGGTTATCTATATTTATAAAAAATTATGTTTGTAATTATGCTTGCATGGTTGTATCTATGTACGGTATACGCTCTTAAACTGTTCATCCGATTTCGATGCAAGATTAGTGAATTGTCGACCGTATACCCGGGACGGTTTCTGAATTCAAACTTTTTTCTTCTTCTTCTTCATCGTGTATTTGGTCTTTTGACATATTATGAAAGTGGACTATCCTGTGAGAAGGAGAACTAACTGTCCTTCCATTTCTTCGCAGGTCTTCCGGGTAAATCTCCTGTTGTTGGGTATTTGTGTCTTCACAATTTTGACAGTTAAACTGTCGTCCTTGCGTTCGACGTGGTTTCCCTAAATGCGAACACTGAACTGAATATTTTTATTTATTTAATATCCCATTAATACATTTATCATTAAATAAAGATAAAAACATTACTAATTGAAAATAAAAGTGGTAAATAATATAAAAGTAACAAAGCTTTAATCAAATATTTAATTTAAAAAATACTCCTCTATTAACATATTTTTTGCACTTACCACTTCAATGCCCTATAGTTACATTTGGAGATGTTATCTCCAAATTACATTTGGAGATGGTGTGGACATTAAAATAGGTAAAGACAAGTTATTTCACTATTAAGTAAAACTAAATTTATATTAAGGGGGCACATAAACCTAAACACCCCAATTCCAAACAAATGCCACAGATATGATACACAGTGTGTTTCTAGAAATAATACAATAATAGTTTTCAATATTTCTCTAGTGAATGTTCGTCACACAATTTTAAATTCAGTCTAAATTCCCCTAAAACATGTAGTAAAAATATCCTTTTTTTAAAGCATTTTTTTACATTTCTCTATAACTATGTTTCGTAGAGAAATACATATATTATATGCTTAAAGAGTGCATAAAATCAAAGTGATAAACCTATAATTTATTTTCATTTCAAGTCAGGTTTGTTCTTAAAATGTAAAAAAATCAACAAATTTTGGGATTCCGATAATTTAAATCACGTATAAACGCGATAGTTACCCTCACTAACACATACTTCATAGTGCATTAAGCGGTTTTAATATAGTTTTCAGTCACTAGATTAAGCGTTATATGTCCTCTTAAACATCGTAGTAGAGTGTATTACAGTACTGTTTTTATTTTAATTTTATGATCTTATAAAATTTTGTTTTTAGTGGTAAATGAAAAGAAAATAAATAAAAATTTGATATTTTTATGAGAAATCAAAATTTCAAGAACCATCATCAAAAATTAAACCTGAATTGTTACTATTTGAAAATTTATTCTTGAAGTAATTCGCCAACCTTATCCGAAATTGCACTAAGAGAGAAGATTGAACAAATGAAAACTTAATCAAAATTCCCGAATGGCGTTGAAAGAGTCATTAATATTAAATCATTCTAGAAAATTGCCAAGAGCCTGCATCGTTCTGGGATTCAATAATATTTTATGAATCTACATACTAGGCTCACATTTTCCATATATTCAGGGAAGTTGCCTAAATAACAACCTCATAACGTTTAGTTACTCAAACGTTATGCTGCAAATGTGCGTAGTAATTTAAATTAAGAGGACATATACTTAAAGCTAAATCTAGTGACTGAAAACATGATATATTAAAACCGCCTATGAAGGTACGCGTTAGTAAGGGTAACTATCGCGTGCGTTAAAAAAAGGTTTATACGTGATTTAAATTATCGGAAACACAAAATTTGTTGATTTTTTGCATATTAAGAACAAACCTTACTTGAAATGAAAAAACATTATCGGTCATTCAGTTTGATTATATGCACTCTTCGAGCAGATAGATTTCTTTCTCTACGACACACAGTTATGGAGTATTTTTGAAAAAAAAATGCTGTAATAAAGGATATTTTTCATATTTTTTTAGGGGAATTTAGGCTGAATTTTAAAATTTTGTAAAGAACATTCACTAGAGAAATGTTGAAAACACTTGTTCTATTTTTTCTAGAAACACACTGTTTATTTGAGGAATTTGATTTGAAAATGGAGTGTTTAGGTTTATATGCCCCCTTAAATAAATACTTATGTTTGATAATATTATTTAAACTAAGAAATACAGGAGTAGATACATAAAAAAACAATAAACTTCAATATTATTAGCAATTAAATTGTTAACAACATTTCATATAACAAAAAAAAAGAATCGGAGGAAACCAAGATCTTATTAGATAAAGCACAAAAAAATAATAATCACGGAATGATCTGATGTATAAATAAAATTCAATAGACTGCAAGGTTAATTAATATTTATCATAATCATCATGTTTGTATGTACATACTACATGCAGTAGGTACGTAAAACCCAGTTAGTAAAAAACACTTTCTTTATATTTAACAAGTTAATTTTATATTAATGTCGATAATATTGTTATAAATTTAGGACTTTATATCAAATTTTAATTATAATATCTAACAGAAGTTCATAATTATAAATTAAATTAAAGGTTATTGACTATATAACTGAGTTTTTTAATAAATATATTTTTTTGAGAAAAATACTTAGCACTGAAAGATAAAAGGGAATAAGAAAAAGAGAGAAGATGACGACATCAGGCGATATTAAATAAATATAAGTATGTGCGTGATTTTGTTCAATATTCAAAGTAACTTTGACTTTAAAATATGTAGCTGGAATTTATTCCAAACTCTTGCTGAAATTATTTCAAATAAAATACTTAAAAGTCAGCGGCCTTACTCTCCACTGCAAATCCGATCCCAATACGATCCGACTCGCTAAGAACCTACCTTTGTAACGGAGAATGAATGCGGTAGGTAGGTATGTTTTAATAGTAATAGTCGCTCATTTGAATATACGCAGGCGGCAGATATAGGTAAGTTCTAAATGAAAATTTGAAATTGGGATTGGATTCGAGTTTCAAGAGTAAGGCTACAGGTAACTGATATACATAAATTATAGTCATTTCATCAGCAAGGAGATATCCTTGAATAAAAAATAAGTAAAATTGTTTTTGTATAAACTAGATAAAAATTAACATCGAAAATTAATTATTAGCAATTTAAAATACAGGTATATTAACCGCTGTCGTATTTTGAGCCAAATGTACAAGAAATCAAAATTAAATTTAATGATATATTTTCCAACGAGCTCTGTTAGAGGCGCATATACGAGTGCACTGATTATGATAAAAAGAAAGAGGGTTATTTGAAGGTTGTAAAATATAAAATGGTCCTCCTAAGTGGTCTAGCAGCCAAGCGAGAAAGACAACATGGTAAGTCACAGGATATATGGACCGATGGACACACCACACATCATAAGAATACATTGTGATAAGCAGCTCATGTGGCTACCGAGTTGTTACGGACGGAATGAAACGTCTCACATTTACGTAAATTGTTCATTTTACATAATATATACATAAATATTAAGACAAAATCTCGATTTGAAATCATACATGTGAAACAGGTATAAAGCTCCTCGAATTAGGTTGCTGCATAATGAAAAATTCTGTTGAATCGTTAAAATGCGGATTTCTTAGGATTATTAAATTGAGAAGCTTTTTTTTTACAAAAAACGATACCCTATTTTTTTCCATAATCAATAAATTGTGGGTCTAGTTGATTGGCCTTTAGAGAGTAATGACTACCTACATTCCAAGGGTAATTTATTCTTTCTACATACGCTTCCAAAAAATATATAATTCGCTTCATGCACGTTGTTGACAATATTTAAAAAATAATAATATAGTTCTTGGGTTATTTTTTAACAACCAGGCGATTTACGAGTTTTGGAACATACATAAGTATCAAGCACCGCATGCCCATGAAATTAAGAATGTTTTTTTTTCTGCTTCCTCAATGTCCGTGACTGTCCAAGAATCAAAATAACAGCATAAATCATACGCTTGGCGTACAATATGTCAATGTGGTTAAGAATTTTAAGTAAAAAATATGTTTGAAAATTACGAAATCTTATAGTTCTAAGCTTATTTGAGAAATCTCTGATTTTTTTAAAATTTAAATATACCTAAGTTGTATTTCACAATCTATTGATTCGGTGTAGGTATTGACATAAACTATGTTAAATATCAACGTACATAGGTAACGTAGATATATATGAAAGACTGTGTTGAAAAACAAAATATCGTATTATTGTTTGAGAATTGTATCACTGGAATCAAACAAATCCATTAGAAGTAATGGCATAATCATGTTCCAACATAAAACGAGTATAAGAATGTCGAGACTTGTTTGTAAAATTCGGTATTAAGTTGGAACAAAACGTGTCTACAGTTTCATCAAAATTATGTTCAGAATACGCAAATTATCGACAGAGAATAAGCGTTGAAAATAAAGTTTTAGTTGGCACATGCCAAAATGAAGAGACTAATTTTATTTTCCTAAAATACAAACAATCAAATAAGTAGTAAATAATGAGTCGAAAGAAAACGACGAAGTAGAACTGGGATAGAACTGTTTAAAAATCCAGCAAAATAGGTTGCGAAAAATCATTAATTGAAATAATAACTATGAAAGTACAGATAGGAAAAATCGAATTAATAATATCAGGTATTTAAGAAACGTATTTTTTCCAATGTGAAAAATAAGTTTTTTACACATATATGAATGCATGTCGCATATAAGTTATTATTGATAGAGAAATTTAAAAATCAGTAAAAAGGTAAAATGAAAATCCTAAGCATCTAATTCTAGTTCTGTTAACCTCAAAAAGAATAATAATGACAACGTGATATACCTAATAAAAACCGAACTCCGCTTAATCAATATTTATCCTTGATTTTGAACGAATTGTTTTTAGATTTTTTTTTCATTTTTCTCTTTGTGCAGTAATGAAGATTTTTATGTTTTGAATTTCTAGCAAACATTAAAAAAATAATCTCTACCTCACAGTTTTTTACAAAACAATCGTTAAGACTAAGAAAATCAAAACAATGTTTGCGATTTATAGGAATATACAACGCAAGGAACTTCTTAACTTCGGGTATAAATATCTCAACTCCAGCAAAACAAGGTTAGTCATACTTCTAAATCTATACTAAAGGCATTGCCCAGGGTAGTACTTCGGTGTTTGTTTTTGATCGTAGTGTAAATAATATATATGTATTCACACCTCATTCTTTTAATAGACTGGAAAACATTACCGCGTGAAGTATTCACTCACAATCATTATGACAAACTCATCATAGATTTATGTCAGAAGTAGCACGCATAATGTATTGTGTGGGTACCTTTGAATGATCTCAAAAGATTTAATACCAAGATGAAAATAATATATTTTTTTTAACTTTTCTACGGACAATTCTTGGTAGAACTCCATTTCAAATTATAAATAATATTTAAGAAATAAAGTATATTTAAATATTCCATAATAATTTTAGTAAGTACGTACGATTGAATACATAATCTAAGAAAATAAAAAGCTGAGATGAAGAGCCATTACGCCATGCCCCTTTACGGGGTAAGCAGAGATTAACTGAACGCCATACTCCTCTATTTTTGCACAAATTCATGGCTTTACATCCATGCATCGTCTCATACATGCTCGTCGATTGTTCAAGCTTCTTCTGTTTCCTTCTTTCAAAATATCATTCACATGGTCGTTCCATCCCTTTCTAGGGCGACCTCTGCTAATTACTCCATCTCTTACACCCATGTGTATTTTTTTGGTCAGTTTATTCTTTCCATATGTCCAAACCACCTCAAGGCATTTCCTTTTTTTAATCTTTTTTTTAATTTCATTTAATTGAGCACAGTCACAGGCATGAATGCCCAAATATTTCTGCGCATAATAGTTTATATATGGGAAGTACATATAATAAGTATTGTAAGTAGGTATATAAGTTTCCTACCTACACTACACTACACTACACTATGCAGTGTACGGTAGGTGCAGTGTCTATTTTACATGATGTATATAATTATTATGTTGCGGGTGGATGTTACATAGTAAGTTTAGAGTTGTAGATTCACATTCAGTTTTAGATTACTTTAATTGTATATAAAAAAAGATGCCACTATATAAAAAAAAATTTTATTAATGGCAATATTTGAAAATTATATTATGATTTTAGTGGTAGTAAAATAAAAACATTTTTATGTAGGTATATAATAAAGTAAATCATACCTACAATTAGATGAGAAAAAACTGATATTAAAACCAGAATTTAAGAATCAAAACATAATAAATATATTTTTTAACAGATTTTTAATTATCTCAATAGAGACGAAATTGGAATATTTATTGTAGGAGAACCGGTAAATCAAGGCACTTACAGGGCTTACGACCTGTCATCGGCAGGTTTACGTGATCACTTTATGCGCTTGCGCAACGTTCACCAATTATGCCTTTTTTAATGAGATCCCTATCAATTCAATTTTGAAAGTTCTATATATTGTAATACTGAAATTCTTTTCGCTTGAAAATAAGGAATTTTTACTACAGCCATCTATGGGTGAAATTACGAACAACAATCTTATTATTCTGTTAAAAAATATCTTTGACTCCCGACAGGGAAAAAAATCCAAAGTTTGCGCATATGCAATAATAAAAATATTCCATAGTAAATATATTTAAACGGAATTTTGATTCTTAAATAATTAAGTCATTCTGGTAACCTACACCTTTTCACTAAAGAAGTGCCATTATTTCAACGTACATCGCAATTGATTTTCGTGATTAGATTATCTATCTTATTAAAACGTTAAAATTGAATGTTAATATAGTAAACAAATGTTGTAGACAAAAATACGCTAATTGTTTATCATGTTTAGTTGCACATTATACATGATTATATACTAAAAAAAATGTAGGATACCATTCACAAAATTCCATTATCATATAATGAAGTCATTAAGAAAATCAAAGGTACATTTAGCATACTAATAAAATCCAAAAGACTCAAATATAATTTATGTTTTATTACACGTGATTATAGCGTATATGTCCACTGTTAATAAGAAAAATAATAGCGTAAAATTAACACTGAGAAAACGATTATAAACATTTCATAAAATTTAAAATACTATCTCTGTTCGCAGAAAAAATAATAATCTTCGTCCATAATGTAATTTCACTCTAGCGGAGATTTCATTAACTAATGTCTAGAGCGGAAACACCCATTTCCCGCTGTAATTGCGAGTAAAATATGGCGGCTTCACAGCTGTTTGAAATGTTGATTGGATATTGGTTTTAAAAACTCGCGTAGCGTTACGTAACAATCAACTCAGTTTTATCACCGTTCGTTCAGCGAAATCATTAATCGAATCTGCAGATATATCTAGTTTGAACAATGCATACAATAGTGACAAACTTTCGTTTTATTATACTTAACTACTTATTGGGTCTGATTCTAAAAAAGCACCAACAAAATAGTAATTTTAGTAGAGTATTATAAAATGGATATACCTTAGTCAGACTGACGCGTCATACCAAATATTTCAAAATGGCGAATCTTTCATATATGATCCGAGGCATATTTGAGATTGGCAGAAAAATTTAATCCTTATAACGTTTTTCCTTTTTATTCTTCATCGCAATCGTGTTTAAATTGACTCAACACGGCACAACGCGGTGTTTGTTTTCATTTTTCGATGTCACTTATTCAAAAATTGAATGCATTTATCTATTTTTTGACATCTGTGAAGCCATCGCGGCCATATCAAAAAATATGAAGGTGTTCGTAAACAATTCGGTGAGATAGTTAATCGTATCTTAGTATACGTTTATAAGTAAGATTTTTCTTATGTAGTTGCGCGTTTAGAAACCTACTAACGAAATCTAATATGTAAGACCGCGTCAATTTCTATCTTGCGTTTTATTACAGTTAATTAAGTCTGATTGTGCATCTGAAAGAACAAGACGAAAACAGTCTTGATAGACAAATACCTAAAAGAATACTGCTGTTTTTCAATTTTCATACACCTATAATTTTTAATAAAAAATAAGCAAGTATATATTTCACTAGGTACTATAAATACTTGAACGTTAATTGATGATTTTTTTCATGCAACAAATGTACCTATTCAGGTTCGTTTACAGCATTGTTACGTTTGGTTGGGTTAGGTTTGAGAAGACTTAATCATATAAGTCTTTGTTATCGTTATCAAATACGATTTTAAGTTCATAATATGGCTATGGTAAATTTTAAGTAGTTAGTTCTGTGGATCCCCGTTCCAAAAAATATTAATTTTAACCTATGTCGTTTTTTTTAGATAAATATTAATTATCGACTTTGTAGTCGATATAAAAAAAAATTAACAACCATCATATATTTGACCCCATCAATAAATAATTTGACGTAGATAAATAATATTTTCCCACATGTGCATAATTTACATAGCAGAACTATACCTGTCATATTCGTGTTCAAAGAATGTAAATAAACAAACCACCGCCTATTACTTGTCTTACCATCAAAACAATACCGGTTACCTGTTACCAGGTGTGTATGTTTGTATACAATATTTACTATTAGAATCGTTTCCACGCCACATTAACTTGACTTTGAAGTGACTTAATCGTGTGAATCTCAGATAATGTTAATGCTTATCTCACACGTATCTTCTATCAATGAAAATTCTTCACATATCAAGTTTGATTCCCACTACATACATGTATGAGAAAAATGTATGTAGGATAATAAACCACATTTATAAAAAGAAACAATAAGATTTGAATTGATCTTTTACTTTTTTACATAAGATAATCTACTCGTCAAAATAAAAACTGTGTTTGTATGGAAGATTTTACATTTATTATCAACTGATGAAAATTTCACATAACAAATCCAGCTCTGAGTTAAGGCAGCACAGGCACTGAGATTTTTTAATCACTTCTCGTACTGAAGTAGAAGAGGCGGGGTTCATACCGCCATACATTTCGTACGACTTGACTAGCGCGAAACAGGGACAACGTACCTAAGCGACAATAAGACTTTTACATTTTTTTTAAATCAAGATACAAATTTAAAAAATCCAAGACAGTCAAAGTGTTTACATCATATATAACAATATTTTTGTTAATTACAGTATTACATCAAATAAATTAAATGGATAACAATGGAATCCCGCAAATTTCAGGGGTATTTTCGAAATTATTATTATTGAGATAATTTTCAAAAATTATGATTCTGGAACTGTCAAGCTATAGACAATACTATGATTTATCCCTGTCTTAAGATGATAATGTGAGTATTGGCTGAGTAAATAAGGAAACGCTAATGCAACTAATCACATTTGAGTCCCTGTTCGGCCTTTACTCTGTCGACATACCTACATTCTAATCCCTGCAGAGGAAGAAAATAAAGTGTTAACGTATTTATACATTAGTCTTACCAATAAAAAAAACAAAGTGAACACACTGCAGTGGTTTGGCCATATGAAAAGATGAACGAATGACGATTGAAATTAATGGATACATATACCTAACCCTCCGTTACGTAAGAAAGTCTAAGATCCCTTAATATTTTTATTTATATGATTCATTTCAATCGTTAACACAAAAACTATTATAACTAAAATTTTCAAACGTGATATTGTGAATATAGAGACTTTCTTTTTCTCAATATTCTGCTCTTGTGTAAAAGTTCAATGATGTTTTTATTTTAGTATATTATTTTTTTAATCATAATTAGAAATTCTCAATTTTATCTAGAATATGTAGATTGACTGCGACATGCATAACCTTGTACTTGCCAAGTATTGTTGCTATCGACTGCGGGTATAATATTTAGTAGGATCGCTGTCAGTCTGCTGATTCATGTAAACTGATATATTAAAATATATATAAAATATATATAAACTAATATATATAGAATATATATAAACTAATATATTCTGCTGATTCTGATTCATTTTTGTATATAAATATGTGTATGTAGGTATGTTTTTATATACAATTTGTATACTTTATATTTTTGCACTTGTTTCCTGCCTAAGCAATCTGCTCTATTTTATTTTTATAAATAACTAATGTTATTAACGAAATAATTTTGAATATATTTTTTTAATTGTTATACCCACAGACAGGCTATGGCTTGTGGGATATTTGTGTGTACGGTTGATTTATTATAATTGATATTATGTTTATGTATATTGTATGTTAACCGTGTACCAAATCTTAAATAAAATAAATAAATAAATAAATGAAATTATAAAGAAGAATTTAGTCATAGTCCAATTAGCTATTAAGTTGATACACTAACACGATATCAATATAAATTTTAGGCAATTTCATAGTAAGCCATACACATAAAAACATAACGACGAAATCATAGTATTCTGCGATATTCATAAAAAATGTACTTAAAATATATGATATCATTATTCTCTATAATTCCTGGGGGACGAGTCCGGTCAAGCAATGGAATCAAAACCCCCATGATTATGCATATCGTGATATGAATTATATCCATGATATGGGTTTTCATGAGTGTTTTGATTCCACCGTTTGACGGAATTTGCTCCCCAGATTGGACAGACTTAGGTGTGAAAGTATGTTGTGACCATTCTGAATACATCTAGATACTCATCTAAAACCATTTCAAAAATCAACAAATCAAACTGCAATTAATAATCGATTTAAATATGAATAGCAATAATAAGATAAACCACAGCTTCAAATCGAAACTCGACTACAGAATTACAAAATTGAAATTATCGTGGGCAGTATATAGTATAATCCATTGATGAAAACAAAACGTTTGTGTGGGACTAGGCATGCATCGTCCATCCAACAGATTACATATATTATAATGTATTTATTATTATTATATTATATAAGCAGCGACAGTATCAAGATGAACACAAGTATGAATTGATTCAGTATTTGGTGTCTCCAACGATTGAGGTCAGAGTGAATTCAAATAGTTTGCATAATTTCATTTGGATTCCAAGTCTCGATCCTGCGTGGGGCATACACGAGCACGAAATACATGACAATAAATAATGTATTTTACGAAGAAAACCATTCAGATACGTGAATTATAGTTTATTGTCAGTTTGACATAGAAGAAAATGTACCAATTATGCTTTGATAATATGTTTTCATTCGTATGAAATATTTCATTTATAAAAGAAATTGTATAAATGAAAAGAAAACAATCAATATTGAATTCTACTTGAAAATACCAATAGGCTCAAGTATTTACATTTTACATTGAGATGTTTTGACTACACGGGAAGAACAAACGACGAACGTCTGACGAAGAGAGTGTACAAAGCGGACAGAAATGGAACAAAAGGACGGTTTAGTCGAAGAAAAGGATGGCTCAACCATTTGGGTGATATTATATTGTAAGACGGAAAGAAAACGGGCATGAATGAAACGATGCATAAATGAAGATGAGACGAAGATGCTTGATAATCTAGGAAAGGTTTTCTTTGTCTACTCCTTAATAAGCAGGCTAAGGCGGATCAAATGCAAACTTTGATACTATTGTATGAGAATGTACGTCCTTAAAGATTATAGTCGTGTGTGTCCTAGTTATTGTATTCGAATCGAAAGTTACATAAAATACTATGGTTTATTTGATTTTACAAAAAAGTGAGAAACTTGTGTGAAAACGTATTGAGCCAATGTTTATTTATAAAATACCTAACATTTAAAAAAACATTCATGTTTCTAAGCCTTTTATGTTTTGAGTAGATAATGGATCAAAAATCTGAGGAAAAAGGTATTAAAAAAATATTACAAAAAGTACACAAAATGAAACAAGTTTATCGGGCCAATGTATAGACAAATAATGAGAGAATAATATATATTTTTTTGAAGACGTAACTTTAAAGAGTACGGCGTAATGAGCATCAAAAAAGTACCTTGGAGCCTATCCCTTCACCTTAAGGAACATGACGTGATGGCATGTATGTATTCTTACGATGGTAGAACGAAAAATCAATCAATGTTGTAACAACGCAGCTGACGTTAATCCATAAAAATAACAGAACAGTAACAAAAAATATTATATATTCTAAAAATAATTTTAAATATCAGTAATATTTCTGAAGTTGTTGATCGTAGTAGAAAAATAACTTCAATATAATATCGTCAATGCACAAACAAAATCAACATTCCTCGGTTCAAAATCTAATCCAGAGCTCATTATGAACATTCATAACACAAAACATGTGTTACGTAGCTAAACTGGATGATCAAAAAAACACTTGTCGCCACTAATTAACACTAAAGGCAAACACTTACCGAAATAAATTAACACTTCTTAATATAACAATATCCATTTTGAATAATTTATCGTTTTAACTAAGAGGAAATATAATATTTTAAAAAGATTTCATACAGTAATACCACGTGTAAAGTTATGTCAAATATAATAGAGCTAGATATATTTTTAATTTAATATACAAGGGGATTTTTTGAGTTGTAGCCTGATTTCTTCTACACAT
Organism: Molanna angustata; assembly: GCA_963576475.1. Lineage (NCBI taxonomy): Eukaryota > Metazoa > Arthropoda > Insecta > Trichoptera > Molannidae > Molanna > Molanna angustata. The sequence continues at coordinate 9,906,954 of OY754971.1, read as the reverse complement.
ACCTAATATATTATCACGACGTTTGACTATTTGGTGTTGAAGACATAACCAAACGCAAGACTCTCTCTCGATACACATGTCTATCTTCATTTACATCCATGCATCGTCTCGTGTACACGAATGAATATTATTGCCACCTCAATTGTCACCTAGTGCTTGATGTCTACTTATCACTAGTTGTGTAACAATTCCTGATATTTATTTTAGATTGACTACTCTGAATTAAAAAATAGCACAAAACCTAAAATAAAAATGTAAAAAAGTGTATAAGAATCAACAAAATTAATAATAATACACGTGACGAGATTATAGCCAAATGATAATTTATTTATTTATTTTATTTAATATTGCTTCTCGGTCAACTAACAGGTACTATGTCAAATATTGATTTAACACGCACCCAAAAACAAGTTGCCACATTCTGGAGACTAACGATATTAATCGTCTCACACATCCAGACTGAAGACACAATTAAAAACTGCGTCTCCACCGGGAATCGAACCCGGGACCTTTGGATCAGCAGTCAGATATCTAACCAACTGAGCTACGAAGGCTGTCAGGAATTTCCTCCAGTCATCCAGTGTTTTCAGCCCAGAGAAGCAACAACTGTGTGAGAAATTATTATAAATATTTTTTCCATTACTGGGAATCGAGACCAGGAATCCAGCACAAAATTCTACTAACCTACCACTATGATTTACATATTATTTTAACTGCAGATTTTTTTCTTCTATTATTTAAAAACATAAAATATAACGAATAAAAATATAATAATTGGGTACCTTCAGAAATACATATATGAAATAGATTAATAACATCGGACACAACCACATAGTTAAATATTAAAGACACAACCCACTAGTTTCGACATAATAATGGTTTCCTTTATTTTTTGCTAGATCGTTAATCGTCTTAAAATAAATATAATAAAGTATAAAAAAGTGTGGGAGAGTATTTAAAATACAACCAACCGGATAGTTAAGTTCAAGTGTAATTTACCCACGTCAATATCTAACTATGGACATACCTACCTATATACTGACTATAATGACAATTTTATTTTTCTTTGGGACAGCTTTTTATCTCCTCAGAACATTTATTTCCTGTTCCTTAATGTTCGTAAGAATACTGGAACGTACAAGCAATATATAACTGCAATATCTTTGTACTCGGATCAGAGATTGATCCCAATATAACACGTACAGGTATTACCAGTAGCATATTGTAGAGCAAAAACATTAACTGACATAAAAACGTAAAAGAGTGTCATGGATATGTATGTGCAAAAAAGATGTACCTATTTACATACTGGGTCTCGTCTACTCTTGATGTGTACGTGTACCATCCATTGTTTATTGTGATCTCTGTTTTGAATTAATTATTTTTTATTGTATACTTTTGTTGACAAACGCTATGTTATAAATAAATAAATGGCATGAATATTTTTTTTTTTGCAATAATTCACAGATTAAAAGTTCTTAATTGATGGTGATTTCAACTTAAGTCATTACGAAATAAGACTTATTTTAGCGCGTTATTAAAAATAAAAATACATTTTTAATCAAAAAAAGGATGTGCTTTTTAATGTTGGTCCGTGGTTAGTGGTTAGTCGTTTGACTCCTATGTCGGCGAAAAGGATTCGATTCCCATCAGAGAAAAAAATCTACATGAAACTATTTCTCGTGCAATTCTTACTTCTCTAGCTAGACTATAAACACTGGTTTGTTGAAGGCTGTTTAAAGTATTATAGGTACCTATTTAGGTACTCATTTTTTTTTTTGAGAAGAAAAATCACGATTATTTCCAGTCACTAAATATATAATACCTACAAACTATACTTACGGATTACAAATCCTCCCCAACGCTACATAATACGCTCCTCCGGAAGATTATAATGGACTTTAATGACCGTCAAGTGTATAATGAAAATATAAGAAAATTTTCAACAGTCACTAAATATGATATAGGTATATACAATATTTTCTGATTGCAAAACCCTTCCCAACGCTACGTAGTGCGCTCCTTCAGAAGAGTATAATGGATCCAAATCCTAATACCTGGTGTCCCCTACGTAGCCATGTTAAAAAAATATCCAAGTATTTGATTATTTCCTTGTGAATTTTCTTTATTGAAATATCGTAAAGTGAAAGTAATTGGTATAAGGAATTAACCTATGTACATACAGCAGAAGCGAAAATAATGTGAAATAAAAGAGATATCATAATATACCTATTACTTTAAAATGTTATCTGAAACATTAAATTGAAAAGAGCCCTATATACAACTCTACAATATGGCGGTCAATTATGGATTGACAAACAGTTTGGCTGATCGACGCTAAAAATAGCGAAGGATATAAGATTAAATTATTTCCTTCCATAAGTTATTCGGAAACTTTCTAACTGTTTCTATAGACATCTACATAGCAGACATTATATAGAAAACAATTTAGCTATATACATAGGTACATAAATCGCAACAACATTAGTTAACTTCGAAGTATGGACATTGTTACAACATGATGTACCGTTGCTGTCTTTATGATCAATTGAAATAAGTGCCTATTGTTATCTCATTTTAACACATATCATGCTGTGTGTGCCAGAGACGTTAACTTCCTGTTATTCAAATTATTTTACACAGTTTCTCCCAAACTGAATATAAATAAAAAAACGTTCATATTTTTCCTTCTCAATCGTAATATTAAACAAACATCCATCTAGCGGTATCGTTGTCAACTAATTTGTAATGAAAATGATTTACCATAATGTAAAATACGTCATTAGATCTTTATTGCTCGTTTAGATTTAATACGAGACAGCACGATTACCAAAATTGTTTTTTTTTTGGTTTGTTGTATAAATTAATATTGTACGTTTCTCACGCCAAACTACGCCATCATCTAGTGCAGTCGTGTATTGTAATATATTATGTCCTCATATAACACGATGTATGCATCTACATTATAAAAATAAATTCTCATAGTCACGTGATGAATAGAAATGACCAAAAAAGTGCAAGAGTGAATGCAGCGTAGACCAGTTTGTACATATTTAATTCATATTTACAGACATAATATTATAATCAATAATATTGACACAAAATTCTTCAAAAATAACTACAATAGGTAGTTATTTAATATTTTGAATTAACAATCTCTACGTAAAAACACTAAATTGAGTGTCCAAAAAATTATCTCAAGATAATTAATTAATCAGAAAAGGAAAATAAATAATCGAATCAATCCTGTTTTAACACTTCATAAAACAATTCATCTTTAAGTTTCACTATACACATTTGATAGACGCTAAACTCTGATAATGGCCAGCAAATGACCTTTAATAGTTATCGTAAAACATTAAACTGGGTTGTTTTAGTAACCAAAAACCAATTTATTCTTAATTAGATATAAAGTTTCACCGATATTTGCCCGCTGAGAAGTTTTATACAGTAAATTAATCTTGTAAATGCATTTTATCTACGAGAATCGTTTAAATAGTATCAAAATAAAGTAACGTATCTATAGCTGTCCTAACAAAAGATACAATTCCAGATGATTGAAAGCTGTACTAAAAAATGATATTTACACGACGTCAAATAAAGAAATTATCAATACAAAGTGGTATTGTATAGTTATAATAATGATATTTGCCTATTGTGTCAAGTTCAAAATATCAAATTTGTTTAAAAAATGACTGATTTAACAACTTTATAAATAGCGTTTTATAAAAAGTAGAAAGCTAAATATAAAATATAAAAACTATATATAAAATATAAAAATTAATAACTGAATATAAAAACTAAAGAATAGAAAAACTAGATGTAAATTTTATGTAGCACGAACTATGTAGTTTTGGACTGAAATCAACTAATGATGTAATCAGGTTCATGTCACATTCCCCGATGAATGAGTTAGCTTAAAAAGAACGAGAAATACTTTTTTTGAACTTGCATTGTCTTAACTTACTATTCTGTAGGCTGGACATGGACGCTGCAACAGCCTGCAACTACTTTATGGCAAAGTGGGGCATTGTTCCATCCGCACAATGCGATTGCGGCCACCCCTTTCAAACAATGCAACACATATTGGAAGAATGCAGCGTCCATGCATATGAAGGCACAAAGTCGGACATTTGCGAATTGACACCAGCATTTGTGGATTGGCTCGGAGCCCTCGACGTGAATGTGTGATTGCCATGTCGTGCTGTTTTGTGTTTGTTCATTTTGATTTTAAACATGTAATTCACTATTACCATACGATAAATAAATAAATTCTGTAGGCAACTTTTAAATTTTAAAACTATGTATATATTTCTGTCAACCGTGGGTACTTTGGTATCGCGAGATTTAAATCGTACATCACAACAGTTCCGTCACGGCTATACTCGTTGGTGGGTGTGTCCTGATTAAAATAAATAATAACTACATTTTCAATAATCACTTAAGTACCTACCCAGACATGTATTACACCTTTTAAGATTGGGTAGTGATTGAAAACATGATAATCTTAAAACCCGTCTAATATTATATGAATTTACGTGTCAGTAAGGGTAACTATTGCGTGCGTTAAAGAGGGTTTTATAGGTGATTCAAATTATCGGAAACCCGAAATTGTTGGTTTTTGGCATTATAATTAATTGAAATGAAAAAAACTGTATCGGTCATTCACATTGATTTTATGCACTCTTTAAACACGTCCAATATTATTTCTCTACGACAGTATGGAGTAATGTAACTCTAAAAAAGGAAATATTTAATATTTTTTTATGGGAATGTATGTTGAATTTGAATATTGTGTGACGAACATTCACTAGAGAAATATTTTAAATACTTATAGTATTTTTAAAAAAATATATTGTTAAACATATTTGAAAAATTTATTTTTTAAAAATGCGATGTTAAGGTATGTGTGCCTTCTTAAAAATATTGCAATCGCCATAATGTTACTAACAAATCATGCCATAAAGAGAAACGCGATATAAAAATCGTTTATTGTGAGGTACAATAATCGTGCACAGCACGAGGTACGTACCTATGTACTTACTCGTAAACACCCAGATGTTATCTCGAGTTCCGTTGAATGGCATGGGAAATAATGTTTATGTTAATGTGCGCAAAATATGATGAAAATCAACATAATGCATTACCTACCTCTTTATACCAATATATTTATTTAAGAAAGTTGAACTTTCGGCGGGTGATTTATTGTAGCCGCCATCCTCAGTCAAGAGGCCAATCAGATGAAGAATGAAATGTTGTGATAATTACAATCAGAGAGCGGACAATATGACAATGACACCGGGAACCCGAAGTTGTGTCATACTTTAATAAACTCGCAGAATATTATGGACATAGCAATGATAAGTGTCTTTGAGGTCAGGATTTCCGAAAACAGCGCTAAACAACTGATGTGATGACAACTAGCTCTCGTAACGGGTGGAGGAGAGTTAAGGGTTGTAACGGAAGACGATATATTATTTGAGTTTGCGGGAAAATATTTACTAATGGACTATTAATAAAGAAAAATATTTTGCAAATTTGTCACTTTTTTATTAATCTTCATATTTGCAATACTTTTCAGTACTCTAATTAACAACCCTGCATGTGTTGATGTAAAATTTGCAACTCAGCATCACTATCGAAATTGTGATTAGATTCTGTAAGGTGATCAACAAATTCAGAAAAGTTATGATTTTTTAAACAACGGATATTATAGTCGTTGATTACTCTATTGAAGTTCGATGGAGCTCTACTTGGCGACAGAGATAAAGAAAGCAAATAGGAAGAAAACAATAGAATAGAAGAAACTCTGTAGGTACTGCATGGATTAGATTTGGTTGATAATGAAAAAATGGTAAGATAAAAAAAACAATCACATACAATTGCTACGGTTGATCAAAGATGCGTATCAATTTTCGTAATATTATAATTGTTTGAAGCATCTAAGCTGTACGAATAAATTTAACAAAGAAATGAAAGAGTTCTATATCTAGCAGCGGTGATTTGGCTGAGGATAAAAAAAGAAATGATATAAATAAAACAGGTATCATAATTTCTAAAATTGCTCACGTGCCTTTTGAATCCGGCCTTTGAAGATCAAATCTAATTTATTGTTTGGTGTAAAATTCAATTATTACAACCGCAAGACGCCGTCATATTTACGGTAGCCGATTATCGGGTTCTTCGACTGGTCTAGGGTTTGATGTCGGGTTGTGGTTTTTGTCAACTGACAACTGGATTGGTTGAGGTTTCTTGGCACCGTGCCAACTGCCAATTTAGACAGAATTAGTAATACTACTATATAGGCTGGTGTGTCTTGGTCTCAACCGCGTTCTGTTCCACTCCATTTAATATGTCAAAATGCCAGCGGTAGCAGTGACTCAATTCCCCTTATCAATTCCTAATGGGGTTTTTATTAAAATATACTGCGGCTTAGGGCTAATGGAAAGACACTTCACTTCTAAAGTGCGCTTTAGACGGACAAGGTTTTCAACCGCGTTCGGGTTTTCGACGGGTTTTTCAACGCGGTGGGAATCCGTTAAACAGAAATCTGTTAACGTTTTCGTAAAAAACAGAAATCTGTAAAATTATTCGTTGCCGACGAATCAACGTGGCTGCTGTTTGTGTTGTGTTGACTATGGCATGTGACGGTGTCTTAAACAACAACAAAAAAGGGAGGATCCAAACAAAATCAAACGTGTCCAATTCAAGCCGAAGATAAGAGAAATGCCGGGTAGTCAAAATGCAAAGCCAATCAAAGAAAACGAGAGAAAGATAAAACACTGTTGAATGAAAAGTGGAGCGAGCTAATGAAGCATCGATATAACCTATACCTATTATAGTCAAAACTAAAATGTTGCAATTTTTCACATAAATGGCATATTTCATGTTTTCGCAATTGCAATAATAGAGGTCGCAAATAAAGGAGAACATAATAGTTGTGTAAAGCGACGTTTGGAGTAACCGGTATTTTGGATGCTGTTTTAAGCGTTGAAAACCGGACCGCGTTTAAAACCTCGACCGTCTAAAGTGCGCTTAAGGCTGAATTGTTTGAACTAAGATTTAAGTATAATTATAACAATATTATAAATATACTCGGGCACAATACTCTTACATATAAAAAGAACTTAAAATAACTATATTTATTTATTCTGGAAACATCACATAATACGAATGATGTTGAATTATTTTTGTTAAAAATCATAATACTTGCTATAGTAATAAGTACCTAATAAAGTCTAGGCAATGGATCACATGATAGATAATTTATTAATCTTGTTCTAGTGTTTTGTTCCTGTAAAATTTTGTAAATATCATTAGCAAAATAATTTTCTAAATTGTGACTAATATTTTTTAATGCTTCCAATCTATATTCGGACTAGTATAATTTAATTTTTACATCATTATCAAACCTGTCAGCTTTTTAACCTGTCCCACCTCACGAAACTCGCAATTTGGAACACGAGGATGGAATTTTATCTCTGGCGAACGCGACAGCTATCAAAATATGACATCCACAACAAAAAAACAACTTGTTTTGGACGAACCAAAATCAATCTCGTCATCAGATGGATTGAAAATTATTGTTCTCTTTTTGATCGCTTTCATATGCAAATATCAGCCACAAGTCACAGGATATGGGTGTCCGTTACAACCCAACTTACTGTCAGTTAAAATAGATTGCCTTTACTAATTTACTCTTACGAGGGATGCCACAAATGTTTCCATTTGAAAAAATATTTGGAAATCTTTGGCAACATCTCAAGTATATTTTTTATTGAAAATGGTGGACAAATAAAAAATTAAAACGTTATAAATTGTTATTTGTTAAATTATTCATCAAAAACTTGTGGAAAAAATCAGGTGGTGAGTATTAAGTTGTTGGGTAGTGCACTGTATAATATAAACGATCTCACCGATGCTTCTTTTATTTCTGGTTCACAATGATTATTTGTTTTATGTGCACTGGTTGAAACATCCACACGCGGTGATCTTCAAACTTGTACTAAACTTTTTTAAATTGTCACTTAAGTGCACTTTACACGAACACTATTTTCAACGGGTTTCAGGTTTTCGACGGGATTTTCAACGCGATGGGCAAAAAAATAGAACGTGTTCTATTTTCAATGCGATTTTCATCCTTTTTGGTAAAACAGAAATCTGTAAAATTATTCGCTGTCGTCGTTACCGACGAGTCAAAATGGCTGCCGTTTGCGTTAACTTTTACGTGACATTCGCTCGCGATGTATTTTGTTTATTTGGAAAGTGTCGAAACTTTCGATATACTATATTAAACATTTATTATATAATTTTTCGATATACACTTATTTATATTGTATTAAAAATTTGCACATACATATAATTGTGTAAACTGTGTAAAGTACTGTAAAGCAATGCTCGAAGTAACCTCTATTTTGGATGCTGTTTTAAGCGTTGCGTGTAAAGCGATGTTTGGAGTAACCTGTATTTTGGATACTATTTTAAGCGTTGGAAACCGGGTCGCGTTGAAAATAGTGTCCGTGTAAAGTGCACTTTATTGTCACCCAAAATTATTGAGACTAACTTTCCATGTGACAATTCTCAAACACATCGGTGTGGGGATAATGGCAAGGAAGGTATACACGGAAATATGCTTCGATGAATATGCTTTTGATGAATAATTTAACAAATAAAAACGTGACCATCATACTCGACAAAAAAATCAAGGTCTCTTCAGAAATTAATAACAATCTTAACTTCATCATGATCATAAATATTCGCAGCAAAATATCCAAAGTTCAGTCATTCATACCATCACAACATATACCATAATGTGAGGTAACCAGCAACAGGTGTGCGGGCACAACCTTCTAAAATGAAGTACGACACATGCGTGTATGCCCACACACTACTGTAGTACCAACTTAAAAGGCAACAATCAGAATGGGTGGTGAACCTCATTGCTGAACTTAGTGAGATGTCCCGAAAACGATGATAATAGAAAAGATTGGAAGCACTATTCTAAGCCGTAATGCTGTTTATTCAAAGGATTTATTTTTTCGCTTCTTTAACATATTATTTAATTTGTATTCTTTCATGTGCAATTATGTTATATACCGTGTATAATCCGAAATTCAACCGTAAATTTGGTAAATATACCTATGGCAAATTAAACATGTTTTGGTGATATTGAATCAGGTGTTTTTCGTTGTTAAAATGTTTATTTATGCAGCATCCTTGCTCACAGACTTTATACCATTATACCATTCAGATCGGAGTTGTTCATTATACAATGGCGAACATCAAATTGGACCACGACCAGACCTTGAATTTGAAGGGTTTGGCAACGGCTCATGTTATTTATATCCATCTACATATAATTTATTGTGGGTCATGAACTCGGGTCAAATCACGCTATTGGGAGCGAGACACTTTGTTAACTATCCCAAGACAATCCATAATGAGATATGAACAAGCGATACATATCAAAAGACATCCAATAATCCTAAACTGCGCAATACTACATAATATTATAGTTCTAAGGTATTGAATATTTTAATTATTGCATATGCGCAAACATTGGATTTTTTTCCCTGTCGGGAGTCAAAGATATTTTTTAACAGATTTTTAATTATCTCAATAGAGACGAAGTTGGAATATTTATTGTAGGAGAACCGGGAAATCAAGGCACCTACAGGGCTTACGACCTGTCATCGGCTGGTTTACGTGATCACTTTATGCGCTTGCGCAACGTTCACCAATTATGCCTTTTTAATGAGATCCCTATCAATTCAATTTTGAAAGTTCTATATATTGTAATACTGAAATTCTTTTCGCTTGAAAATAAGGAATTTTTACTACAGCCATCTATGGGTGAAATTATGAACAACAATCTTATTATTTTTATTTATTTTGTTGGAACGCCATCTATTGAGAGAATTGGTTTTTTTTTTTTTGTAAATAATGAAAGCTACAATTCTTATATCTGAGGTGACAATGCATTTTTCGCATAGAAGTCACCCCTGAATTGCGCCAGACTTATAAGGTCATTTTTGTCTTATTTACCTACTTGTACCAATGTGTAAGTAATCGAATATTTTAATTATTGCATATGCGCAAACATTGGATTTTTTTCCCTGTCGGGAGTCAAAGATATTTTTTAACAGATTTTTAATTATCTCAATAGAGACGAAGTTGGAATATTTATTGTAGGAGAACCGGGAAATCAAGGCACCTACAGGGCTTACGACCTGTCATCGGCTGGTTTACGTGATCACTTTATGCGCTTGCGCAACGTTCACCAATTATGCCTTTTTAATGAGATCCCTATCAATTCAATTTTGAAAGTTCTATATATTGTAATACTGAAATTCTTTTCGGAAAAAAATCCAATGTTTGCGCATATGCAATAATTAAAATATTCGATTACTTACACATTGGTACAAGTAGGTAAATAAGACAAAAATGACCTTATAAGTCTGGCGCAATTCAGGGGTGACTTCTATGCGAAAAATGCATTGTCACCTCAGATATAAGAATTGTAGCTTTCATTATTTACAAAAAAAAAAAAACCAATTCTCTCAATAGATGGCGTTCCAACAAAATAAATAAAAATAATAAGATTGTTGTTCATAATTTCACCCATAGATGGCTGTAGTAAAAATTCCTTATTTTCAAGCGAAAAGAATTTCAGTATTACAATATATAGAACTTTCAAAATTGAATTGATAGGGATCTCATTAAAAAGGCATAATTGGTGAACGTTGCGCAAGCGCATAAAGTGATCACGTAAACCAGCCGATGACAGGTCGTAAGCCCTGTAGGTGCCTTGATTTCCCGGTTCTCCTACAATAAATATTCCAACTTCGTCTCTATTGAGATAATTAAAAATCTGTTAAAAAATATCTTTGACTCCCGACAGGGAAAAAAATCCAATGTTTGCGCATATGCAATAATTAAAATATTCGATTACTTACACATTGGTACAAGTAGGTAAATAAGACAAAAATGACCTTATAAGTCTGGCGCAATTCAGGGGTGACTTCTATGCGAAAAATGCATTGTCACCTCAGATATAAGAATTGTAGCTTTCATTATTTACAAAAAAAAAAAAAACCAATTCTCTCAATAGATGGCGTTCCAACAAAATAAATAAAAATAATAAGATTGTTGTTCATAATTTCACCCATAGATGGCTGTAGTAAAAATTCCTTATTTTCAAGCGAAAAGAATTTCAGTATTACAATATATAGAACTTTCAAAATTGAATTGATAGGGATCTCATTAAAAAGGCATAATTGGTGAACGTTGCGCAAGCGCATAAAGTGATCACGTAAACCAGCCGATGACAGGTCGTAAGCCCTGTAGGTGCCTTGATTTCCCGGTTCTCCTACAATAAATATTCCAACTTCGTCTCTATTGAGATAATTAAAAATCTGTTAAAAAATTCTAAGGTATTGCCATATCGGTCTTGAAACACGCAATACCTGATGCCAATAAACTTTCCTCACAGTATTACTATTTCCAGTTCTCGGATCGATTTTTCTATGTAACTTACTTATTAAATTCTGGGTATTTCAACAGCAAAATAAGTAGAAGGAAATTTCTGATCGTAAAAATATTTTTGGCTCACAAAAATGGTGACCTAATCCTAAGATATATAGAATAATCATAATTTATAAATCATTCCAAGATCATTCCAAAGGCGCTATAGCTTAATCTTTGGTTCTGTTACGAAGTATCAATGTTCTGAGCCCTACATTATGTCAAGGGGCAATTTATAACACTTTAAAGGCCCGTTCACACTGAAACTTCGATCATAGTAAGCCGCCTTACTGACTCTGTCCAATTATTTCAAGAAAATAGAATATTCCAATGTCGAATTCTAGATTTAATACAATATTAATATAATGAAAGTTTTAGTGATAAAGACATATTTTTCCTTTCTTATAATAAATTCCGAGAGAGGGTTAGGTTAGGTTAGGTTAGGTTAGGTTAGGAAACGAAAGGTTTTGTGACATACCATCAGTTGCTCTACCTCTCACATTCCTCCCCTTTTCTATTTCTATTCCTACAGTTCCTCCTCCATCTCTGTCATAATCCTTGTTGCTGTTGTCATTTTTATTACTCATGTTTTTTTTTAGTTTTTAATATATAATATTAATATTTTTTCAGAATCAACTATAAATACGTACCTACTTAGTCGACAGTTTTTTTGGCCTTTATTAATTACTTATTGTTTTATGTTCATATTATTTAAAAATTCTGTTATTGTCCCAAATAAATAAATATTATTTAAAGACTATCTTCACCTTTAGTCTTCAAAATGTTTCACGTTGTCATTGGATGTTGAATAATTAAATGAGAAAGATTAGTTTCTAGAGATGAAAAGTACATATATATATAATATCAGATATAATCATTTGTAAATGATATATTTTACACAAGCATAAGGGAGCCGAGTAGGAATTATTGCTGCACAAAAATAAGGTAGGTGATCAGATAGTGTGCAGCCCCAAGATAGACGAAGTGTTAGTAGACCCAAGCTCCGATGGCTGATGATGATGACCTGGTAGTAATTACATTTGATTGATCATTAAATTTTTAATATCGTATCTAACAGTTAGTAATTCATATATTAACTCAAAACGCACCCCCCAATAACAAGCTACCACATATTGAAATCTTAAAATATTGATCATCAAACAGATAATGGTGGTTATTCTGAAGTTTTTACGATTGTATTGAAATTAATCCAATCCAGTTGTAATTGTTTGCCAAATCAATCGTCATCCTATAGTTACACATTTTGGTTATTTTCTGAACATGCTATTGTATTGTCTATGATCAAAAGCAATTGTGGCTATTTTCAGATTATTCTGTTAGAACTCAACACCTGTTTTATTCACTAAAACTGATTATATTTTGCTGTAAACAACACTTCTAAAATGATACAAGTCAATAAAAACTAAAAACATTATAATATATAACTGACGGAATATTTCCAATGATTTAAAGATAAAATACCTAATTTTTAACTTATTTGCTAGGAGTATCATATTCATAACATTTTGTGTCGCCGATATTTTGGATTTTTTTATACGTAGGTATGTATTGAATATTCATACTCAATATTTGATGATTCAACTAGGTACAAACAAAAATATTTATGTGTCTAAACAAAATATATTTATTGGGTCTGTCTATTTTTTGTTTCATAGTGTATTTTCTCTGTTAATCTTATAAGACTGTATTTGTCCCTTAAATAAATAAATAATTAACCTAAGTAATTAACCGTACATTTTTTCCTTTTAAATATGCTTACTTATGATGTTCAAAAAATCTCGTCATATTAAGATATTATTAAAGCCAAAGCTGCATATTCTTGTGCCATTTTAACTGAAAGAAAATCCAAACATTCAATCGAACAAAACATCAAATTGTAATTTAAACAACACGCTTTACTGCTTGTTACGATTTCAATAACCTTTTCAATATACCAATCCAATGATGTCCCTTCAGAATAACCACCACTGACTGAAAACCCAGTGAAATCTATGTCTAGATCGAAAATCAAACCCGGGACATTGAGTTCTACGAATGACTTTTAATATTATGTTCAATATAATATGCCAACAGGAATAGAAAGTATATTTATCGATTTAAAAAAAAATGATAAATTTATCAAATAAAATCCGAAAATAAAACTACTTTATATTAAAACGCCCTTTCGAAATCATCGAGGCAATAGTTCAAATTAAATACTCGTTCAAAATGTCTCTCTTCCGTAAAATACAGTTTAAGTTCTCAGAAAGATTTAATGTTGCTCTCATTATAGTGAGCTGGATAACTTCCCATATCTCTTGTACCCGGAACATTTTGTCATTCTTCACATTCATCTATCTACACTTTGATCTAACACTTTATATATAATCTCCTCTTACACGGCCATGTGTCACGCCTAACTTGTAAGAATTGTTTTAAAGCAGTAAACTAGATTCAGTAGAGAAATACTTGGACGTAAATCAATCAATTCAAAGAGAAGATAAAATTACAATGGATATTGTCAAACGATGATAGACCAAAGAATTTCTCCATAAATACTCAAAATATTGCATTATATGATTATATAATTTCATAACACCGTTTAAGTTGTAGAATTCCATGCGAATATTTATATGTCTTCATTATTGCATTTTAGGTGAGACGAGACTGGAATGTGGGAACACATGCATTTACCGTGCTTGATTTTGGTGATGGTGCGCACCCGCACACCTATTGCTGGTCACTTCAAATTGTGGGATATGCCGTGATGGTATGAGAAAAACGATTCTGTAAAAAGGAAATATATTCTCGAAGAGCGCAAAATCTTGCTTGACCACAATTAGATAAATTAATGTCGGCCTTCGTGGCTCGCTTGGTAAGAAATCTGACTTCTGAGCCAAATATCCAGGGTGTGATTCCCGGTGAAGACACAGTTTTCACAATTGTGTTTTCAGTCTGGATCTGTGAGACGATAAATATCATACATAAGTCTCCAGAATATGGCAACATGTTGTTGGGTGCGTGTTAAATTAATATTTGATTTATTACCTGTTACTTTCCAATGGAGCTATACAAAATAAAATAAAGGCATTTTTACATCACTTGATAGAATCATTCGATGAACTAATGCATAGAAAATAGCTTCAAAGTAAAAAAAATAAAATGTTAAATATGAAATTACTTTTTTGAATTCCAATATTTATTTTATGTTTTTAGCACAATAAATGTTTAAGGAATCAACCGTTCTCTTCTTCAGGTTAATTAACATTTTGTAGAATGAATTTTCAAAAAGTAGAAACCTCCATATTTGACTATAAATCATTACATATTATTAAGACTGGAATTTGTTCATTTGACATTGTTTAATGTTAATTTCTACATAATTTCATATACCTCAACGAACATTATTTATCAAATTAATAGACTAGCAAAATTGAGAATGTATCAAAAGGAGCATCTGAATTCGAACCATTACTAAAAATACATCTATTTGACTTACCTCTTTTGTGGAATTCAACCAATTCAATACGTCAGAACTCAAGACATGTAGGTACATGAGAGTATGTGACAACCGGCAAAAGATGAAACTAAGCCCGTTTTGTTTTTTAGAAGTGGGTAAGTATGTGAAAACAAGTTTCAAAGACATGATGACCCGTTACATCAGCTGTTTATAGGTGTACCCGTTTCTAATGGAAGATTATACATTTAAACCTTGTAAGAAGATTTGAATTTGCAAACTAAGAAACCAATAACTACGAGATAGCAGATAAAATTTAATTTTCTTCTATTTATATAAAATCCAGTGCTTGTAAAAGGATGTAACTATATTGTTTGTATAATTTGTTTTGATAAATGTAAGAGATCATAATAGATAATGTGGGGTTCAAGAATTTTATTCTTGAATTCCATTATTGAGTTAAGCACAGATACCTGATATTAGTTTAGTAGGCTTATAAGCACATATCTATGGGCAAAAAGAGTACTATATGAAGAATAACATTTTTTTATAAATATATAGGTACCAATTATAAACAAAACAAAAACCTCCTGATGTCCACAGTACTCAACGCATGAGTATATTCTTACTATTGAATAATATGATTTTTATTGTGGAAGCCATTAAGTAGATTATTTTTAATTCGCTTAGAACACCTAACTAAAATTTAACCTACTTTTCATTACGCCACGACAGTAATTTTAATTTGATTGTGTTTCCTACATTTTCAAAATCTGTTTACTTTTTCATTTGAGAGAATTCAACTAATATACAAAGTAATAAATATTGGATCAAATTAATCAAACAAACAAAAAATGCTAAGCCAAGTGACTAAACTAGTCGATATTAATTATTTTTAATATTCTTGTCTCATTATATAATTATTTATCTACGGATAAATAATTTCAAAAATCTGAAATATAAAACATTGTGATAATGTATCAGAAAAAGCGAAGAAATAACAAAAAATAAATAAACCGAATAAAATTTAGGCATCTTTCCAAGAAAGATGAAAATAATAAAGTAAAAGTAACATATTCTGACATGTTATATAAACAAAAATCGAATATCAATTAACGAAAATATAACATGACAAAATGAAATTTATTTAAAAAAATACCTAATGAAATATTTATTTATTTTATTTTAGGAGTAACATATTATGTACAGCAACTTGCAAATTACAGAAGACAATAATGAATGTGTTAACATATTTCACAAAATAGTTCCCTCGTCACAGATTACCTATGCGTAATATAAAAATAAAATTTCCAAAACATTATTTAAACAGTATACATAGTGAGATTGAAATTAATGATATAAGAAATTGAAATAAAATATATAAAATACAAAAAAAAGACAAAATAAAATAAGTAATTCAAAATTTAAACATCCAAATGATGAGATATGTAGGAATTGTTGGTAGTGGGGAGGGATAAAGCGGTAGTTATTTTATGCCTCATATCACTGCGTCATTGCCGATATACTCCTTGGAATACATCAGTGTCATTAAACCTTGTATTCATAATGATATTAACAAAAAATAAATTATTGATTTTTGCAACTGCATAATACTTTATTACTGTTAATAAAACAAGTATACTTGTTTAATTAATTATAGTTATAAGTTTCTGAAGATGATCATTGGATGACCGGTACTAGTTGTGTCATGGAACATAAAAATACTTATTTCATTTTACCTAAACAAATTTGTTAATAATTTGCTTGGGAGTTCCATAAAAAATATTCGGTTAAGAAGTAAAATTAAAAGCTTCAATGATACCTATGCTAAAATAACATGATGAAATAAAACTGAAAATATTCTGATAAAAAAAAATCGTTGTGAGATATGCTATGATGGTATGAATGAATAAACCTTTAGTCGTCTTTTTTGTAACCATGAACTTTTATTTTGACATTAATGGTAAAAATTCAACAACAAAAAATACTTATCTTGCATATTGTATAGTGTACAGATCTACTTATTTACTTCTGTAGGTATATTTAATATATTATCTAGTAAAAGTGAACAACCTTGGATTTATGCTCAGTAATCCAATTATGTTACCTGTGCGTCTGTCGCATATTGATAATACTATTGAAACAAAACACCTTTCTGGTAACAAACAACCATTTAAATACCGACTTGATCCGATAAAAAGTCTATACACGACACAAATATACACTCGTAAGAGCGACTACGACTGTACGGAATTGTATGGGTTTAAGAGAATCAAAAAACGACAGCACATAGACAAAAAATCGGCCTTCGTGGCTCATTTGTTATCTGACTGCTGATCCCGGGTCCGATTCCCGGTGGAGACAGAGTTTTTAATTGTGTTAGCAGTCCGGATCTGTGACACGATTAATGTCAAGTCTTGAGAATGTGGCTTCTTGTTATTAGGTGCGTGGTTAAAATATCATTTTACATAGTACCAATTAGTTGCCCGAAAAGCTCAAAAGCTATATAAAATAAAAAATAATAGATAATTATTTTTTCTTCATAAAAAGTAGACAATCCCTGAATGCATATATATGAATAACATTTAAAATCTTATGCACCCTCGCACACCTGTCGCAGGTTGTAGGATATGCCGTGAATATATACATGAATGGAAAGAATGAATTACATTTATATTGTATAGATTCTTTAAACAAAAATTTAAATTAAAATGGTTTTGCTATACGAAAGGGTAGTTAGAAAGTTTTGAAGATGAAATCACAGAAAATATATATGGACAAATCAGCTTCTAGTTGATGAACTCTACAAATGTCATGATGAAGTCGATTGAACCAGATTAAACATTTATTTTGGGTTTGTAAAAAACACTGTAAATATAGGATAACTAAAATTTTTGGATACAATATTTTATCAAACTTTTGTTATCAGTAACTAAAGTTTGGATATGTGCCCAAACACTTGCTTAGAGTAACCAATGTTCAATAGTCACTATAATACGGTTACTATTAACGTTAAATTTTATTACTTTTAACGGAAAAAAATTTCAGCGAAAACACAAAATTAAAGGTACAGAAATAAAATAGCTGTGATTTACAGCTGTCGTGGAAAATCTTAGTGATTTTCTGTATGAATACTCAAGTTTCTTAGGTGTGTTTGTATGATAAATGTTTAAGGAAGGGTCATCTTGTGTGCTGACATATTGAATGCATCTTAACGACTTCCATCTTGTATTACTTAATAATCACGTCAACACAATTTCTGAAGAAACTCGTTTATTTAACGACGCCTCGTACGAAGCTAATATAATCGGTAAACATCGAGTAAAATATAAATTAAAGACGTGATCATACTGAAGTATAGAGTTAAATGCTAACCATTCTAATAGAAATGACAAGACCGATAAAATTTATGTACATAAAATCTATAACTTTCAAGGTCTTTTCATTATGATTTCGATGAAAAACGAGTGGGTTGTGGCCAACACTAAACTCTCCACACCACAAATATTGACAATGAAATATTTTATTCATTCTAAATTTTACTACCAGGAATATAAATTTTCTAACGATAGTATATTTTCATGTTAAGATAGACAAACTATTAATGCCGTATAGTGAAGAATGCTTATGTTGTATGAAATATTATAAAAAAAGCAGATAAATTTTGTTTTAAAGAACGCGAGAGCATTTTCAAAATTTTGACACGTGATATCATATGAAGAAATTTATTGTTATTTATGGAAAGCTAATCAGTTCTATGTTCAAGCTCTTTACATTATAACATGAAATCAAATTACTGAACTTTTCCATACATAGAAATTTTTCTAATTACATTTTTATTCATACTAAATGTTACTATCAGGAATATAAATTTTCTTCCGATAGTATATTTTTATGTTAAGATAGACAAACTATTAATGCAGTATAGTGAAGAATGCTTATGTTGTATGAAATATTTTAAAAAAAGCAGATAAATTTTGTTTTAAAGAACGCGAGAGCATTTTCCAAATTTTGACAGGTGATATCATATGAAGAATTTTTTTGTTATTTATGGAAAGCTAATCAGTTCTATGTTCAAGCTCTTTACATTATAACATGAAATCAAATTACTGAACTTTTCCATACATAGAAATTTATCTAATTACATTTTTATTCATACTAAATATTACTACCAGGAATATAAATTTTCTTCCGATAGTATATTTTTATATTAAGATAAACAATCTATTAATGCAGTATAGTGAATAATGCTTATGTTGTATGAAATATTTTAAAAAAAGCAGATAAATTTTGTTTTAAAGAACGCGAGAGCATTTTCAAAATTTTGACACGTGATATCATATGAAGATTTTTTTTTGTTATTTATGGAAAGCTAATCAGTTCTATGTTCAAGCTCTTTACATTATAACATGAAATCAAATTACTGAACTTTTCCATACATAGAAATTTATCTTATTACATTTTTATTCATACTAAATGTTACTATCAGGAATATAAATTTTCTTCCGATAGTATATTTTTATGTTAAGATAGACAAACTATTAATGCAGTATAGTGAAGAATGCTTATGTTGTATGAAATATTTTTAAAAAAGCAGATAAATTTTGTTTTAAAGAACGCAAGAGTATTTTCCAAATTTTGACAGGTGATATCATATGAAGAATTTTTTTGTTATTTATGGAAAGCTAATCAGTTCTATGTTCAAGCTTTTTACATTATAACATGAAATCAAATTACTGAACGTTTCCATACATAGAAATTTATCTAATTACATTTTTATTCATACTAAATGTTACTATCAGGAATATAAATTTTCTTCTGATAGTATATTTTTATGTTAAGATAGACAAACTATTAATGCAGTATAGTGAAGAATGCTTATGTTGTATGAAATATTTTAAAAAAAGCAAATAAATTTTGTTTTAAAGAACGCAAGAGTATTTTCCAAATTTTGACAGGTGATATCATATGAAGAATTTTTTTGTTATTTATGGAAAGCTAATCAGTTCTATGTTCAAGCTCTTTACATTATAACATGAAATCAAATTACTGAACTTTTCCATACATAGAAATTTATCTAATTACATTTTTATTCATACTAAATGTTACTACCAGGAATATAAATTTTCTTCCGATAGTATATTTTTATGTTAAGATAAAAAAACTATTAATGCAGTATAGTGAAGAATGCTTATGTTGTATGAAATATTTTAAAAAAAGCAGATAAATTTTGATATAAAGAACGCGAGAGCATTTACAAAATTTTGACACGTGATATAATATGAAGATTTTTTTGTTATTTATGGAAAGCTAATCAGTTCTATGTTCAAGCTCTTTACATTATAACATGAAATCAAATTACTGAACGTTTCCATACATAGAAATTTATCTAATTACATTTTTATTCATACTAAATGTTACTACCAGGAATATAAATTTTCTTCCGATAGTATATTTTTATGTTAAGATAGACAAACTATTAATGCAGTATAGTGAAGAATGCTTATGTTGTATGAAATATTTTAAAAAAAGCAGATAAATTTTGATATAAAGAACGCGAGAGCATTTTCAAAATTTTGACACGTGATATCATATGAAGATTTTTTTTGTTATTTATGGAAAGCTAATCAGTTCTTTGTTCAAGCTCTTTACATTATAACATGAAATCAAATTACTGAACGTTTCCATACATAGAAATTTATCTAATTACATTTTTATTCATACTAAATGTTACTATCAGGAATATAAATTTTCTTCCGATAGTATATTTTTATGTTAAGATAAAAAAACTATTAATGCAGTATAGTGAAGAATGCTTATGTTGTATGAAATATTTTAAAAAAAGCAGATAAATTTTGTTTTAAAGAACGCGAGAGCATTTTCCAAATTTAGACAGGTGATATCATATGAAGAATTTTTTTGTTATTTATGGAAAGCTAATCAGTTCTATGTTCAAGCTCTTTACATTATAACATGAAATCAAATTACTGAACTTTTCCATACATAGAAATTTATCTAATTACATTTTTATTCATACTAAATATTACTACCAGGAATATAAATTTTCTTCCGATAGTATATTTTTATATTAAGATAAACAAACTATTAATGCAGTATAGTGAATAATGCTTATGTTGTATGAAATATTTTTAAAAAAGCAGATAAATTTTGTTTTAAAGAACGCGAGAGCATTTTCAAAATTTTGACACGTGATATCATATGAAGATTTTTTTTGTTATTTATGGAAAGCTAATCAGTTCTATGTTCAAGCTCTTTACATTATAACATGAAATCAAATTACTGAACTTTTCCATACATAGAAATTTATCTTATTACATTTTTATTCATACTAAATGTTACTATCAGGAATATAAATTTTCTTCCGAAAGTATATTTTTATATTAAGATAAACAAACTATTAATGCAGTATAGTGAAGAATGCTTATGTTGTATGAAATATTTTAAAAAAAGCAGATAAATTTTGTTTTAAAGAACGCGAGAGCATTTTCAAAATTTTGACACGTGATATCATATGAAGATATTTTTTGTTATTTATGGAAAGCTAATCAGTTCTATGTTCAAGCTCTTTACATTATAACATGAAATCAAATTACTGAACTTTTCCTTACATAGATATTTATCTAATTACATTTTTATTCATACTAAATGTTACTACCAGGAATATAAATTTTCTTCCGATAGTATATTTTTATGTTAAGATAGACAAACTATTAATGCCGTATAGTGAAGAATGCTTATGTTGTATGAAATATTATAAAAAAAGCAGATAAATTTTGTTTTAAAGAACGCGAGAGCATTTTCAAAATTTTGACACGTGGTATCATATGAAGAATTTTTTTGTTATTTATGGAAAGCTAATCAGTTCTATGTTCAAGCTCTTTACGTTATAACATGAAATCAAATTACTGAACGTTTCCATACATAGAAATTTATCTAATTACATTTTTATTCATACTAAATGTTACTATCAGGAATATAAATTTTCTTCCGATAGTATATTTTTATGTTAAGATAGACAAACTATTAATGCAGTATAGTGAAGAATGCTTATGTTGTATGAAATATTTTAAAAAAAGCAGATAAATTTTGTTTTAAAGAACGCAAGAGCATTTTCCAAATTTTGACAGGTGATATCATATGAAGAATATTTTTGTTATTTATGGAAAGCTTATCAGTTCTATGTTCAAGCTCTTCCCATTATAACAGGAAATCAAATTACTGAACATTTCCATACATAGAAATTTATCTAATTACATTTTAATTCATACTAAATGTTACTACCAGGAATATAAATTTTCTTCCGATAGTATATTTTTATGTTAAGATAGACAAACTATTAATGCAGTATAGTGAAGAATGCTTATGTTGTATGAAATATTTTAAAAAAAGCAGATAAATTTTGATATAAAGAACGCGAGAGCATTTTCAAAATTTTGACACGTGATATCATATGAAGATTTTTTTTGTTATTTATGGAAAGCTAATCAGTTCTTTGTTCAAGCTCTTTACATTATAACATGAAATCAAATTACTGAACGTTTCCATACATAGAAATTTATCTAATTACATTTTTATTCATACTAAATGTTACTATCAGGAATATAAATTTTCTTCCGATAGTATATTTTTATGTTAAGATAGACAAACTATTAATGCAGTATAGTGAAGAATGCTTATGTTGTATGAAATATTTTAAAAAAAGCAGGTAAATTTTGTTTTAAAGAACGCGAGAGCATTTTCCAAATTTTGACAGGTGATATCATATGAAGAATTTTTTTGTTATTTATGGAAAGCTAATCAGTTCTATGTTCAAGCTCTTTACATTATAACATGAAATCAAATTACTGAACTTTTCCATACATAGAAATTTATCTAATTACATTTTTATTCATACTAAATGTTACTACCAGGAATATAAATTTTCTTCCGATAGTATATTTTTATATTAAGATAAACAAACTATTAATGCAGTATAGTGAAGAATGCTTATGTTGTATGAAATATTTTAAAAAAAGCAGATAAATTTTGTTTTAAAGAACGCGAGAGCAATTTCAAAATTTTGACACGTGATATCATATGAAGATTTTTTTTGTTATTTATGGAAAGCTAATCAGTTCTATGTTCAAGCTCTTTACATTATAACATGAAATCAAATTACTGAACGTTTCCATACATAGAAATTTATCTAATTACATTTTTATTCATACTAAATGTTACTATCAGGAATATAAATTTTCTTCCGATAGTATATTTTTATGTTAAGATAGACAAACTATTAATGCAGTATAGTGAAGAATGCTTATGTTGTATGAAATATTTTTAAAAAAGCAGATAAATTTTGTTTTAAAGAACGCAAGAGTATTTTCCAAATTTTGACAGGTGATATCATATGAAGAATTTTTTTGTTATTTATGGAAAGCTAATCAGTTCTATGTTCAAGCTCTTTACATTATAACATGAAATCAAATTACTGAACTTTTCCATACATAGAAATTTATCTAATTACATTTTTATTCATACTAAATGTTACTACCAGGAATATAAATTTTCTTCCGATAGTATATTTTTATGTTAAGATAAACAAACTATTAATGCAGTATAGTGAAGAATGCTTATGTTGTATGAAATATTTTAAAAAAAGCAGATAAATTTTGATTTAAAGAACGCGAGAGCATTTTCAAAATTTTGACACGTGATATCATATGAAGATTTTTTTGTTATTTATGGAAAGCTAATCAGTTCTATGTTCAAGCTCTTTACATTATAACATGAAATCAAATTACTGAACGTTTCCATACATAGAAATTTATCTAATTACATTTTTATTCATACTAAATGTTACTATCAGGAATATAAATTTTCTTCCAATAGTATATTTTTATGTTAAGATAGACAAACTATTAATGCAGTATAGTGAAGAATGCTTATGTTGTATGAAATATTTTAAAAAAGCAGATAAATTTTGTTCTAAAGAACGCGAGAGCATTTTCCAAATTTTGACAGGTGATATCATATGAAGATTTTTTTTGTTATTTATGGAAAGCTAATCAGTTCTATGTTCAAGCTCTTTACATTATAACATGAAATCAAATTACTGAACTTTTCCATACAAAGAAATTTATCTAATTACATTTTTATTCATACTAAATGTTACTATCAGGAATATAAATTTTCTTCCGATAGTATATTTTTATGTTAAGATAAACAAACTATTAATGCAGTATAGGGAAGAATGCTTATGTTGTATGAAATATTTTAAAAAAAGCAGATAAATTTTGTTCTAAAGAACGCGAGAGTATTTTCCAAATTTTGACAGGTGATATCATATGAAGATTTTTTTTGTTATTTATGGAAAGCTAATCAGTTCTATGTTCAAGCTCTTTACATTATAACATGAAATCAAATTACTGAACGTTTCCATACATAGAAATTTATCTAATTACATTTTTATTCATACTAAATGTTACTATCAGGAATATAAATTTTCTTCCGATAGTATATTTTTATGTTAAGATAGACAAACTATTAATGCAGTATAGTGAAGACTGCTTATGTTGTATGAAATTTTTTAAAAAAAGCAGATAAATTTTGTTTCTAAGAGCGTTAGAGCATTTTGACAATGTTGACACGTGATATCATATGAAGAAATTTTATGATATCTATGAAAAGCTAATCAGTTCTAAGTTCAAGCTATTAATATTCTTATATCAATATGAAATCAATGAACTGAACATTGCCAAATACAATTTTATGAAGATTCTTGGTGTTGTATAAATAGTTGAAACCAAATTAAAATATCTCTAATTTCCAGGTCGTGAGAGCATTTTTTCAGTTTTAATAGATGAAATCATAAAGAAACATTGGGAAAAAATGAACCGTTGTCTATGGAAAACTAATCAGCTCTAAGTTTATGGACTTAACACATGTGATATCAATATGAAGTCAATCGGACTTATAGTTTGGGCTGCAGAGAGGACACAAAAAAAAACAACGTAAATGATGAATTCATAGAGAAGAAATCAAAAGTTGTCTATGGAAAACTAATCAGCTCTAGGTCTTTGCACTTTACACATATGATGTTAATATGAAGTCGATCAGACTTATAGTTTGGGCTGTAGAGAGGACACAAAAAAGATAAATGCTACGGCGTACGGCGTACAGCGTATACGCCATACACACAAACACATCACGACGAAACTCATAGTGTGCATTCTCTACATGATACCCATTGAGAAATTGATGTAAAAAAAATACGCTTAAATTTTGCGAAATCATGACTCTCCCCTATTCCATAGTGTGGAGAGTAAAAATAATCTCAATGAGACTAATTGCTTCTTAATTTAAAATAAAGTCAAAAATAATATAAAGCTAGGAAAAATCATGGCAGTATCGATTTTAACAGGTTTTTTTTTAAATGTATATGTCCTTGTTAACAAGTACATATACATCTTCCTACGTTCCCTAAGATAAGCATAAATGTTTGTGCTATAGGTGAACGAAATCGGCCGAGGCAGAATCCGAACTCGCGACCACCGGATAACATCGTTATAGTAGGCTAAATAGTAAATTTTGAAAATATTTTCTCCAGTACACTCAAAAGATACGTCATTGAAATAAGTATTTTCTCTTTAAATTAGTTTTAGTAAAACCATTTTATTTTTTTTTATTGTAAGTAACTAAAAATCTACAAGGCTTTTGAAGAAGATTTTTACTTCAATCGAAAGAGAATATGAAAATCTACCGGCTGAGTTTTTTTGCTATTCTAATATTTTGATTACTATTGTTGCTATATAAAACGAGTGGGTTGTGGCCAACGCTAAACTCCTCACTAACAAGTCACTATAGAGTATTCAAAGTTTCTATAGAAAGTTTTCGGCAATTTTATGAAATGAGTGAGTTTAATTCTTTTATTATTTAAATATATTATTATGAAAAATTGATATTTATTAATGACATTTTATGTAAGTGATGTGCCCTTTTAGCAATTTGAAAATAAAAATAACAAATTTCGAGTTTCCTGAGCATGGGAGTCACTTTGAAATATTTGACAGTTAAAAAAAATGAGAAGCACTATTCAGATATCCTTCAAAATCTAATGAGGTCTATGCGAGTTTTTGATATACAAATTTGCAAAATTTGAAAATAATCGAATGAGCACTTTAGTCTATAATCGATAATCTAGAATAAACACGCCGTACGTAGCATATTATAGTACACACACACACACAGATACATTGTGATAAAACTTTCAGAATGCAATCCCAGCATGATACTAGTTGATAATCTGCAATAAAAAATTACCTTAAAAATTACGAATTCATAAATCCCCTTGGGGTAGTGAGGAGTAAAAACAATGTTAAGTTCAACCCCTTCTTCATAAGGATTCATATTTTTTTCGTGCAATTCCAATAATATCTAAAAATTTAAGTCCTGGCAGCACCGTCCACCGTGGTTGACATTTGTCATTTGACAGATATTATACGCGTTCGTTCTGTCATTTGATAAAACATTTAAATAATTAATCAGCATAATATTATATTATAACTTTTTGTTTTATGTAGCTTCACGGGCAACTAACAGGTACAATGTCAAATAATTATTTAACATGCACCAATAACAAGCTGCCACATTCTGGAGACTTACGATCTGCTTATGGTATTAATCGTCTCACAGAGCCAGACTTAAAACACAATTAAAAACTGTGTCTCCACCGGGAATCGAATCTGGGACCCTTGGATCAGTAGTCAGATACCTAACCAACTGAGCCACGAAGGCCGAAGATAGAAATGATGCGACTATTTTAATTTTATGTTTCCCCCAGAGACAATCCAACTAGCAAACAAGTCGTATAAATAAGAGTTATACCTATGACTTTTAGTCGTATAGGAGTTTTATAGTGGTTATTAACTAACTCTGTTAGTCGTATAGACGTTGTACATCTGACGGTTAAGTCGTCTAACTAAATAGTCTAATTGCAACGTCCCATAAACGTTTTTGCAACGTAATTATACAAGGATCACATAATGGTCTTAATCGAAATGTTAACTTAACAAAGCTGTATGTCATAAAAAGATTTCAGTTGTATAAAGATTTTTAAAAAGACAATATCGTCATAAAAAGGGTATTATTATAACATCTAAACAACTTATTGGCCTATAAACGTTTTAGAAAAAACTTTAATAGACGATTGTATAGTGGTATTATGGATGACTTCAATAGGACATAAAATTATTAGTGTGACGTTTATATTATTCAACAGTTGGTTTTATAAATGAAAAACAAAAACTTTTATAAAACATAATATGTAGTTGTCGATGAACCTGTTATATTCCTTTTATATGACAATATGTTTTATAGATGTTAAGTACAGACTTTTATAAAACAAAATTAAACATTTTGTTTTACATTTGGGAGAAATTAAGAGAACATAAAACGCTGAATCTAGTAATTGAATATAATATGATTTATTAAAACATCCTAATACATGATGAAGTTACATGTTAGTTAAGATAAATATCACGTGCGTTAAAAAAGTTTTATACGTGAATTAAATCAACGGAAACCTAATGTTTATTGATATTTTTCTGCATTTTGAACAAACTTGACTTGAAAAAACTATGAGTCTTTTTTCCCTTTGTTTACTATTCAAGTAAGCTTTTTTCTTGGCCTTCTGGCCCTTAATCCATTGTTGACTAGGCGTCGTCGAATCGTCCTATCGCTTACAATTATACCACTCTCAGCAAGGATGTGTTGGATATCACTCGAAGTGGATCTACGGTCTTGAAGAGCTAATTTCGTTATCCTTCTGTCGTCTATCAATAACGTCTTCTGGTTTCTGCCAGATTTTACAGCATTGTGTAAACTTTTGGAGACTTTGAACCTCTCGCAGACCTTTGAACTCCAGACTTGGACGCTCTGTGTCCCAACTTTTCAGCAATTTGTTTATATGTATATCCCTCTTCTCGCAGGGTAACTGCTCTACTACATTTTGTAGGTGAC
Source organism: Molanna angustata (assembly GCA_963576475.1). Lineage (NCBI taxonomy): Eukaryota > Metazoa > Arthropoda > Insecta > Trichoptera > Molannidae > Molanna > Molanna angustata. The sequence continues at coordinate 9,878,954 of OY754971.1, read as the reverse complement.
CAGTAGCCTCCAAGCATGTTTCAGAAGAAGTTTCAGAATAAAATAATCTCAGAACTTGAAAAAACACTCCAACCACTTACAAATGACACAGTACAGGACGAACGACAGACTAATAGCTCTTGCTTAGATAGGATTTCAAATATCCTCAATAATTACTTTCTAATGATCACAGACATCAAAAAAACAAATTTCCAGAAAAAAATGTGAGTAATAATGATGATTCATATCATCAAATAGTAAGGTATATGTTCCTTACAACTCATTATGAGACAAATTAGAAAGGATTAACTAATTTTGTAAAAAAAAGTTAAAATAATTAAGAAAATATTTATTGTTTCTTGCGAAATAAACAAAAGAAAATATTTGTCATTAAAAACAATAAGATTGCAATAAAATTTCAATGAAAAAGTAAAATGAATCACCTAGTAAGTTGAAAAATGTAGTCAAAATAAAAAGTTTCCATTCTTTTGGACACTACTGAATATCACGTGTTTGTGTCACCGACACAGTAACAACATAGTTCTCTATAAATAATGGGGTGCATGCTATCTCCATGGCTCTTCAATCTATACGTTGAATGTTGCATCAGAACTTTTATGGAGGATAGCAAGGGTCTGAAATTTATTTATTTATATTCACATACACGGCCTCTTAGCCATTATAAAAATATGGTAAAAATAAAACATAAAACTCGTATTAAACAACACAACAATTAAAAATAAAAACAACACAATGATTCATTAAAATACAAAATCTATCACACAAATCGAAATATTCATAATATGTCCCATTCCGATTCGTCTAAATTTATCTGTCTGAATTTTAGTAGGTATATGAGAAATGTCAAAACGTTGACAATTCAGTAAGTATAGTATATGAAGGATGTAAAGAGAACGTACTGAGAATGGATGCCAGCAAATCGAAGTTCAAATGGTGTTTCAAAAGAGTGATAGCAGAACAGCGTACCAAATAAAATTAGAGAACAAATGGCTCAAGCAAGTAGACGAATATGTCTATTTGGGAAGCAACGGAACACCGGAATGGACGGATTGATAAAGAGATCGAAAGAAGAGTTATGGCAAGAAACAGAGAGAATGGAGCACTTAGACCAGTTATGAATGACCGCAACATATCAAAGGATGCTAAAGATGCCATTGATAACGCTATCTTAAAAGTGCCAACCTTGATGTATGCAAGTGAAACCTGGACATGGCAGAAGTCACATGAAAGCAGAATAAATGCAGTTTAAATGTGATCACTAAGATGAATCTGTAATAGAATTTAAGATGAAGATAGATGTCATTAATAGAATGAAAATGATGAATTCATTTCATTCATTAATTGGCCACATGGGGAGAATGAATGAGGAATGCCTGACGAAGAAAATATACAATGCGCATAGGAATGAAATGAGAAATCAATGCCGCCCAAGAAAGGGATGGCATGACCATGTGAATGGTATTTTGAAAGACGAAAAGGTTAGAAGCGTGAAGAACAGATAAACATGTATAAGAAGGTGTATGAATGTTGACGAGGCGATGATTGTGTGTCAAGATATATGGCATTCAGTTTTCTCTGTCTACCATGTGAGGATCATGGCATTATGGTATGTATAAGAATCACATACATTAGGTATGAGAAATTTTATAAATATAATAATTAAATTAGACAAATGATTTACTACAAACAAGACAAATATTGAAAATAATATTTCTATATTGCCCTCATTCAGTATAACAAAAGCTGTTTTTCATTCAAATTTTGCTTATGAGTAAAAGCATTTCTTTATAAACATTATTCTATTTCTATTTTACAAATATATATATATATATAAAGTCACTAAAATTTAACGATTTATTATACACAGACTAATCTCCTGAGCTCGTAGTGCACAGTGACATAGATCTGTAAATGTGTGGGTGCGAGAGAGACTGCTCAATAGAGTCTGGTCAATCAAAGAACACTTTTAATATATAATACTAAACATAATATAGGAAAAAAAATTCACTTGATCTCTGAAGTGCTGCTTTAACTAATACCATGAAATATTTATTTAGCTTTTGTGCATAATTTTAAGACAATAAACCAAAAATTCTAAAAGAAATTTTTCAAAAGCATACTTTGTGAAATATAAATTATATATAGTAATATGAAAGCTTTCTATGCATGACATGTTATGGCTGGTCTGGAAAAATATAGTTGTTTGTTACTCATGATGAACATACACAATATTATGATTTCAAAAATCAATATTAAGTCTATATAAGTTGTTCTAAATTCAAACTTTACATGGGAAATTAGTAGTTGATGAATATTATTTGTTTTGTTATTTTTTATAAACTTAATTTCTTTATGTTACATTGAGAATACATGAATGTAATTCAATGTAAATAATGTTCTTTTTATATATTTTTCAAAACAACATAGTAAAACATCAAGTTTCCCAAGTAGAATAACTGCCGTTGAAATGAGGTCTCTCAGACAAATGTGTAATAAGACGATGTGTGATTGAATAAAAAAAGTAAGCACAAGAACAGAATGTATGTTGGAAAAGGACACCACATGCAAAATAAAAATATAATATATGTCCTTAAGTGGTTCGGCCACATAGAAAGAACAGATGAAGAACAGTTGACAAAAAAATTATACATGGCTAAAAGATGCGGAATAAGAGATAGAGGTCGGTCGAGAAAGACTCATTTAAATCACATGAATGGAATCTGATGTGTAGATAGTAGGAGAGTGTGCATGAGGCAATGTTTGGATTAAGTGAAGCGAGAAAAGTATATCAGGAAAGGAAAGTATGGCGCTCAGTTCTCTCTGCCTACCTCAATATGAACAAGGCATGATAGTATGTATGTAAAAAAACACAAAATATTTATTTGTAACTAGTATATTCCTAGAAAATAAACTATCATGACGTTCGGTTTCTAAAAAAAACTGATAAAATAAACATTTTCCTAATATTCATATAAGATATTATGAAAAATGATGTAAAAGAGTAAAATTAAATAATAATTTAACATAAACAGAGCAAATTTCACAATAATAATGTTAATATATTACCTTTAGTCAGAATATATTATTATAAGGTCTTTGGTATATACCTAGTCAAAGATGTTCCGTACTCAAATTTTGTATGGAAAATTTTCAGCGATTTTATGAAATGAGTTTGTTTAATTATTTTTTTATTTTATTATGAAAAGTTGATATTTCTTGAATGCCATTTTATGAAAGTGATGAGCCTTTTTACCTATTTGAAAATAAAAATTTCAAATTTTAAGTTTCCTGAGCTTGGGGTCACTTTGAAATATTTGACAGTTAAAAAAATTGAGAAGCACTATTCATATATCGTTCAAAATCTAATGGGATCTAAGTGAGCATTAGATATACAAATTTGCAAAATTTGAATAGAATCGAATGAGTACTTTAGTCTATAATCGATAAAGTAAAATGAACACGCCGTACATAGCACATAGCACACACACACAGATACATTGTGATGAAACTTTCAGAATACAATCTCAGCATGATACTAGTTGATAATCTGCAAAAAAAAAAATACCCTTAAAAATTGCGAAATCATAACTCCCCACTATATCACCTTGTGTTAGTGAGGAGTAAAAACTCTAAATTTTACCATTTCTTCACGAAAAAATATCACAGATTTGGTTATATTTTTTTCGTGTTTCATACATTAGAAAGGAATTTAGTGAGTACCTATATTTGTGTACATCCGTATGCCCTAGGTATACAAAGGCCTATAAAATCTAGTGATTTAAAAAAATATTTGTAAAATTGCTTTGTTATAATAATTTAATTTTTGTATTTGTAATAAAACAAATACACATGATATATTAAAACCGCCACTATGAAGTTACATGTTAGTAAGGGTAACTATCGTGTGTGTTAAAAAGGACATATTTGAGTAATTTGATTTCTAAATGTGATGTTTAAGTTAACATGCCGTCATTTTTTTTTTATTTTTTTTATTTATTTATTTAATATATCTTTACATTTACATGTCACAATGATAATATACAATAATCAACCTCACTAGGGCTGGCCTGTAAACCTGCTTTTTAAACCTGGTTATTTTAGTGCAATTGACAATCTTACTAATATATATTCCAAAGATTTACATTGACTTTTTAACGAGTCTCAGTATTGAAACGTAAATAAAATTCTAATGGAGTAATACAAGCATTTTCATGGATAAAATCAAGCATTTTTGAAACGACGTATGAATGTTAATGTATTTAAAAATATATATTAAAAGTATGTGTAAGGGATATGGTAATGTATTTACCTATACATTATATAAGAATGATTATGGAATTAAACTGGTAACTATTCGGCCATTAACATTTTACAATTTGCTATGTTTCTTTGCCACACATAGGCTTAAACCGCTTAAACGTTACCAAAGTTGGGAATTTGAAGATCTATGTCAAACACTTTTAAGGTCTAACACAAATATCGTTGAAACACGCAGTCTTAGGTCATGCATCATAAAAATTCTCAAACATACACATAATTTCGATTCCCACATAAATTAAAAATTATGTACATAGGTACCATTCCGTTAATTTAAAAATCCAATAAATAAACTGCATTTAGTCAATCGATATCAATTAAATATAAAATAAGCGAATGATCATGTATACCTATTCTCAATCCCATCTTAGAATTATTATTAATACTTCTAGAAATATCTTAACGGAATATTCCAGCTAACTAAAATAAAATGAAATAAATTATGCGTCAAAAACTAGTTAATTTAAATATTGAATCAATTTATCTACACATTCTCGTGTCATGGATATTTCTCGTTTTAGAAAGATGTCTTCACGTATTCCTGTGTTCATTTTCTATTTATAATATTATAGAAAGAAAAAGGAAACCCAGGGTCTCGGTAAAAGTAGGTCATTTAAACTCCTAGAAAATTCCAGAATATGACGACAGCGTGGAATAAAATAAGCCGAGGAAGACCGTAATAAAATACAACTATTAGGTACACTTAATAAGGAACAGAGAATGAAATAAATAGGCAGTGTAAAAAAGTTTTGATAAGAAAGAAGACCATGGGTCAATAAAGGGAATGAAATCTTACCAATCCACCATGCCGGATAATAGATTGAGTAAAAGAAACAGTCCTCTTAGGTAATTGTAAAAGTTTATACATAGTTTAACAATGTACCCACCTACGTATACAACGATTTTTATTTCATTTATATCTCAACAGAGACCAGGAAAAAGATTGAAATGCATATCATTTGCAAATTTATTTATCAATATACCTACAACTTTAAATTACAATTCATCACTATAGGTATCACTAGGTACTTGTTCCAGAGCTATTGTAATACTGAAACGATACATACCATCACGGCATATCTCACAGTGTGAAATAACCAGCGACAGGTGTGCAGGTTTGCATTGCATTATAAATGGAAGCACGACACATACGTTTATCCCCACACACCAGTCACGTCTCGCCTAAAAAGGCAACATTCAGAATGGGATGTGAATCTCGTTGCTGAACCATGTGAGATGCTGTTTTATTTATTATTTACTTTCTGTACATATTATTGGTACACTGGCGCGGGCTTATTGCCTAATGGCATTTTCTTCCAGCCAACCAGAGTTAATGTTTAATATGCAAAACAGTGTGTACTATGGCAATAAGTTAATCACATTACAAAAACAAACAAAGAAAGCAGGAACAGTTTATAGCAAAATAGGAAAACTAAAGGATAAGGAAAGGAAGAGAAGAGAAGAGGAAGATGTAATTAGGTATTGTCCAATAAATAATTTTGCTTTAGCTTTTTCTCGAAGAGGTTTAGTGAGATAGACGACGTAATATATCCCATAGTCTAGCTGAATGTACTTCAAATGAAGAGCTAAAAAAATTAGAACTATGAATAGGAATAGATAGTAATGTGCGTTTTGTAGATCGAAGTGGACGCCCATGGCTTGAAAACTAAGTAAATTTATCTTCGAGATACTGTTTTACCAGTTGTATTTTTTCGATTACCCGGCTCTTACGGTACACCCGAAAACGATGATAACAGAAAAGAGTGGAATAACTATTCTAAGCAGGCGCCTCACAGCCGGTACCCCACTGAAACAATAACCATGTAAAATAATATATAAATACTTATAATAGATATTATCTACTACTATAATAATTATAACAGCTAAAATATATCCAACTCATCGAATATTTTTATTATTGCATATGCGCAAACATTGGATTTTTTTCCCTGTCGGGAGTCAAAGATATTTTTTAACAGATTTTTAATTATCTCAATAGAGACGAAGTTGGAATATTTATTGTAGGAGAACCGGGAAATCAAGGCACCTACAGGGCTTACGACCTGTCATCGGCTGGTTTACGTGATCACTTTATGCGCTTGCGCAACGTTCACCAATTATGCCTTTTTAATGAGATCCCTATCAATTCAATTTTGGAATTTCTATATATTGTAATACTGAAATTCTTTTCGCTTGAAAATAAGGAATTTTTACTATAGCCATCTATGGGTGGAAAAAAAAATAAATAAATAAAAAAAAATAATAAGATTGTTGTTCATAATTTCACCCATAGATGGCTATAGTAAAAATTCCTTATTTTCAAGCGAAAAGATTTTCAGTATTACAATATATAGAACTTCCAAAATTGAATTGATAGGGATCTCATTAAAAAGGCATAATTGGTGAACGTTGCGCAAGCGCATAAAGTGATCACGTAAACCAGCCGATGACAGGTCGTAAGCCCTGTAGGTGCCTTGATTTCCCGGTTCTCCTACAATAAATATTCCAACTTCGTCTCTATTGAGATAATTAAAAATCTGTTAAAAAATATCCAACTCAATTTAGAAATCTAATATTATAAACTTTTTTACCAATTTATGTGCAAAAAATCATTGATCAAGATCCTGTCAAAATTTGTAGAAACATTATCATTTGACAGGTTATATGGAACAACGAAACGGACAGAATAAGGAATGTTTAATAATTCTATATATTATAGTGTATGGAAGACAAATAGATTGCTTAACATTTTCAAGAAACATTTTATAATATCAGAATGAGAACTTCAAGAAAACTTGGGCAAGGAAAAGCGTTACGTGAAAATTTTCATCAGTATCACAGCCTTAGATTATATGATACAGATACCTAGTCAGCGCAATGAATGTATGCCAACTAAAACTACGAGGATACAGAAGAATTTCTAGTATACGTACACCTACCGACACGCACACCTACATAAAACGTAGACCAACCGATCTGCCGCCTCACACACACATGTAAAAAAAACTTGGCATACATTTGAATTCGAAATTTGTACTAGACGCGGCTTCTGTACATTATAATTGATCACAGCTTTGTTTAAACGATTTTTTTGTAATCTTTTAATACCTGTATAAAGATTTTTTTAATACCTGTGTAAACCAGCAAACAAAACATTATTACAGTAACGTAATCGTGACACAAACGCGTTTATTGTTGTAGATATACATTACATTGTAAAACTGATAAAAAAGTAATGATTGATACTTAATCAACATTGTGAGTTACAAATACATGCATCGAATGGCGCAAATCCTAGACAAATGAAGTTCAGCGAAAAAAACATAATTTGAATTAGTCTTACCGTCTAAATAAATATATTCTCGGTAGGAATCAGAAGATAAAACTATTTATTAGCTAGATGAAATTATTCATTTGATCGATTTGACAATACAGCCAAACCAATGTAGAATTTACCAACAAGTACCCACGTAACACAGATCTTAAAAGTTCTAATTGCGAGATAATAAGAATGAACTAGCTAATTGTTTTCAAGAACTTTGACAAGATACAAGACAAGTAACTACATTGAATTGTTTTCAGCCAACTTGTTTTCTTTTATCTAGAACTTTTTATAGATTATTTTAATGTAATTCGTTTTACGCGAAATTATTAATAAGGTAATGCTATATTACCGGCCTACACAAAATTACGCGATATTAATCAAAATATCAGTTCCTTAATAATATTTAAAGGTCGACCAAAGTGGGTGGCGCTATGCAAAATATTTCCTATTTATTTAAAAAAGAAATTTTGCTACAGCAAATATAATTCAATATTCTTTCAGAATTATTATTAAATCATGAATCAAGTCAATTATGAAACAATTAAAGGAATATATGTCGCCCTTGGTGGCTCAGTTGGTTGGGTATCTGACTGTTGATCCAAAGGTCCCATGTTCGATTCCCGGTGGAGACCCGGATTATAATTGTGTTTTCAGTCCGGATCTGTGAGACGATTAATATCGTAAGTCTCCAGAATGTGGCAACTTGTTATTGGGTGTGTATTAAATTAATATTTGACATAGTACCTGAATCAATAGTTAGTTGCCCGAGAGTCAATATTAAATAAATAAATAAAATAAACCATGTCGAATTGAAAACCTCTCCGTTTTTGCAAGTCGGTTAAAAATGGATATTTTGTTAACGTATACTTGTATCTCCCTTAAATTCTTACACTCCTATCATACAAATTACATGGCTATAAAAAAGGTTGCGTGTGAAGCTATGTACGGATGGATCGATTGAAGTCATATTGTCTGACCTTCAGGGTATTATCTCGTGGTCCAGACATCAGACTCCAGACACCCTATGTATATTGATTCTCTACGCTTGTACTGCTTACTTACCAGTAAAATACATTAGGGGATGATCAAACATATTATCTTACATCATTACTCCAACCTGGTAAAAAGTATGATAACTATAATGGTTAAAATATTAAAATCAAATTAAATAAACATGTCGATAGTGAATTCTTGAAAACAATCCTTAAAAAATAAATAAATTAATGTTAAATTACCTTATTAATTGTACATTTACATAAAAGTTGAATGAACACTTTAAATCTAAATTCAAATTTTATTTTTTTATTTTATTTTATTTTTACTAAGGACAATACACAGTACATGCATAAAAATATTAAAAGTAAATAAATAGAAATACAAATATAACATGTACCTCTTACGTACTATACCTAATATCAAAATAAAACAGTAAAAAAGTGTGAATTAGAAAGTGTGTGTGTGTGTGTGTGTGTGTGTGTGTGTGTGTGTGTGTGTGTGTGTGTGTGTGTGTGTGTGTGTGTGTGTGTGTGTGTGTGTGTGTGTGTGTGTGTGTGTGTGTGTGTGTGTGTGTGTGTGTGTGTGTGTGTGTGTGTGTGTGTGTGTGTGTGTGTGTGTGTGTGTGTGTGTGTGTGTGTGTGTGTGTGTGTGTGTGTGTGTGTGTGTGTGTGTGTGTGTGTGTGTGTGTGTGTGTGTGTGTGTGTGTGTGTGTGTGTGTGTGTGTGTGTGTGTGTGTGTGTGTGTGTGTGTGTGTGTGTGTGTGTGTGTGTGTGTGTGTGTGTGTGTGTGTGTGTGTGTGTGTGTGTGTGTGTGTGTGTGTGTGTGTGTGTGTGTGTGTGTGTGTGTGTGTGTGTGTGTGTGTGTGTGTGTGTGTGTGTGTGTGTGTGTGTGTGTGTGTGTGTGTGTGTGTGTGTGTGTGTGTGTGTGTGTGTGTGTGTGTGTGTGTGTGTGTGTGTGTGTGTGTGTGTGTGTGTGTGTGTGTGTGTGTGTGTGTGTGTGTGTGTGTGTGTGTGTGTGTGTGTGTGTGTGTGTGTGTGTGTGTGTGTGTGTGTGTGTGTGTGTGTGTGTGTGTGTGTGTGTGTGTGTGTGTGTGTGTGTGTGTGTGTGTGTGTGTGTGTGTGTGTGTGTGTGTGTGTGTGTGTGTGTGTGTGTGTGTGTGTGTGTGTGTGTGTGTGTGTGTGTGTGTGTGTGTGTGTGTGTGTGTGTGTGTGTGTGTGTGTGTGTGTGTGTGTGTGTGTGTGTGTGTGTGTGTGAGAGAGAGTGGGTGTGTGCATGTGTGTGTATACATGATAGACGAAAATATATTGACGGATTCGTAAGTCGAGAAGAAAAAGAAAATATATTGTTGAGGGTGATGGGAAAAATAAAATTTATCAGTAGGTACCTAGTTGTTTATTGTTATAATGTCACGATGTTAGATATAAGTTTGTTTTTTTAATGTCATATGTAAATAATTTAAAAACAAGATGTTTAGCAATCAATAGCAAAAAAAAAATGTGAAAAAAAGGACTAAAAGTAAAATAGATTTTTCTCGAATCATCAAAGCTGATATTATGTAACACACACTAATACAAATTCAATAGATTAAAAAACATGTGTAGATTAATTCTCAAACTGTTTCAGAATAGCTGGACGGTTGGTATTGGATCGATTATAAATGCCTTGTCGATTCTAAACAAAAATCGTCAACAAATGCTTCTCCAATGTTATGTTAGTATTCGCCCACATCAAGATCACCATATTACTTATATTGTGACACTGTGTTATGTATGTAGTAAGATAATAGTCAAACCTTGAATCTTTGCCATATAAATATTAATACTAATTCATTAATACTATTGTAGAGATAATGTCACTTTCGTTGCGCTGTCTTCCTACGCTAAGTTTAAATATTATATTACGTTTTACTACTACAAAAACTACACGGCTTAAAATAGTAAATATAACCCACTATAGCCATAAAAAGAAAACTGATCACATATTATAACCTAACGGATTTTACTCTCCCCTACTATGGAATAGTGGATTTCACAAGTTTTAAGCTTAGTTTTACATGAATTTCTCAATGTAAAGAATGCATAATATAAGGTTTATCGTGATGTTTATTTCTTTACATCAATTTTTAAAAAGGCAGCATGTGCAGTTCAACACGTAAAGTTACTATGAGTTTCGTCGTAATAATTATGTGTATATAACGTAGTTGTGTCCTCTGTTTAACCTATACATCAAGCTCGATCGACTTCGCGTTAATGTCAACATGTAAAGTATATTCAATTAGAGCTGATTGTTTTCCATATACATCTCTTTTTTATTTCTTCTTTATAATTACATTTCTCAAAACTTAAAGTGCTCTCACGTTCTGGGAAAAACTGCTTTTTCTTTTTGTTTTAGGAGTGAACAATAGATTCGAACGTCATAATTTCACAGTTTTTATGTATATCTTTACAAAATATATAGGTAAGTTTTATTCGGATTTATAAAAATCAAGATTGCTCGGTTCATAATAACTGGGAAGATTTTTACAATTCACATAAGATTAGGTATATAACGTATAATTAACAAACTATAGAAAATTGAAGAACACTATTAAACGAAGTTCTTGTCAATTATATTATTATCTATTTATTAAATATGTTTAAGTTTTCATTAAAAAACTGAGAAATCGGTAATATCCGGGTGTCCTCAGCCGAATCATATCACTTTATACGCTTGCACAACATTAACAAATTGTTATTTTCTTTTATATAGGACTTCACTTATATGTCATATTTTTTCATTATAATATCCCTTTCGGAATGTTTTAAAGCAAAAATAATAACACTTATTGCTAAAAAAAATACCTATTGTCGACTACATACGTGAGAAAATGTTACAAACATAAATAAATAAAGCAACTAACACAATCAACAGCAGAAAAAATCTAAGTATTTGAGATTATGCTCAACAGACAATGATAGGTATACGTGATATGAATTGTTGAAAATTCTCAAGTAAATAAGAAACAATGTTAGGTATACAATACCAAGAAAAAAAAACAATTCTATTCGAGGTGATAAATGATAAAGAATACTTTTTATAAACACGAGCAAAAAAAAACAATTCACACATTTCTACTTCGGGCGATATTGTTCAGTGTTTGGTTGTATGGGTATTACATACAACCAAACTACTTTTTTTCATTAAGTTTGAAAAAAAGTAGTTACTTATTTGATAGTACAGCATACACACAAAATTATTAAGACGTAAATCAAATTATTCATTCTCGACATAAAAAACGTACCTACATCCTAATTTAAGAGGACATATAAGGCTAAACTTAGTGACTGAAAACATGATATATTAAAACCGCCCAATGCACTATGAAGTTACGCGTTAGTAAGGGTAAATATCGCGTGCGTTAAAAAAGGTTTATACGTGATTTAAATTATCGGAAACCCCAAATTTGTTGATTTTTTGCATTTTTAGAACAAACCTTAGTTGTAATGAAAAAACTTTATCGGTCATTCACTTTGATTTTATGCACTCTTTAAGCGTATAAAAGATTTATTTCTCTAAGACACATGGTTATGGTGTAGTTAAAAAAAAATGCTGATAAAAAGGATCTTTTTATTCATTTATTTATGGGAATTTAGGCTGAATTTTAAAATTATGTGACGAACATTCACTAGAGAAATGTTGAAAAGACTAATACTATTTTTTCTAGAAACACACTGTTTAACATATTGGAGGGATTTGATTTGAAATTGAGGTGTTTAGGTTTATATGGCCCCTTAAACTCTCCTCTCTTAAATACAGTAGAGAAATATTAAAAAAAACTGAAATGATTTTATTTTAATTTTACTACTTTTTGAAAACAAATAATTAAAGAACCGATGCGTTTTAATTGAATCTATGAACATGCCCGAGAAGCCTAAAAAACATCTCAATTAATGAAATATGATTTATGACAATATATAAATTTAACGATATTAATTGAGTGATAAACAAAAGAAATGATCGTTGAACCGTAGACAAAAGATAAACAACCATAAATAATCACGATCTACTAAACAAGATTTTAAATTTCAAAACGGGATTGAACCACAGATACCAAAAACCCCAAGGCTCGAAAACAGAAAAGCGTGGCTATAAATTATAATCAAGCCCATTATTTCGATACAAAAATGAGATAGGTTGTAGGATTGAAACGGAATATAAATAGCATTATTTTAAATTATTTAATGTATCGACTTAAATGCTGATATATTGTTTTTAAAAGTAATCATCAATTATTACTTTCGAAGATTGAATAAAGATACCGTCGCGCTATGGCCCTTGCGGGATATGAATGGGGAACATTCATAGTGTCACATTCTTCTATCTTGACAGACAATCATCGAAACATTTACACGCACGAATCGTCGCATACGTGCTCGTTAACTTTGTAAAGTTTATACTTATTTTTGAGTTGATCATGCGTTTTATGTCTTTGTGTATTTTATTGTCTTAATAATTTGTTTATTGTCATTTTATGGGTGTGATGAAAGTACATTAACTCAATTATAAACAATACTTTCACTTTGCATATAAAATTATCATTCAACACCGTTGACAAGATAAATACTTTATGGATTATTTTCACTCCTCACTAACCCTAGTGGGGAGTTATGATTTCGCAATTTTTAAGGGTATTTTTTATTGCAGATTATCAATTAGTATCATGCTGAGATTGTATTCTGAAAGTTTCAACACAATATATCTGTGTGTGTTTGCTATGTGCTGTGTGTTCGGCGTGTTTTTTTTTTATCTTTTTTTTATATTTATTACAAAATTTATTTTACTTTATCGATTATAGACTCATTCGATTCTTTTCAAATTTTGCAAATATGTAGGTACTCTTATATCTGAATAGTGCTTCTGAATTTTTTAACTGTCAAATATTTCAAACTGACCCCAAGCTCAGGAAACTTAAAATTTGGAATTTTTATTTTCAAATTGGTAAAAAGGCACATTACATTCATAAAATGGCATTGAAGAGTTATAAAGTTTTCATAATAAAATATTTGAATAAAAAATAATTAGACAAACTCATTTCATGAAAATGCTGAACAATCTGAACATTTTCTATACAAAATTTGAATACTTTATAGAATGACTTGTTAATGAGGAGTTTAGCGTTGGCCACAACCCACTTGTTATTTTTGAATATGTTCATATTTATTCTAAACATTTGGAAATTCACAGCGTTAAGTTTTCAAACCACTGAGTTATAAAATCAGAGTCGCAGCGTCATCAAAATAAACAGTAGGTATCGAGATTTTTTATGTTGTAGATATACAATTATAAAAATCAGATCTGCGAAACTGGGTTTAATTATACTGAAACAGGCTAGATTTAAAACTTACGCAAAAAATAAAAATACATTTGATCGCTTAAGTTTTGCTATAAAAATTACTATTTTTTTATCAATGGATAAAAAAATAAGACGCAGACACTAAGTAAATTATGAATATGCTACGAACATAAAAAAGAACAAAGAATTTTATAATGTTTCTTGACTTCAACAAGAAACAATGAAATTGGTAAAGAAGGTACCACGTAGATATAAAAATATAAACAGCGAGTATATATTAAAAACCAGTTTCGTTGTGAATGAATACAAACTCAATCGGTAGTTATTTGTTATCAATAAAAAATCACAAATAATGACTTCCTCTGTAAAATTTCTGGTAATTTAACATCAGATTTATTGTGATTATAATTCGAGTTACAAATTAGGAGCAATTACGAAATTAAAGCTACGGTTTCAAAGTGCATTGACATCAAAGACAGAGAATGAACTCTGTATAGTTATTTATGTTGTAATAAATCAAATCATTTTTATCATAAACAAGATGTAAAGATACTGTTCCAAACACAATATCAAGTTAAATTCCCTATGTACGAAATAGTCTCGATTATGTCCTAGTAAGACGAAATAGTCTTGATAATATCCTAGTAAGACGAAATAGTCTTAGGTATATTAAAAATAGTCGAAATACTAAGACGAAATAGACTTGACTAGTAAGACGATATAGTCTTCAAATTAGTCTTGATAAAAGACCTTGTAAGATGAAATAGTCTTGATAATGCACGGCTTACCAACTGTGCCGACCGCCGTGGCACAGTTGGTAAGCCGCTCGGTTTCTGTGCGGGCGACCTGGATTCGATTCCCAGCAGATGAGAAATTAATTTAAATTCTTTTCTCACGCAAATATTGCTTCTCTGGGCTGGAAACACTGGTTAGTTGGAAAAAAATGCCATACGACAATAAACTCGCCACTTGCGCAGGGTGCAAGGAAGTGTTTATTATTATTATTAGACAAAAAACTCTTAATAATGTCTTAATTAAACGAAATACATAGTCTTTATAATGTTCTAGAAGGACAAAATAGTCTCGATAGTGTTCTAGTAAGACAAAATAGTATTGATAATGTCCTAGTAAGACGAAAAAGTCTTGATATTGTCTTAAAAAGTCTTGATAATGTCCTGATAAGATGAAATAGTCTTGATAATGTCCTAAAAAGACGAAATAGCTATCTTCAAAGTTAATATAATGTAGAAATTAAATATACCAAAGCACTGTTTATAATGGAGTTCTACCAAATACATAACCATTTGATAATAAATTAAAATGAAGATATCGAGTTATTGGTGCTGTCCAATCTTAGGATCGCAACCCATTGAAGAATCATAATATCAAGTCTTGATTTTAAAATTTTATAAACAGACAGAAACAAAAACATCCGTTGAAAATATTGATTTAATAAACGGTTTGCGTGCTCAGGTTTAATCAATCACATCGTTGGCTAT
This sequence comes from Molanna angustata, assembly GCA_963576475.1. NCBI lineage: Eukaryota > Metazoa > Arthropoda > Insecta > Trichoptera > Molannidae > Molanna > Molanna angustata. The sequence continues at coordinate 9,863,485 of OY754971.1, read as the reverse complement.
AAAATAGGTATCTGAAAACAAATGTGATAAAACTTGGTTTATGAACGTTACCATTATTCTTCGATAGCGTAAAATATCATAGATATTTTTAATTCCTGTAAAAAAAGAATATCTATGGTCCAAAAACACTTCAACCAATAAACACACTAAATGTCACATTTGAAATTCGAACGTTGCGAAAATTGCGCGCGCCGCCTGCGCGGAGTTAACGGGTCAACCGCGTCGCTTTTACATAATGCAGTTCCGGCGCATCCGATCTTTACATACACACACACAGAGACAAGATAAAATGGCGGCGGTTCCTTTATCATAGAGAAGTGTCTCGCTTGGCGGGGTTCGCCCGACTGACTGACTATGGTTTAGTGATGGCGGCGGCCCAGACGAGTCCCGCGCAAAATAACAATCCGAAGCCGGTTTTCTTGTCACTGGCAAATGGGCTAAGCGGACGCACTATGATGGATACATTTATAAACAAAGTAGTTGTTGTTATCTATCACGAATCATCTGTGGATTAATTAAAACGGTGTAACAAGAATGTTTAGGCTCAACTCCGTGTTTAATACACGCCCACCTAAACTTTTTCCTTTGAAAACTTAAAAGCCAAATCGTTCACGGAGTATTATTTAACACTTTTATAACTACAGACTAAACAGACCAATTAGTCGAGAGTTAATCATCTACCATAAATTTCAAATAAACGTTTAAAAAACATCAATGGTTTTGATTTTTTGACAAAAATATATGCCAATGTCCAGAGTGCCTACATACACATCATATTTTAATATCAAAAAGCCAAAAAATGTTTTTTCAGTCAAATCAAAAATCAAATTAAAACAAGTAAAATATTTATAAATAGGTAGATACTTATGTAGAAGAAAAACAAATTAGCAAATTAATATGTATTCAAATTACAAGCACTACAACATTTAGGTAAAGATTTTCAATTTTTTCATGAAAAATGTCGTCAATAATGTTTTTTATATAATTCATACTGTGTTAATTTGTTGTTTTTTCAACTTGTTAATATTATTTTTGTTTATACTAAATGTAAGAAAATGCATTTATTTTTTACATCAAAATAAAAAATATACATAAATACATGATGTTAAATTAATTTTATGTAGGTAGATACATCACAAGTATCTACCTACATAGAATTAACCTACTATACATTTTTGTGTGTGTGGTTCAAGATGTTGTTCTGGGTTCAACATACAAGACCAACATATTATTAATTCTTCATGTTTTTATAGTAAACATTCAATGAGATGTTAATACTTTTGACAACATTTATTATGGACAAAAATGTAAGAATTCTATGACTGTTAAAAACATTAATAATAACATAACCTTTATTTAATAAAAAAATAATGATCCGAAATTTTACGTTTAAATTTCTCGTGTACTCATTTAGATGTTAGAAAAAAATTAACATATTTTTATAATATGACGAACGAAAATATAGGCGCCTTGCCCATGCCAAGCCTTAGAATTAAATTATAATTGAAGTGACATGGAAAGGTATAAAAACGGACACGATATAAACATTTATAATATTTCAAATTTAAATAATCTTTTTTAAAAGGTGGTTTAGTAAAAAAATCAATTCCTAGTACTGTACCTACAAAATAATTATTTTATTGACCTAAAATAATGTAAAATATACAAAGGAAACATTATTTTCATCCAGTCCATCAGTAGGTACCTACCTAGCTAATTGGTTTAGTAAAATGGCAAAAAGTTCTATTAAAAATTACGTTTTATTGACATAAAATATCTTCATAATTGTCGTTATGAAAAATATACAACATAAATACTTTGTTTTTTTTTTCACTTTACTTTGTTTTTTTCACTGAGTTATTAGATAAGATAGATTTAGAAGCAACAGCATCTTTGTCAGATGGATGACATAATTAAGAAGGATAAAGAAACACTACCTTCTAAACCTTTGATTCAAATAACTCATTCGTCGTCTAATCAAAATTAATTGTAATATATAAAACTGTTTAAAATGCACCACGAAGAACTTAAACTTCGAAAAAGTATGTATTCATAATATTAATAGTATTTATCGTTTTTATGAGACCATCAGTAGGTATTAAAATGGTCGATTGTAATCCGTGAATATATCGAAACTGCTCGTATTGGGATCTTCGTCAACTTCGAGTGTTCCGCCTTCATCGAGATCTGAACCAGACTATTTCTGTCCACCACAACACACTGGACAAACCTTTACTGCTCATTTTATTATTGCAACCGAAACGCTTATTCCAGAAACGTGACTGTTAAACGTGGACAGCCCAGCCAAAAACAACATTCAGCAGATCCAGTTGCCAGAGAATTTTCGGACTTATACCCCAGTGACCGAGGCTGGATTTCCGTTGTGCCATTTTGTCGCAGGATGATTCATTTTGGTGTATTGAGGATCGTGTGGTAATATTCAAATTTATGTGTAGTTTGAACACATTTTCTTACACTGACTATGTTGAACATTAAAACTAAGTCCCTGAGATAATAATGAGGCGTTGCGAATTACTTTTGCTCGATTTTTTGCACAAAACGAACACTCAATATGTGTATATAGACTATAGACACACTTAAGTCTTTGTGTCTGGTAAGTAAACCCTACATAAAGTAACAAAAACACTCTGATGTAAGCGTTAACTGACTTTTTCAAGGCAATTTTCTTTTGTTCTTATATTTCTTTTTTCTGTGACGTGATATATCATCCTCACAATGTTTAGTTTACTCCACACTACAATACTATACTGGAGAGTTGCGATTTTGTAATTTTAAACGTATTTTTTCACACCAATTTCTAAAAATGTATCTATCGTGTAATCATGTAGAACTGTAATAAGTTTATAACGAGTTATTAACGAGTGGATTGTGGCCAACGCTATATTATTCACTACCAAGTCGCCCCATAAAGTATTCAAATTTTTCATGAAATGAGTTTGTCATTTATTTTATTTTATGTAGTTTCTCGAGCAACTAACAGGTGCTATGTCAAATATTAATTTAACACGCACCCAATAACAAGTTGCCACATTCTTAGACTTATGATATTAATCGTCTCACAGATCCAGACTGAAAACACAATTAAAACTGTGTCTCCCCGGGAATCGAACCCGGGACCCTTGGATCAGCAGTCAGATACCTAACCAACTGAGCCACGAAAGCCGACAAATTTGTTAAATTATTTTTGATATAAATATTTTATTACGAAAACTTGATAATTATTCAATACTATTTTATGAAAGTGATTTGTTCTATAGCAATTTGATAGTAAAAAAAATAATTTCAAGTTTCCTGAGCTTGTGGTCACTTTGTAATATTTGATAGTTAAAATAATGAAAAGCAAGATCAATCATATATCCTTCCAAATCTAATGGAGTCTTAGCAAGTATTAGATATACAAATTTGTAAAATTTGAAAAAAATCGGAATAAGTACTTTAGTCTATAATCCATAAAACAGAATAAATATTCCGTACACAGTACATAGAACATATTACACAGCACTTTCAGCACATATACACACAGATACATTGTGATGAAACTTTCAGAATATCTCAGCATGATACTTGTTGATAATCTGCAATTAGCAAATAGCCCTAATTGCGAATTCATAACTCCCCACTATATTCCCTTAGGGTAGTAACAAGTAAAAATTTAAAATAGATCACTGGTAATTTAGTGAAAATCTACTCCGAATATCAACGTTATGTTGGTTGTGATCAAGAACCAAATAAGAATATAATAATTTTGAAAACAGAACACTAAGTTTTATTACGAACCTACTCCAGACATCACAGAGGTAAATAATTTTAAAAAAACAGAACATTGACTTTCGTTTGTAACACGAATAATCACCGAACATAATGTGAAATTGATATAATAATATTTGATTGATTATTTAGGAGTAAAACAATTTTGAAAATAGAACAGTAAATTCGACTGTGATTAATATTAGACAGGTAAACAAATTTGAAAATAGAACACTATAATTTCATTTCGAACCTACTACGTACCACTGCACATAATGTGAAGTCGGGACTTTTTTCAAGGCAGGCCACATCGTTTTTCAATAGAGAATAACGACTGATGTGAATTGTTCTCAGATTTATTTGTTAAAAAAACGCTTTGTTCATTAAGATTTAGAGAACAGTTAGGTTTCTAGGAAGTGTTGAAATGTATGGAAAACTGCAATATGTTGCCAACCAAGACGTATACCATGACTCACTTATTACACGGAGTACTACATCTTGTATATTATATGAAAATCTATGTTTGAAGTAAATATTACGATTTGGTAAATATATTTGAAAATAGAACATTTTTTTATCGTATGTTCCAACCCTTTGTTGAAGTAGGTACCTACCTACTATTCGATGCAATCAATATTCGAATGTAAGTATATAATATATTTTCCACCTGATAAATTGACACGAAATTCATGTGAGCCGACTGTTGACACTTATGATAATGGTGGTTGACCTATTTTTTTTTATTTGAAATAATTTTCATTATAATATTCGGTAGGTAACTGACTATAAGTATATAATATCGTCCAGAAATATCCAGTGGTGACGGACGAGGTACGTTTAACACTAGATTGACTTATAAATATCTACCTGTTCCTGTTTGTTGCTTATTCATATATTTAAATTTAACTGACCTGATTCACGCACCATCGCATTTCTAATCGTAATTTTGTGATAATATCTTCCTATCTAACGACATTTGCTTTTCGATTATTTCACCTTGAGTCAACTATGCTTTTGGGTAAGAAAGGAATATTCGCCTTAAATGTATCGAATAAAAGATCTAACGTGAAATAGGTATATCTATGCATTCGCAAAATTTAGAGATGATTAGATGTAAAACAAGTACTTACATAGATGTCACCTAGAAGTACTTATTTCATTTTTATTTGAATTGGTTCTATATTAAAGTTTTAGTTTTATATTTGTTTTAAAGTGACAGTTAAGATTCTAAAAAGGAGGAACTAAAAGCATTTAATGTCGTTTCTCTTTTTACAGGTAAAATTATATTTGTTATCATTATTATTTATTTATGTTTATGTTATTATTACTTTTATTGTATTTTATAATTATTTTAATAATAAATTTCTCTTTTTACAGAACAACGATTTAATTTGCTTAATACACTCCATTATAAAACGACATTATTGTTTAACGACAAAATCAATATACATAAAATGGTGAAACTTCATTTTGAATTTAAAATATTACCTGGAATTGATGGAAAAACAAATGTTTATAATATAATCTCAATCACCACAACTGATAACAAGGTTTATGCCATACCAGAAGATCTACAACCAGTGAGCAATCACAAAGAAATAATAAAAACAAGTGCCTTTATTAAAGTAAAAAGAAGTATAACAAAAAGGTATCAAGTACGAAGAGTTTGGATAACGTTAATAGATGAGTTACAAAAAACATACATAGATGAAGATGGTAACTTACAGTTTGATAATATATATTTGGAGGAAATTACACAAAATAAAATACAGGAGAAAAAAATTAATGAAAATTTTATAGCTAAAAAAGATATTTGTAAACCTAATAATATAAAAAAATTAGCAGTTAATTTTGTTATAGAAAATTTTACGACAAAAACTTCTAACGTATCACAATGGATAACTATTTTTGAAAGTGAATGTACTCGTTTGGGAATTGAAGAAGATATTAAGAAAATTGAAACACTTAGGTTATTTCTGGATGAGTCATGTCTTGACTGGTACAGGTCAATGCTTATAAAATATACTGTAAACTCAGAATGGTCAACATGGAAAGATAACTTTTGTAAAACTTATGCAGACAAAGGTTGGACACCAATCAGGTATGCAATGTCATTCAAATATATACAAGGCTCATTATTAGAATATGCTTTAAAAAAAGAAAGACTTTTATTGGAAATAAATAAATCGATAGATAAATGCACTCTTATTGATCTGATTGCTACGGGACTACCAAATATTATATCTGATAAAATTGATAGAAACAACATGAAGGAAACTAGTGATTTATTTAATAACATTAGAGGTTTAGAAAATTTAGCAAATAAAAATCATTCAGAAAAAAAGACTAGTATTCAAAATATAATAAAAAAAAAAACAAATCTCGAGGAAAATATAAATTTGGACTTATGTCTCATTTAGGTCCTGCAACTTACCCATTTGAGATAATGTCTATAGATACAATTGGTGGATTTGGTGGCTCACGTTCTACAAAGACATACTTACATCTTCTTGTAGATCATTTCACGAGGTATGCCTATATTTTGACTTCAAAAAGTCAAAGTTCGAGTGACTTTATAAACCTTGTTCGAAAAGCGATGCAAGGAAATAAAATTGGTATGATTCTATCGGATCAATATCCGGGAATAAATTCAAAAGATTTTAAAAACTTATTAAGTAATGAGAATATACCCATTGTCTTCACCGCAGTTAATGCACCTTTTTCAAATGGCCTGAATGAAAGGCTTAACCAAACAATCGTTAATAAAATAAGATGTAAGGTAAATGAAAGGAAAGGAAAATTGGCCTGGACGACAATAGCACATGAATGTATCCTAAGATATAATACAACAGAACACACAGTAACTGGATTTGCCCCTAAATATTTATTAGAAGGAAAAAATATTACTATTTTGCCAGATGAATTAAAACAGGAAAAAACACTTAATGATTTATTCCAAGATCGAAAACTTGCCTTAAAAAATACGATAAAATCACACAATTATAATAAACAACATTTCGACAAAAACAGGACAAAATGCGAATTAAAAATCGGAGACTCTGTATTTGTTGAAAACGGAAATCGATTAAACAGAAAAAAATTGGATGAATTAAAAATTGGACCATATAAAATTTTAGAAAAAATTTCAAACTCAATATACAGAATAGATACAGGTCACAAGAAATCAGAATCAAACCTTTTTCATTTCACAAAACTTGTTCCAATTATTGATTAAATATATAGAAAAAAAAATTGTATTAGCCAATGAAAAATTGTACTACATTAAGTATTGTTTTGTATAAAAATTATATTAATTAAGTAGTATTGTTTTATATAATTTTTTTTGGGGGGGGAAGATGTAAAACAAGTACTTACATAGATGTCACCTAGAAGTACTTATTTCATTTTTATTTGAATTGGTTCTATATTAAAGTTTTAGTTTTATATTTGTTTTAAAGTGACAGTTAAGATTCTAAAAAGGAGGAACTAAAAGCATTTAATGTCGTTTCTCTTTTTACAGGTAAAATTATATTTGTTATCATTATTATTTATTTATGTTTATGTTATTATTACTTTTATTGTATTTTATAATTATTTTAATAATAAATTTCTCTTTTTACAGAACAACGATTTAATTTGCTTAATACACTCCATTATATATGAAAAAAAAAATTTATGTAGGTACCTATCTCAAGAGTGAGTCACATTGAATTTTAATAAATCAAAATAAAAAATAAATACCACCTGAACCCAACTATGGGTACTTAGCTTTTTTATTTTTGTAAAAAAAAAAAAAAAACACACGGAAAGTAAGTGTACTATAAATGAACGAAATCGGTCGAGGCAGGATTCGAATTCGCGACCACTGGATTACTAACCCAGCACGCTAACTGCTCTGCCACCACCCATATATTTTATTATATTTATGTTTCTTTTTTTATTGTTTATTTTTTTTATATGTAAGTACACTGTCATTGCTGTTTATGTAAAATTATGGACCTCAATACAGCCCAGCCCTGCCGAGGTCGATATTTATATATAATTTTGTATGTAACCTGTAAAGATAATTTAGTAAATAAATATTATAGGATAGTTTTTAATCAATTTTCAAAATAAATCCGAGTGAAGTAAACCCGCCATTTTACAATTATTTGTATAAATACTTTATAAATTAATAAATATACACACGTGTTCAGAAAAAGTTTCTAGAATGATGCATATTTTTGTTAGGTTATATCATAATCACAGCGACTCGCGAGAGCGTGTTGCAATTTAAATTGAAATTCAATATATTTTCCACGTTCGTTCACTGTTGATTATTGCTACGAAACATCGAATACCGGCATTTTGATGTGAATTTAAGCAAAAAAAATATACTATTTACAATAAGGTAGGTACATAGAATACATAATATTTTGTTGAATGAGGGTGAGCCACTATAAACAACAAGTACCAAAACAATACAACAATAACATAAAACGAGTGGGTTGTGGCCAAAGCTAAACTCCTCACTAACAAGTCATCCTATAAAGTATTCAAATTTTGTATGGAAAATTTTCATCATTTTCATGAAACGACTTTGTTAAATTATTTTTTATTTAAATATTTTATTATGAAAAATTGATAACTCTTTAATGCCATTTTATGAAAGTGATGTGTCTTTTTACCTATTTGAAAATAAAAATTTCAAATTTTAATTTTCCTGAGCTTGGGGTCACTTTGAAATATTTGACAGTTAAAAAAATTGAGAAGCACTATTCAGATATCCTTCAAAATCTAATGGGGTCTAAGTGAGTATAAGATATACAAATTTGCAAAATTTGAATAGAATCGAATGAGTACCTACTTTAGTCTATAATCGATAAAGTAAAAATGAACACGCCGTACAATAGAAGAATAATAGAAGAGCGTGTATAAGACGATGTATGGACGTGAATGAAGCGAGGAATGTGTGTCAAGAGAGAGGGGTCTGGCATTCGGTTCTCTCTGCCTACCCCAAATAGGGAAATGGTATGGTAACACGCCGTACATAGCACATAGCACACAGCACATAGCACACACACACAGATACATTGTGATGAAACTTTCAGAATACAATCTCAGCATGATACTAGTTGATAAACTGCAATAAAAAAATAGCCTTAAAAATTGCGAAATCATAACTCCCCACTATATCCCCTTGGGTTAGTGAGGAGTAAAAATTGAATAAATAATTTACATAATGCAGGAGGTGTATCAATTGGCAATCAAATTTTTCAATACTTTTATTATCCTATTTACTAAAAATATTCCAAACTTACTTATAAATATTTATTAATAGTATTCTTATAAATGTGACCGACATAAAAATATGAGCCCAGCAACAATTTATCAAAAGACAGACATCCACCGATTGATTCCAATACATTTTTTTTACAAAACATTATGGCTATCAATCAATCATCCATAATTTTGTAAGAAAATATTGGTCCGTCCAAATTAAATTGATTGACAATGATACTTATTTTCGAATTAAACTAAAATCTAGGTCTCAGTGTATGACCTAAAACTGAAAAATATGTCACTGAAATTGGATTGAAGTAAACATAGGTTTAATAATTCACCGATAACCCAAAAACTAGTACAATAATAAACAATAATGTTATACTCTTTTGATAAAACCAGGTGTATTTTTATGATATATTTTAACAATAACATTTCTATGCGAAGAATACTTTGAAAAGAGTGTCCTCAATTTTTATTTATTTATCTACTTGTTTAATTCTTGAATATAGATTCAATTCTTGAATATTCGTCCAGTTTTGAAGTATTCAATATTCGAATACATGTCATATTTCATCAAATATTCGTAAAATTACAAAATAACATTTGCAAATCGATATACTTAAAATCGAAATAATTTTAAATAATTTCATTTGTTTTCTTGTGTATATTTTTATACGACAGATCAAATAATTATTAAGTGTAAAAATGATTTGACCTAAAAACGAATGACGAAAAAAGTAAATTGAAAATCCCAAACAATCGGTGATCATATTTGTATAAGATACAGCTATACACAACATATTTATCAATATGGACGCCAACAAGTATGTCACATTTCGAGTTCTGCTTTCATTCTTAATTCTTATAATTGACTTGTCGTGATATGAAATTCCCCGTGGCCCGGAATGGATTTCACGACAGACACGCCCCGTCCTTTGACCTCACATGTCCGATGGACTGACTAATCACATCGCATAAACTGAAGCTCAGGCAAACAACTAAATTATATATATTTTTTAAAACCTACACCATTATTGTCTATAGGTTGGTATTTATTTGGCTTCGTAGCCACTGAGGTAAATAAATACTCACGTGTACCCTACTACATATTTATAATCAATAGGCACACATGTAAGTATAGAATATTTTTTCGTAATACCCTACAACGATACAAGAAAGTCCTCATACCAAATGGAGAGTAATGATAATAATAATAAACACTTTCTTGCACCCTGCGCATGAGCAAAAATTCTTGCAATTTATGCTAGACCAAAACGAAAACTGCTATTCACTTAAATACCAAAATAAATACTAAGATTGCAATACTAAAAGTCTTGCGGTCTTGTATAAAATCTATATGTCATATATATGTGAAGCGAAATCTTCAGACCCCTTTATATACAAACCGCGCGCACCGAGGAGCGTGAGATTTAGTGTAATTAAAGTTTATATGGAGAAGGAGAGCAGAAAGCTATAATTTATACATAATAGGTATATGTTATGAATGTAGTAGTATAGTATAGTATAGTGTTGGTTTATCCTCCGTAGGCTCCCAAGCAGAGCACTCGGAGTCGTCATTTATTATAAAAAAACAAATTATTATTAACAAATAAAGACAAATTATTTATCAATAAAAATATCATTTGACTCCCGACAGGGAAAAAAATCCAATGTTTGCGTATATGCAAGTATAAAAAAAATATATATTCGAAAGACAAAATACATGCTAATTGAAATCTTTCATTTAGAATTTAAAAATAATTAAATTAAATTAAAAATAATTCACATCAAACTATTGATTGTTTACTTTCATACTGCCAATGTCAAACGCAATTATTGTTTATATAACAAATAAAGATAAATTCAAATACAGAACATGTTAAAGAAATGTAGGTACATAATAAAAACTGTGATAAAGTAAATGGTACATAAACAGCACAGAAAACTTTGAACCCCTTGATAAATACATGACATTTTGTATCATAGACCAGGTCCAATGAATTTTCAACCTTAAAACATTTAAAAGAATTACTGTCGAATTTTGACCTGTGAACGATCACTAGTGATTATTATTAATAATGATAATAATTTATTTTTTTCCATAGTAAAATACATACAGGACCTTATAATTTTTGAACATGTAATTTATAATTTATAGTGTAGATATACAATAAAATAAAAAAGTTGTTGGGAAGTACCATGTTATTTAGTTCCTCCAATAAACCTTTGATTATCTAACTATATATAGCAATAATTCCTGTTTTAAGACAGATAATTTTATCACAATTGTATCCACTTTAAGCAAAAAAAAAAAGAATTATACTCATAGTAAGTAATGAAAAAAAGTAACCCAGTTAGAAAGCAATCAACAAACAAATAAATATCGACTGCCCCTCAATACTCAATACCATTTCATTTAATATTCCTACTCGCAGAACTAGACATACACATTTATTCCACCTTCCAATTCATCGCACCAATTACGCACAAAACATGACTATTCATAGAATGTGCGATACATACAATAACAGATTTCAAGAGTTTGACATCTTCCACCTCAGCTCCACAACATTCAAATGCTCTATACAAAAGAAGATCAATAACCGCTTATTATAGGAAACCTTGACGGCATTAATTTCTCTTTTTTCTTTTTTTCCTTTTAGTTGAATATTATGTTTTAAATCATTGTTAACTTGAAATGTTGCTCTTACCTACATACCAACCTATGATCATATTTTTTATTTTTTGCAAACTTGTATTATTTTATATTAATCATAACGACAAAATGTAATAGGCCTTAATACTAGATGTTACTATTGTATTGCACTATGTCTTAACGCTGTTTTTTGTCCAACTTTAACCTCAATAAATAAATAAGTAAACACATTGTCATAGCAAAGAAAAAGGATAATAAGTACTTATTCCAATTGATAATAACTAGCAAGTAGATAATGCACATAACAAAAGTAAAGCCTATTTTGATATTAAATTTTTTTAAAATAAAACGTGACGTCGATGAACGAAAATAAAAAAAAGTCGTGAATCTAAATCGTAGGTAATTTCCTTGAACAATTAGCAGTAAAGAGAGCGGTCGGTTTGGTCGTGTCTTATCTTCGATTACCATCTACGATTCCTCTCGAAATGGAATTATTCCACCCACACGTTTTGTAGCTGGATCGAACCCTCCATTCACATTATTTCTGAATGGTAATTAATGCCGGTGTATGTAACAAAACCATTGTTTGAACATTCCATACGAATATCTTCCATTCCAGCAATTCGATACGACATCGCCATGAAAAGACAATATCCTTTTGTTGTTTGTAGTATAACACAATTGTCTTATGTTGTTAACTTGTTCCGTTATCATACACACAAGCACCAACCTAACCACATGACGATGACGATGATGATTAATACCAGCCCCATTCATTATAAAACAACCTGTGGCTGGTTAGACCAGTCTTGAAACTAGGTAAAATGCCTTTGTCTAGATAGGTTTTGCTACAAATTTAACACTTTTTTGTCAGAATGAAACCTCGAATACACCTTCAAATTAATGAAACTGTTTTTTTTAGAATGCCGCGCACTACTATATAAAAACAGTTGACAATCGTCCTGATGAAATTAGACATAAAGTTCACCTTATAAATATCAATAATATTATTTAAACAACAAATTTTAATGGTTTGCTGTTTTCAATATCTTAAATTATCGAACGACGTGCACTTTGGACACAATGAAGGTACATAAGACAATGCTTATGAAATGATATGGCGTTACAAAGATATGTAAATTTGAAAAATAAGTACGTTATGAGAAAATAGTACCAGCAATCGTGTAATTTTAATAAGATTTTTTTTCTTGAAATACGCGTTCTTTCAAAGAATGTTCACAAATGAACCACCTTATTTTTACACAAATAAAGAATGAAAACGTATCATATATTAATATAAATATATATACACTGATGATTTAAACTTTTAACGTTTAACTTAATTATAGTGCTAGCATTTTATTTACTAGTGTATCAACTTAAATTGTACCTACATCAGAGATTATTATACTTGTAAAAAAAGGATTTTTAAATAAATAACAACCGGTACGAGTAACAACTTATAATTCGTGACCTATACGTTTAGTTGGTTTGTGACTGGAGCAGATAGCAATCGGAAGCGTGGTTGCTGGAAGATGTCAGGAATTGAGGTCTAAACTCAGCCAGGGGTGATGTATTGCCGGCTAACACGCAAGAGGTCATGACAAAGTTTCGCCCATCCATAGAACACAACACATTACACGTTATCACAGGTGTTTTGATAGAAATTCAACAAGTTGGTTCTTTGATTCCAAACAAGTTAGTTCTTTGAATTCGGGATCATTTCAAGGACGCTTACAGGAAATATGTAAATTATAAATACCGTATATATGTTCCTTGAATTGTTTATCAAAGTTTCTCCCCGTTATACAATATTTATCGTCTTAACTCATTGAATTATGAAACGTAAATCAATTCATTGGTTAAAATATACATCCACAATCTAGATATTCATAAATCTCTAATAATTTATTTACCAACTTTATTCAAATAAAATGTGATACGAAACAGTAAATCATACTAAAAACTAGTTTGTACGCAGACTTTGTACTTGGTAGAAATCGGTTCCAAATTTCAATGTCATTTAAGACATTTAAAAACTTCGATACAAAATCATTATATGTAAATTGATTATTCTGAAATCTTAATGTTACTTCTCGAAACAGCTTCACACAGGGTCAGGCAGGACAATAATTTTGAGGGCCTGACGCACTTAATTCAAAAAACGATTACCCCTTATTTTTGTTAAAAAAAAAATAAACAAACCGAAGCAAAAATAAAATCAACCCAAATTATCGTTTAAACTACCCAAAAATGGCTTGATCTATATAAAAATAATAAAACATTTATTGTGCTGAAAAAAGCTGCTTACATACACAAGAAAAAACAAGAGGATGAGATATCAAATGAAAACAAGCATACTATTTTAAAATAAAAATGCTAAGTGCTCAGCTATGTTGCGGGAGAAGCCCCCGGCAGCTGATTTTCAGCATGATCCCGAAATCTTGCACTCACTCCTAAAAATTCCCATTTAGGGTTTTCATCTAATCTTAGATACGTCACAAATATGTAACTCAACGTTTCTGACGAATCACATACGTAGGAAGGAATAGTATTGTCATTGTCATGTGTCATCGAAATGGTTCGGAATTATTAAAAATTACAAAGTACTCACGTGTGCTTGTGTGTTTTGGTGGCGGTGGACCACAGCTGACATCACTCTGTGAACTGTGGGGACTACTTCGACCGCTGGCACCAGCCAAAGACGCCACCTCAGGCAACCTGCTTCTGACGCGGCGGCTGAAATTTCAAAACATCGTCCAATTTATTCCAAAACCACTACAATATTTAGTCGGCCTCCGTGGCTCAGATGGTTGGGTATCTGACTGCTGATCCAAAGGTCCCGGGTTCGATTCCCGGTGGAGACACAGTTTTTAATTGTGTTTTCAGTCTGGATCTGTGAGACGATTAATATCGTAAGTCTCCAGAATGTGGCAACTTGTTATTGGGTGCGTGTCAAATTAATATTTGACATAGCACCTATTAGTTGCCCGAGAAGCAATATTAAATAAATAAATAAATAATCAACTGAGCAATTTATGCTCGACAATTTTATACATGTTTGCAGTTGTCAGGGAAAAAATGACACGAAATATGCCACACAACGTCGAACGTCAACAGATTTTATAGGTTGATTCTAATCAGAGAAGGTATATTCCTGTATTAAAATTGGTTTGTGGACAGGTGACTTCACCGGCATTCTTTTGTTTGGCAAACTCTTAGATAAAAAGTGTTTTTAACTTTATTTTCATCACATTGATTGCAACTTTGTCAAACGGTTTCGCAAACTGACCGTTCTATCATCAGACTAAATCACAACTGTGCGAATTGAACGAACGGCGATACACCTCGACATAATTGGTTTGGCGTTTAAACTAGTACCTATTTGTCAAACAACGAGTGCATGGCTATTACACATTACACTATTACAGTAAAGGACTTTAAACTAGATTGAAAAAGAAATAATGTATTTTGAATAAAATATATATTAAATTAATTCCTGTTTGTATAAGTGTGATAAAAAAATCATTTTTATTTTACAGAAGTCTTGCTTCTGCCCTGTCCTGTCACTAAGTTAGAATAAAAATTACAAAATAACAAAAATATATAAACATTGATATGAGATTTTTTACATCACCTTACAAGTGGCAGATAATGAATTGAATATACACAAGCAAATATTTTCTTGCCATATATCTAAAATATAATAAATTAAATAAGATCTAGATTAGATTCCTGGAATCTTCATATCCTGTAAACACGATAAGTAATATTACTTTCCGAGTTGTTCATTGTTTTAAAAATAGGTAGTTATCGTCCATTTACAAAATGCATTATTTGATAACCTATTACCATAATAGGATGAATCAGATAATATACAATTGCCGACTTAAAAATATTCACGGATAAAAACAAATTACAATAAATATGATTCATAGATAGTGATTTATTATTGATTGACTGAGATAGAATATTTACCTTTTTAATTTAGCAGGCGGAGTTCTGATCTTAGGACTTGTATGACCCGAAGCATCTTCGAAACTTTTTCTCGCTCCGTCTACTCGGGATGTGACCTTTGACTTGACATCCTTTAAATACGATTTTGGTTTGGCTTCAGATTTTCCTGCCGATATTTTGTTCATGACCGCATCCCATCTGCCCCCCTTTTTAGGAATTTTCGGACTCGGTCGTTTTTCGTTGTTTTCGTCGTCGTTCGGTTTCGTTGACATCATCGTTTTAACTTTACTGGCAACATCCCGTCTAGGCATTTTATATTTCTTCAATGCCATATTCCTTTCTTCCTTGTTCATTTTGTCGTTTGATGAATTTTCCTCGTTCTTTTGCAAATTAGACCCAGTTGGAATGTTTTTGGCTTGTTTTAAATTGTTTGGATTCAAATCTTTGTTTCCGTCCATATCGCCTGATTTATTTGGAGAAATTAAATGAACAGCTACAATAGTTTCATTGAAAGATCCGTTAAAGCTTTCATAGAATACTCCCGAGTTATTTTTCTGACTCAACTCTGACCTGGTCGACGGAGTAGATCCTTCCGGAGACAAGTCATCTATGACATTCAATAAAAGCGGGGAGCATCTGTGTGTTTCCATATCAGTAAAAACTCCACTCGATTCCATGCAGGAATCGTCATTGTTTGAATTATTATTTCGACTTACTAATACAGGTGGATTAGAAGCCTTTCCACTTCCGTATAAAGCTCCGTCGATAACTTGTGCTCTTCTATCACCTCTGTGAATCTGCTCGTCGTGACCATCAGCGTCACTCTCAGTGAAAAAGTCTGAATCTGTCATTGGATCGGGTCTTCTATTAATAGGTATATTTTGCCAATGATTTTGTAAATTATTTACGCCTCTATGACATATTGTAGGAGATTGATCTGCTCCTCTACTTACTGGTCTTGACATTTCACCGTCGCCTTGATAGCCATCTAAACTTGTAATACTAGTTATACTAGTAATGAAACTGTTTGATACTTTTGAAGTTACAGACTTAGTTGTATCGGTCTTTATTTCCGAATCAGCTTGAGATTGCTCTTGAATGATTGAATTACAAAAAGGATTTACGGATATTGCTGATAAATCGGTCGTAATACCTACTGGATCAAGAGGAAGTTCTTCCGGAGATGGCGTTTGGTCCATTCTACCGACTGTAGAAGGATGCATGCTGTCGTACCGGCGACTATCAAGTGGTAAATCAAGATTAACTGTCGTATCGACAACAGAACTAAGCGGATCAAGAATGCTACTGTGAACGGAAGGTAAAAGTTCATCATCTATATTCTGCGTTACAGTCGCAGAACCAACATCAGAATATGACAAATTTTCTACTGTACTTTGTTTGAATGGAACCTGAATAAAATTTTCATATTCATCATTTTGGTTTTGGGTATTAACTTCAGTATCTTCAAAGTCAAGTAACAACGGATTTTCTTCGTCCGGGGTAGCGATTTCATGTTTAACAAACAAATCTAGCTTATCCTTTGAATTGTAACTTTTAATATCTTCATTTTTCTCATCTAATAAAGGATTTTCGGCATTTGCATTGACTAAAGTATCATCTAAATTTTCCGGAAAATTGTCTTCCATATTTCTATTTTCTTTATCCTCTATATTTTTTTTAATGTCGATTGAACTATTTAAAGTCAGGAGAGATTTTAAAACATCTGGTGTCAATGACTTGATATTTTCTGTAGATGGAGTTTGTGAACTACTCGACACCGTTTTTTCTGTAGTTTTTGAACTGTCCATTAAATCATTGAAATCGTCAGCCGACGGAGATCGAACATTATCTAAGAAAGATATAGAATCCATGTGCTCCGGTGTGAGGATTCCTAAACTTTCATCAAATGAATTCTGTTTGCTTATCTGGTGAACAGAATGTTCCGAAACAGTCGGACTTGGAAGATCTTGTACAACAACCGAAGACGACTTTATACGATTTTCGGATGCTGTCAGTATATTTGATGACTTCATAACGCAATCCCTTTCATTAACAGAATTTGAAGGAAAACATTCTGTTGAATTTTGTTTGCGAGTGAGAGGTCCCAATATAAATTGTTTAGGAGAATGTTGCTTTTCAGTAGATTTCACTTCGCTTTCATTACTATTACATTTGTCCATAATATTTACTTCAGGTGTTGATGACATTAAACATGCAAAATTGGGGGGTGTCTTAAAATTTGAGGCACTTATATCACATTTGGATTGCTTATTCAATATGATTGATCGTCTCTCAACTTCACCTATTGTGGAATCCATGTTAATAGATTGAAACTCTAATAAACTTTCTGCCGATATTAATGGCACATTCGAATCTGATAAATTTGTAGAAATTATATTTGAATCGATTCGCGTGTTTTCGAAATTTATTGATTTCATATCGATCATACTTTCAGCATCAATTAAACGAATATTTACATCTGATAACCGCTCTGCACACTCATGTTGTGGTACTAAAGGGCTTAAATAGTTTGCATTTTCATGTAATTTCGGAGTTGATGAAGAAAGTTGAAAGGGTATTCGAAAAGTGTTTTCATTAGTGTCGATTATTTTTTTATTACCTTCTTCAATTTTGGAATCATTTTTACTAATCATATGTGCGGGATCCAGTCCGACTAATAAACTAAACGGTCCGAATTCACCCTGATTATCGCCAGATCTATCGTCTATTAATTGATGTGTTATGTCGATGGCATTAGTCTTCATTAGATTATTTTGTGTAAGTGCTGTTTTAGATCTTACATTTTGCATTTTGTTCCTGAGTTCTAATAGTTTAGGATTTTCGACATATGCCTGGGTTGTTTGAATTTTTATTTGATTAGAAGGAAGTAACAAACCGTGATTTTCTTTACAATTGAAATACTTTACTCCATTCAAACAACCGTTGTGATAACTTTTGCATGGATGATCAGTTTCAATTCCACACCAAAGATCGTCATCTGTTTGAACACGCCCAACATATTTCAGTACTCCTGTAACCGGAGAAGTAGCTCCTTTATTGGAATCATTCAGAATCGCATTTACACGAAAACCAATATGATTCTCCGTAATTTTTATTGGTACATCATCGTATTTCTTTTGGACATTTTCTTGGAGATCTTTTTCCAAGTTTAATTCTTTTTCGATGACAAAAGTTTTTTCAGATTCATCCGCAACTTTAAATTTCAATTCCTTTTCGTTGATGTCAAAAGTTCTATTGGCTTCGTTGCAAATCTGCTTGTTGCACATTGAAAATGTCAAGTCTTTTTTGTCGGCTTCGATGATGGGGATTTTTATTGGGGGCATTTTTTCGTCACTGTAGGCTGTATTATCTTTTTCGTCGTCGGATTTTATCAAGGTATTAATATTCTTTTGATTCTTGAGACTCGGCAGTCTTTTCAATTTGTTAGAATCTTGGTGAACCAACTTGGGCTTCAGACTAGGTAATTTTAACTTTGTATGAATAAGTCGAGAGGATGCAGTCAGACCGCTGAGAGTCCTTCGAACTGCTCCAGGAACAGGAGCCTTTACCCCCATAGGTATTTTCGTGTCTCCCGGAACCTAAAACAAAGAAAAACAATAATTTACTATGGGATAATTGCGTAGTTTAATTAACCCTTTCCTGGCTGAATTAAGTATTACAGATAAAAAAAAAAAAGTTTGATTTTTTTTAGTACATATAGGGTACCAAAAAGTGTTTTTAATTTTTTTTTTTTTTTTCTATACATAATAAAAATATGGTGGTGATGTCATATGGAGTCATCAGCCTTTAATGCACACAATACGAGGTGTACCGTATTGATAATAATAGTTAGGGTGGATTATTTTAAATTTTGTTTACATGGCAGGGGACTAGTTTTATATTATCCTACATATATGGATAACTAAAAATAGTTTTTTTATCTTTCATTTATGGGAAATTAAAAATCAGAAAGTAGGTATTTTGAAAAAAATATTTAATTTGTATGGAATTTTTCAAAACAATTTCTTTCAGGGACCAAACATAGAGGTATTTTGCACTTTTTGCATTGAATACGTGCATAGGCACTACAATTTCTGCACCTCTTCTTTTCTTTCACAGCCTCTGGCCAATGGTTGATACTATCGAACCGGATGCTGTCGTATGGTTTCGGAGCTATCTTCCTTTTTTTAATAATGATATCATTACTCCTCCGTCCCCTTGCTTTGATGGAGGAACTATTGGCGCATGTCAGATAATTTGCAATATCGCTCTTGAACTGCAGCAAAGTCATATGAGATTTGGATGGATTGATTTGTTTCAGATGGCGGCGATAGAGAAGCCATCCATTGACGACACAAAGGTCAAAGAAATAGTAAAAGACCCTCATGTACCACTTCTTACCTCTGTTGTCTATGCGATATAGCTCCATCAGCATATCGCATAAGTCTACCCCACCCATAAACTTATTATACTCTGCTATGCAGTTCGGCCGAGTGACTTCTTCATATTTCTTTGCCTTTTTATCCCACCTTTTACAAATATCTGTAGGATCAGGCCCAGCAAAAGACGATGCCAAATGCACGGCTTTATTATCGTACCATTTAGTAACGACAATATTATTATCAATGTCAACTTTTGTGTCCAGACTTCCTCTGCCCATCTTTTTCAAATCTCCATCACTTTTTAAAGGACAACCCTTGAGTCTGTTGGGTCTTATCGTCCCAATAGAGTATATTCCAAGAGTAGTTAACTTTTGAATTAGAGGTAGACCTGTATAATAGTTATCGAAGAAAACTTTAAAATTGAGGTGCCTGGGCATATTTTTAAGAAGGCGAAGAACAACATCAGCCGATTGACCCATCTCACTTGATTGTCGGTTGCTCTTACCTGTATAAATTTCTATATCATAGACAATACCACTACTTCCTGCACGACAGAAAACTTTTATCCCCCATGAATGAGGCTTGTCTTTTAAAAACTGTTTAAATTGCAAAAATCCTTTAAAAGGTATCATCTGCTCGTCAATGGACTGATTTTCCTCCTGCGGAATCTTCCATAAGTTGGCTCTCAGTGCATCCAGAGTAGGCCTAAATTTAAATAAAGGATCGTAACCATCATTTCCCTTTTCCACAAATGCACTGTTATCGTTTCCATGAAAATACCTCCTCAAGGTTTTAAATCTATCTCTGGACATTATGTCAGCTACAGGAGGAAAACGTGTTGGCAACTCCCAATATCCATAAACAGAGGGCATCTTCACAATCCCCATGAGCAAGTTGATACCAATAAACTGCTCCATTTCTTTTTTTGAAACACCCAGAATAGTGCTATTGGTTTGCATGGCATATAAGTTAGTATGATAAACCAACGTTTCTATCATATTATCATCAAAAAACATTTTAAAGTATGATATGGGTCTGAATGTTTCTAATGGTGGATCTGGTAATGAAGATTTCCATGCAATGTTCTCTGGTGGTTCAAATGAACGTGTCCTCCAACGATATTGAATAGTTCTATCTTTACTACTTGAGGCACCGGCTTCACAAGTTTCGACCAACTCAATTTCCTCTGCACCCGCTTCATCGGTGTTGGGATGAGATGAAGAAGCAGTTTGAATTTCAAAATTGGGGAGGTTCTCACGCAATGCAGTAGTTACTCTTTTTTCGAAATAGTCAGTATATTCTTCATCATCCGAAAATTCCATTTCAGAAAGTTCACCATCTGGTTCTATTATGCATTGGCGAATCTCTTCTTCGTTCAACCCCCTGTCCTGTCCTTTGATGATTTTTTTTGATACATTTTGAAAAATTTCCTTTTCACTTCTTTCAGTCATATTACCCTAAAATAAAAAAAAATAAAAAAAATGATATAAGTACTACGTAGTCACTCAAGTGTAATAAAAATTGTGCGAATGTGGTTAAATTATAGAAGTAAAATTTACATTGAAAACAAAAAGATACACTGATAGTAAGTTATCACTATAGACTGATGATTCCATTTGGAGTCATATAATATTTTATGAAAAATATAAATGAATAAATGTTATTTTACTAAAAAAAAGACAAATATAATTTTGTGAAAGCAATAAGAAGTACAAATAATATATAAATTATTAAAACTCTTTGAAAATACTCTAAATAATGAATATTTTATTTCACTTACCAGACAAAATTCAAAATGGCGTCCTAAAATCACTTGCTGCAACTTTCAGATAACATAACACAATGAAACAGTTGACAAAAAATGTGTTATAAATTATTTTATTGAAAGTAGAAATCTCCCTTATCGACATAAATAAAAATAATATCCGTATCGGTTCATAGATGTCTACACTAGTCTGAAATAAATTATGATTCCATATGGAATCAATAGCCAGGAAAGGGTTAATTAATCTTGGAAAATAATGATAAAGGGTTAGGTAGAATTTTCCGCGTAGGAAGGAACCGAATACATACTTCACAATTCATTATTTATACATATAATTTATTTAAAAAAATAACCCCGAGTTAAACTATTGATTTATGAAAATACGAAAATAGTAAAATTCGTTGATATTTTTTATATGATTTATGAAACATTCATGCATCAATAATGTATTCCTTGTGTTCAGCATTAACCATTTTAAAATTGTTCGATATATGTGCATGTAAAACACAAATTAGAGCTGCTTAGTTTTGATATTATTCATTCGAATATTTTTATTATTGCATATGCGCAAACATTGGATTTTTTTTCCCTGTCGGGAGTCAAAGATATTTTTTAACAGATTTTTAATTATCTCAATAGAGACGAAGTTGGAATATTTATTGTAGGAGAACCGGGAAATCAAGGCACCTACAGGGCTTACGACCTGTCATCGGCTGGTTTACGTGATCACTTTATGCGCTTGCGCAACGTTCACCAATTATGCCTTTTAATGAGATCCCTATCAAAGTGATCACGTAAACCAGCCGATGACAGGTCGTAAGACCTGTAGGTGCCTTGATTTCCCGGTTCTCCTACAATAAATATTCCAACTTCGTCTCTATTGAGATAATTAAAAATCTGTTAAAAAATATTATTCATTTATTATTATTATATTTTTTCTATAAAGAGTATATTATTTTTGTGTCTTAAGATATACATAATTGATTGCAAATATTTTATTCTTTCCTGGAATATAAATTCAATGTTTACTTCAACAGAAACAAATGTATATGATCAAATAATAATATATTGAAGAGGCATTATATCATTTCAAAAATGCCTTTCTAAACGTTATTTCTTATCTGATTCATAATATCCCTTATCTTCCGTCACTAAATCATTCTGAGTTTGTTTAATGAAATCTAAAGTAATAAAGCAATCAAAATGTTAGTGTATGTGTGTGTGTATGTGTGTGTGTGTGTGTTTGTCTCACGCCTTCTGAAAAACCAAGAGCATCTAAAAATCTAATTTATGTGCGAACGTGTACCAGTATACCTGATGCAGTGTCACGCTAAAAATAATGCGATAAAAATGCTGAATTTTAAAAATATTTCAATAATTATTTTTTTCATACAAAATTTTCCAAGTCGTATCTGTCAAAAAAGTGTACATTTTGCACGCAAATATCTGTTAGTTTAAAAGTTAGAAGTACGTATTTACACGAAAAAAATTTACTTTCAAGTATAACTTAGCGTTTAAGTGAAAAACATGGTGAATATTTTGTATAATTATAATGTTTAACTTATTTTTAAAGTAAGCGTTTTGTACATAAATGCCGCCATTTTAATATCTTTTCATACAATATTTCATATTCCTACCGAATGAATATGTTCTTGAAAATAATAAACCTTTGAAATAAATATAATTATGAAATAATAAAATGAAACGCAAGACATTACAGCAAGTTTTAAGACGTATATTGTAAAAGTCTGTTAATTATTAGTAAAGATATAGGCATAATAAAATTGCATAATTTGTATATAATATTTGATATTTCGGACAATTTTCATTTTTATGGCATCGAACAAACCAATGTAGGTACCTACATATTATTCAAAAAATGTCTACAAACCATTTGATCTTTTTTACATGTTCTATGGTTACTATGGTAACGGACACATTCTGATATTCAAATAAAATTTGTTATAAATCGAATTCGAATTAATTTAGAACATCATTGTAGGTAGGTACCTACATACCTAATACTACTTAAAAACCAACAATATACTAATTTCGTATAGGAAAATTATTAAACTATCTTAGGTTAACTACAATACACATGTCATTCAATCTACAAACTATTTCCTATAATGAAATTCTTCTTTTATTTAAGTAGACCTTTGGGTGATTTTTTATACAAACTATTTCTTGGAGTTTAATTCTTCTTCCTCTTCTTTTGTGAAGTCATTTGGGACAGTTCATAAATAAACTATTTCCTATAGTCTAATTTTTCTTTTTCTTAATTTATGTAGACCTTGGGTGAGTTTTTATACAAACTATTTCCTATAGTCTAATTCATCTTCTTCCTCTTCTTTTATGTAGCCCTTTGGGTGAGTTTTTATACAAACTTATTCCTATTATCTAATTCTTTTTCTTCTTATTTTATGTAGACCTCTGGGCCAGTTTTGATACCAACTATTTCTTTTAACGTATTTCTTCTTTTTCTAATTTTATGTAGACCTTTGTTGAATTTTGTATAAACTAACTTCCTATAGTCTAATTTTTCCTCTTTTATGTAGACCAAGGGAGAGTTTTCATGCGAACTTTTCCTTTAGTCTTATTCTTCTTCGTCTTCTTTTATGTTGACCTTTGCGTTAGTTTTTATACAATCTATTTCCTGACGTATAATTATTCTTCTAATATGTAGACCTTTGGGTCAGTTTTTATATTAACTACTTTCTATAGTCTAATTCTTCTTTTTCTTATTTTTTATAGATCTTTTGGTTAGTTTTTATACAAACTATTTCCTTTAGTCTAATTCTTCGTTTTCTTATTTAATGTAGACGTTGGGTGAATTTTATATAAAATATTTCCTATATTTCAATTCATCTTTTTCTTCTTTTATGAAGACCATTTGGTCAGTTTTTTATATAAAACATTTACTATTGTGTAATTATTCTATTGCATCTTTTATGTAGACCATTGGGTCAGTTTTTATTACAAACTATTTGTTATAGTCATATACTTATTCTTTTTTTTCATTTAGTCTTTTGGGTTAGTTTTAAGTCTTATAGTCTATTGTATAGAAATATTATAAACAACATGCACACTTGACGAAAATACATAAAACGAATGGGATGTGACCATCACTAGAATCTTCTCAATACTTTTTTTCAATCGAAATTTACACCATTTATTATATCATCATATATTGCTTAATTTTCAATAACTACATATTTGATTTTGATGACAACATAATAAAAAATCAGGGTTGTGGCCATTACTGGACTCTTCACTACGTTTATATTCAAATTAAAAACTATTTAAGTCCTCTTCTGTAATGTAGATCAGTTTTACTGTGCAAAAATATAATAATCTATAGGTATGCACACTTGACGAAAAATATAAAAACGAATGGGATGTGACCAACACTAGAATCTTTTCAGTACTTTTGTTTATTTAATTTTTAAGCCATTTCCCATCATCCAAAATTACTAAATATTTAAAACACATTTGCGTTCGATGACAATATATAAAAATAGGGGTTGTGGCCAAATCCAAACTCTTTACATCGTTGTCTCTTTATAATCAGTCATATTTAAAACCATTTACCATAGTCCATGCGTGCAGAAATTGTATGTACCTACTTATATATAAAAACAAATGGGTTGTGACCATCACTTGAACATTTTACATCGCTTAAACTCAATTAAATTTCAAACTACTTTACATACTACGAATTAGCAAATATTTTTTGTGACAATATTATATAAACGATTGCTTATTCCTTCACTAATTTACATTCTTGGCCAACGGCGGGACATAAAAGCTAGTCTAAAGTAATAAAACAATCAATATGTTAGTGTGTGTGTGTGTGTGTTTGTCTCACGCCTTTTGAAAAACCAAGAACATCTAAAAATCTAATTTATGTGCGAACGTGTACCAGTATACCTGATGCAGTGTCGCGCTAAAAATAATGTGATTAAAATGCTGAATTTTAAAGATATTTCAATAATTATTTTTTTCATACAAAATTTTCCAAGTCATATCTGTCAAAAAAGTGTACATTTTGCACGCAAATATCTGTTAGTTTAAAAGTTAGAAGTACGTATTTACACGAAAAAAATATATTTTCAAGTATAACTTAGCTTTTAAGTGAAAAACATGGTGAATATTTTGTCTAATTATAATGTTTAACTTATTTTTAAAGTAAGCGTTTTGTACAAATGTACATATAACCCCGCCATTTTAATATCTTTTCATACGATATTTAATTTTCCTACCGAATGAATATGTTCTTTAAAATAATATACCTTTGAAATAAATGTGATTATGAAATGATAAAATGAAACACAACACATTACAGCAAGTTTTAAGACATATATTGTAAAAGTCTGTTAATTATTAGTAAAGATATAGGCGTAATAAAATTGCATAATTTGTTAAAAATATTTGATTTTTCTGACAATTTTCATTTTTATGGCATAGAACAAACCAATGTAGGTACCTACATATTCAAAAAATGTCTCCATAACATTTGATATTTTTCACATGTTGGAACATGGTTACTATGGTAACGGACACATTCTGATATTCAAATAAAATTTGTTATAAATCGAATTCGAATTAATTTAGAACATCATTGTAGGTAGGTACCTACATACCTAATACTTACTACTTAAAAACCAAGAATATACTGATTTTGTATAGGAAAATTATTAAACTATCTAAGGTTAACTACAATACACATGTCATTCAATCTACAAACTATTTCCTATAGTGAAATTCTTCTTTTATTTAAGTAGACCTTTGGGTGATTTTTTATACAAGCTATTTCTTGGAGTTTAATTCTTCTTCCTCTTCTTTTGTGAAGTCATTTGGGACAGTTCATAAATAAACTATTTCCTATAGTCTAATTCATCTTCTTTTATGTAGCCCTTTGAGTGAGTTTTTATACAAACTTATTCCTATTATCTAATTCTTTTTCTTCTTATTTTATGTAGACCTCTGGGCCAGTTTTGATAACAACTATTTCTTTTAACGTAATTCTTCTTTTTCTAATTTTATGTAGACCTTTGTTGAATTTTGTATAAACTAACTTCCTATAGTCTAATTTTTCCTCTTTTATGTAGACCAAGGGAGAATTTTCATACAAACTTTTCCTTTAGTCTAATTCTTCTTTATCTTATTTTATGTTGACCTTTGCGTTAGTTTTTATACAATCTATTTCCTGACGTATAATTATTCTTCTAATATGTAGACCTTTGGGTCAATTTTTATATTAACTACTTTCTATAGTCTAATTCTTCTTTTTCTTATTTTTTGTAGATCTTTTGGTTAGTTTTTATGCAAACTATTTCCTTTAGTCTAATTTTTCGTTTTCTTATTTAATGTAGACGTTGGGTGAATTTTATATAAAATATTTCCTATAGTTCAATTCATCTTCTTCTTCTTTTATGAAGACCATTTGGTCAGTTTTTTATATAATACATTTACTATTGTGTAATTCTTCTATTGCATCTTTTATGTAGACCATTGGGTCAGTGTTTATTACAAACTATTTGTTATAGTCTTATACTTATTCTTTTTTTTCATTTAGTCTTTTGGGTTAGTTTTAAGTCTTATAGTCTATTGTATAGAAATATTATAAACAACATGCACACTTGACGAAAATACATAAAACGAATGGGATGTGACCATCACTAGTATACTTTTTTTCAATCGAAATTTACACCATTTATTATATCATCATATATTGCTTAATTTTCAATAACTACATATTTGATTTTGATGACAATATAATAAAAAAATCGGGGTTGTGGCCATTACTGGACTCTTCACAACGTTTATATTCAAATTAAAAACTATTTAAGTCTTCTTCTGTAATGTAGATCAGTTTTACTGTGCAAAAATATAATAATCTATAGGTATGCACACTTGACGAAAAATATAAAAACGAATGGGATGTGACCAACACTAGAATCTTTTCAGTACTTTTGTTTATTTAATTTTTAAGCCATTTCCCATCATCCAAAATTGCTAAATATTTAAAACACATTTGCGTTCGATGACAATATATTAAAAATAGGGGTTGTGGCCAAATCCAAACTCTTTACAACGTTGTCTCTTTATAATCAGTCATATTTAAAACCATTTACCATAGTCCATGCGTGCAGAAATTGTATGTACCTACTTATATATAAAAACAAATGGGTTGTGGCCATCACTTGAACATTTTACATCGCTTAAACTCAATTAAATTTCAAACTACTTTTCATACTACGAATTAGCAAATATTTTTTGTGACAATATTATATAAAAGATTGCTTATTCCTTCACTAATTTACATTCTTGGCCAACGGCGGGACATAAAAGTTAGTAAACTAATAAAATACTCTTCAATATCTGTGTCGGTTTTTCAATGATTTTCTACATGCAACAGCCAGTACTAAATTATCTACGAGTTTGATTACGCCTTCAGTCTGGCGAGTCTGTTAAACAACAGATCAAAGATGCTGTAACATTGCCAAATATCAGGCGTACAAGATCAAGACGACTATCGCTCCAATGCAATGGAAAATAATATCTAAACGTATTTAAATTTAAAGTAAGAATTCTATTTTACATGAGTATAATTACGAAAAATAAAAAACAAATTTTCTTGAGTATAAATACATAGTTGCTTAGAAGTCGACAGAACAAAAAAAAATAATAGATTCGTTAGAGGAAATTAATAGAAAATGATTATTCATTCTAATGAATACAGTATAGGTATAACAGACAGAAAAAATAAGTAGGCACTAAATAAAAAAAACGTGTGTTTGAAAGAAAAAATACAGAACAGTCATGACGTCATGATGTATGTAGTACTTACATATAGTTCAATGATGACGTCACATAATTTTTACCACAATCTTTCTTCGCCTCATTCACATTAAATAAAGTTTCTTTCAGTTAATTATACACTATTTCTTGGTCTGCTCCTTCTAGCGAATCCAGTCCCGCACCAAAACTTTGATCCCGCGCGAATTGGCCATTGTTCAATTGCCTCCCATCTGTATAGAATTAGAGTTCTAAATAGCCCACTTTGCCAGTGTGGTGATGAGGATGAGACAATTGATCATGTATTTTTTAACTGTAAAAATAATTCCGCCTTCAAAAATATATACAAACAATTAATTAAAATCACTCACCAATCTCCACTTAATATCCAACATCTTTTGTCTCTTAATAATTCACGTGTACTGTCCGTTATTTCAAAATTCCTTTCATTGAATGACATAAATTTATAAAAAAATTAATTTTTCTCCTTTGACACGAAATAATTGGCACATAGCACTCTTTACAGGGTGAATTGCCTTAAACAAAAAAAAAAAAATTGCGGGATTGAGGTCATCAATTCTGCGGATCCGCGGTATTTGTGGGATTACAAACTATGTATCACACACCTAAATTTTTTTTTCAGTTGCGAAGAAAATTAAGTACAATGCAATAAAATAAAATATATAAGTACCATTTATTAATGCGAACACGGCTAAAACATCATATTCTGCTTTCAGTCCAGCGGATCCCGCAAGTAATGTCCCGCATTACAGATTCCGCAAGTTATGCGAATCTCGCATTTGCGGGATCTCAAATTAATAATCCCGCAAAAATAATATGCGGAATAAATTATAATCATGCGGAATCCCACGTTTGCGGGATTGGATTCTATAGTTCCTCCCTCTCAGTCTATCAGAAATAGGTACATTTTTTTAGAAAGTCATTATTTTTTTATTCTTTGCATATAGCCAATATCCTGCTTCAATTTACACTCAGTCCTCATAATATAATATATTCAACTCTGTTGATATTTTATCATGGTTCGTCTTATTTATCATGGTTGATTTGTGGAGCTTGTGCAATCTGTGCCCACATAGTATGCAATGCGGGATAGTTAATGTGTGCGAATTTTTTTGGTTGTTTCTTTCCTACCTACTTCGATTATATTTTTGTAAACAAGCGAATGACCCTTGTATGCTTTAATTTATTTTGATTTTATACCTACTACCTTGTATGCTTTTGGATTGTTTAAATTTTTATACTTTGAAATTTGAAATGTTATACAAATTTGATGTAATTATTTTTTTTATGATTAATCGTGTAAAATAATTGTAGGTTTAATCCTGTATATTTTACCTAAATAAATAAAATAAAATTACATAGCCTACTAATTAACCTCATTTTATTTCTACTTCCATGCTTTTTCTGCAATGACTCACTTCCGCGTCTAATCGAGTCAAAGATGGTACTACAATGATTGAATTATGTGGCAAATTAAGTTACATTTGATATATTATGATCATCCAACACTGGGATAAGTAAATTATTCACAATATTTCCTCGTATCACTCTTCTTTCAATATCCTTATTTAGTCGTATATCTCGCTGAAACGCACTGCCCAGACCTCTCAATTTGTCAACTTTAATTCTCAACTTTCATTTTGTAAACCGAATGAAAATATGAATTCCAATTCAAATATAAACCAACTATCATTTTAACAACAGACATTTTAACCTACATCAGTTCAAGTAAGAAAAAGGTAATTTTAATGAAAAATACCTTAAATTGTTGATCTTTATCAATTAAAATTATGAATTCTATCTAATAAATAATCTCTCTTTGCCATTCATTTTTTATTTCGCTGCTTTTTTTACTCGATAATTCATAAGTATTTTGTTACACAAAAAGCACGTCAGACTTTGATATGAATATATTTAAATATAGAATTATTAATAGGATTTGGAGTTATTGCTCCTAGAACATTCAATAAGCTCGACAAAAAAAATTAAACAAATGGAAAATAGTCATGCTTTTAAAACTAGAATAAAGGAATGGCTCTTAGTATCAGACAGACACTATATGCAGAGGAGATTTTTCACCCATAGCTTTCGACCTCATACTTTATTTTGCTATATTAGTACATGTTTTTTTTGTAAATGTTTTTTTTTTATTTCAATTGTTGTTTGTGATATTATCACTTTTTTATATAGGTACGATTGATGTTGGCATCAAGTAATAGGTACAGTGTCACTGTCTCGAGATGCATTAGCCCCGGCACAGGTTTTTTGTCTAGTGGGACATTGCAGATTCAATAATTCTTGTAATGTCATCAATGTTTGTACGAATAAATAAATAAATAAATGAAAAAAATAAATGTCTCTTGCATACAATATTTATAGGAACCTACATATGTTGATAGCGAGTTATGTTCAAGCTATGAATTATATTTATTTCACGAAAGTATGTATTTAAAACAACGTCCTCATTGCATTGTTCCAAGTAAATCTAAAGGTTGGATTCCACATTTAAGAACTACTATGAAAAAAAATTAAGTGCGTGCAGATTGAATAATCTTTCAAGCCTTCCAAGTTCTTTGGCAGGTGGTTTGTTGGGCACATTCTCAAATCTTAAATTCAAGTCAACATAATTTGTCAACCCTGTCAAAATCAACCTAGATTATTGCAAAAAAAAAACTGTGACCTCACCGGGAATTGCAACCGGGACATTGGTAGGTAGCAGTCAAGACGAGCCGAGTGAGCCATGAAGGTCGGCAGTTCCTTCGAGTACCTATTGTTTAGTGTCTGAGGTTATTCAATTCATACTTTGATTGTACATTATTATCAACTGTTAGATATTGCAGGGTTCGGGTACAATAGCTACTGCACCATTATTATTGTAGATGTTACCTACTTTTCGACAGTATTATTGTACCTAAAACAATTAGCCAAACCGTTGATGCATGAACGGTAGCCATGTGAGGATATTGTTAACATATCATCGCCATAACTTGCTATCATGTTTCAAATACACACAGTAAAAACATCACCATTTAACATAATAACTAGCAATTTCCTTATTTCACATTTTTTGCTGTTCAGGGTACAATAATCGATTCAAAACAACCAATACTACACTCAATACTCGTCCTCATTAAATATATTAACAACAAAAAGTCTAAAGTTCTTATACCAACCGAAAAAATCATTTATCGACTCAACGTCGGTCATTGGCATTTGCTTATTTCAGGATAAAAAAATTAAATAAATAAATTAAGAAAATAAAATAAATAAAGTCCGCCACATAATGTGGCGGACTTATTGCCCGTAGGCAATTTCTACCAGTCAACCACACTAGTAAATACATTAGTATAAGCAAGTACTAAAATACATGCATCAAATAAAAACTAATAGGTATACATGACAATGAAATAGAAAAAAATAATACAAAAATACAAAATTTTATATAAAACACATAATTTAAAATAATAATGATAATGTCCTAAAATAGGAAATGGGTGGGTTGGGAAGGGATGAAGGATAAATGAATTATAGGTATGAGGATAAGAAGTGTGACTTCAGAAGATTCTTGAAAACCATTAAACTAGGAGCATCTCTTATGCCATTGGGTAATTGGTTCCACAGTCGGGCTGCGTGTATTGTGAATTGTGAACAAGTAAGTGTAGGAGGAGGTGTGGTGTATTAAAAGATGTATTGTTGAGATAGGGAATATTGGTTGTTGGGATAGGGAACACAGAGGAAACGAATAAGGAGAGTCGACCCCATATAAAAATTTGGGAATAAAGGGAAGGGAAAGTGTACATTTAATGACATATTCATTATTTAAAAAAGAAAAAATAAAACAGGGCATATCACAAATTATTATTTATATAAATGGCAGAATGAAGAATTTTATTTATTTCAACTAACTGATAAAACCACGAGTGAGATATTTGATACGACCAGTTATGTTAAGACCTTTTCATTCTCACGACAGATGACAACTTTATAATAATAGGTTTATTATTTTATTGTGAAAAACGATTTAAATGTGCCACAAATGGGAGGTGGCTGAGTGATTAGCGCACTGAGTTAGTAAATACATGAACAACATATTGGAAGTCTTTAGTGATACACTTCATATTAGTCTTCAATTTAGATATCTCTAAACACAATGCAAAAACATTCATCGTTATACATGATGTTACATGTCTAATTTAAGTAACATAGTTCACTTGGTAAATTTCTATTAATAAATTAATACCTAACAGAATTTTTATTAAGTTAATACATGTTCACGGACACTATAAATGTAGATACCTAGTCTCAAAATCACGTCCTAAGAATAATTTGTACTCAGTTTACTTACCAATATTGTTCGGGCTCGAACTGACGGTCAAAACATTACCGTGAAATAATAATTATTTAAATATATTCATATCGTTTCTGAATTTAAATTATGATGTAAACGCAGTAAAACCAATGAGTTATTGCGTACTAAAATACATATAACACGACAAACCATATTGGGACATA
Source organism: Molanna angustata (assembly GCA_963576475.1). Taxonomy (NCBI): domain Eukaryota; kingdom Metazoa; phylum Arthropoda; class Insecta; order Trichoptera; family Molannidae; genus Molanna; species Molanna angustata. Next base: position 9,830,358 of record OY754971.1, on the reverse strand, counting down.
TCCAAATAAGACTATGGCTCTGCAGGAACTAAATATTGTCAACAATCGTAAAGATATTGCTTAAAAGTACCTATGCGTTTTCGAGTAGGTACTTTGAATAATGTAGGCGCTGGGACAAGTGCTGATTCTCTATTCGAAGAAGTCACGTGGACCGTAAAAAGTAGCAACAACAAAAAGATAAAAATAGTTGCTGTAATGAGTAGTAAATAATATTATGATATGTCTAAGGCGATGCTTTGTTGCTGCAATTTTGACACGCAATAGACCCCGCGTTCCTACAATAGCTGACAGTGGAAATTAAAAATTGTTTGAATTGTAAACACGTAGTTAGAGATCATAGCAGTGAGATCGCATGCTTCAGCTGCATCTATTGCAAAAAACGCTTGTGTTCTCGGCAATAATATATTTAGTAAATGATAGTTTTTGCAGTTTTGAAAGGCTATGCTATTTGACTTAAAGGCGAAAAATCTTGAGGTTTTCAGACGGTTCGCACACTTACTAACGAAACAAAAAACCCTAAATGTGTTTTCTGCGCAGCTCGTGTGATTTTAGAAGATGTTTGCCAATTACTATACGCGATATTGTTTGATATTGAGTTTGAGTAGATTTTTCATCAGCTTATTAAGCCCTGTCAATTCGAGGCGATCAGATAGACATTTTGTCGTTTGAGTAAAAACATACATATTTAGCAACCGTTCAAAATCAACAGTTTTATACAGTAGATATGTAAATTTTGTATATAACCACTATTTTCAGTTTTGTATTCTGAAAAGCGTTGATTATCAATTAAATTTAATAGAACGAAAACCATTTTTTTTATTTATATATACAATAAATCTACATCAAATCTTGTTTCAACTTTATGGTCTAAATAAACATAGGCGGCACATAGTTCTACAGACACTATTTAAAATAAGCAATTTATCATAATAATTTAAATAAGTTACAACAGGTACCACATAATATGTAGCATTTAACATATATAATTCAGCTAATTGAATCATTGAACTGTCAAGAAAATCTATTAGGGAACTGTAAAAGATATTACATAACTTCTTTTTTTTTCAACAACAATCTACAAAAATATAATTATTATTATTTAAATTAACTTATTTTGTCAATTCATTGAGCATTAATGGTTCGCCTTATACGTTGCGTAGATTAAATCCCACGCTAAAATTAAGCGAGACTTCAGCTTCCTTCTGATAAATACAGTCGAATCATCATCGCTAACAAGCACATATTCAAATGGCGTTAATTTGATAGCTTATACTTCTATAGTTATTGTTATCATACCTTCAATATTGAATCTTGAGTCAAAGATATTACTATCTTTAGTCAAAGAACCAGATTGAGGACTCAAACTGATTTGTTTATATAATTAGAAAATATACTAGAAACCGGATTATCTTTGCAATGGATATATCACAAAATTTCTTTGAAAGGGTACCCACAAGTTGGATCGTTTCGACCGCAGAGCGATAGAAATATACTCGATGAACCCGAATTCAAAGCCTGCTTCTACCGCCTTAAATATACCTAAACATATCACTATCAATTTATTATTAGTGTAAAATTTGAAAGCTATTGATATTTTTCCAATTCCAGCAAATAGAATTTATTAAAAAAATATTTCACATACAATTGTTGCACTTCTAGATTCTGAAACACTGATTAGTTGGATAAAGACATTCAGCGATAAACTTGTCACTTAAACGGGTGCAATTAAGTGTTTAAAATACAGGTGTTTTTCAAATGTATAAATGAAAACAAATTGCCTGAAAAAAAATAGGTTTCTGGCTGATTGATAACAACTAACACGACCATAATATATTATTCTTTTTAAGCTTGAATATTGGACATATTAGTGTCGGCTTACAAATTATTCACCGGCTGATAAACAAACGTCAGCAACAATATTTTTAGAAAATTAAATAAACATTCCCACTTTTTTCTCTACAATCCATCCCAGATATAATTGCAGTATTTACATATACGAAAACCATAAAAAATGATTTATTAACCAAATAAAGAATTTTAAAATTGTTCAATCTCTTTGACATTTTATTAGTTTATATTATTTTATAAATCACCCACGAAGGTATGACGGAAGTTAAACTAGGTACCTATGGTATTTCAGATAAATATAATGAAAGATTTTTATTATGCAGTGTATGTGGTGAGAAAACTAGTTACGAACAACTGACGATGAAAATTTATTATGTTCATAAAGCGGAATGACAGGTGGAAATCGACTCCATAAAATTATGGTACTGTAATCTTCAATTAATACTAAAATATGAGAATAAAAAGAGCTAGAATGATTGAACAAAATGCAAGAGAATATACTTAGATATGGATGATAGAATAATGTCAGAACAGGAACTGCGGCAAGGAAGAAAGCTTTATGATATAAATTTATCGAATACTTTTATTATTGCATATGCGCAAACATTGTATTTTTTTTTTCCCTGTCGGGAGTCAAAGATATTTTTTTAAGGGATCTCATTAAAAAGGCATAATTGGTGAACGTTGCGCAAGCGCATAAAGTGATCACGTAAACCAGCCGATGACAGGTCGTAAGCCCTGTAGGTGCCTTGATTTCCCGGTTCTCCTACAATAAATATTCCAACTTCGTCTCTATTGAGATAGTTAAAAATCTGTTAAAAAAAAGATATAAATTTATTTAAACATTTGATTTTAACTATTGATACAAAATTAATATTATAGAACTCCATAATTATACGGGTTAAAATCAAAGAATGTAATATTTCTATTGTTTTAATAACTCAATTGAAAGATGAAAGATCATTTTCGACTATAAATACACAAAAAATACCCTATGTTCTAAATAAAGTAAAATTTATATTTGATTAAGACAGATCTGTGATCAAAAATGATGTAGCGAATAGGAAGATGTGTATTAAAAACCAAACAGGCTCTTTTTTGTTTTGTCAGTATAATTATTTGTAGGTACACATTTTATATTTGATGAAACGATATTTACAAAATAATAACAACTGACGCACAATAACAAGAAAATCCCCGGAAGAAATGTATAATGAAATGGATAAAAAGTAGATACAAAAGCTATCCAGAATTACCCCGGAAGATATTCTCATATAACCCCTCTGTTATAAGGCGTGGCAAGGGGATGTTAGGAGGTATTGAGACGTGGGCGGTACATGGAAAGTATGACGTCATCAGGAATGAGATCATCCTATGAGGAAAGATTTACCCATGTACCTACCGACAGCTTCCATACTACGAAGAGTAATATTGAATATCTGGGCATAAAAAAGCTACAACACCAAGAATTCTATCCAGATAGAAAATTCTTTCACATACTTGTATAAGAATCATTATTTTGGGAGTTTTGAATATTGTTCGATAACATACAACCCTGCAAAAAAATTGTATTAAATGCGATTTTTGTGTACGAGAAATATTTTCCTATGAAGATCTGTTATGAGTTTCAATGAAATTTATATCAATAGGAATGTTTATTTAAAATTTATAATCATCGTCGATCGATTGCTACGGTTTACCGTAGTTGATCAGCAATCAATGAATTGGTTATTTTCCTAAACACAACGAACGGTAATCATTGATCAAATACTGTCAAAATATGATAGGACATTTGCGATGGACTAAACAAGTAATTCGTCGATTTAGTACTGCCACTGATATATATTTTTTTCTAAAAATAATAGCTGTTTTTATTTTATCTAGATGTACACAATTTTGATGTTGTATAAATCAATTATAAAGTATACACAAATGAAAAAGGTAGGTACGGAATTTTTATTCTACCAACAGAGATTTATTATCTTTACAAATAAATTACCGACTTACAATAGACCGTAATCCACTGTCGACCCAAACGATCATCAGAGAATAGTTGTTTTATTTATTTTTTATTTATAGATTTATGAACCATACAATAAAATGCATACATAAATAGAATATAAAAATAACAAGGAAAAAATAAACAAAATTTAAGATTTTTTTTCATTGCATGGTAAGCAAGTATTTGTTCATTTTATGTTAAAAATATAGATTTTATGTTAATTTATGAATATGCTATTGATATATTTTTACAAACGAGTGAATAATTTATCTTGTATACCAGCGAGATTATTAATACGTCATAAATAGGTGTGAAAACAACCCTTGGATTCCTTTGAATTAAATAATCGCAGAAATAGAACGCTACTTTTTTAAGTATTTCACAGACCGAATGTTAATATTCAATAAGTAACAGAAATAATACTTATCTCATTGATAACTACATATTAATTTGAAAAAAAACTTATATGTAGGTACGAGTCATTCAGAAGTGTTGAATTTTTCATATCTGCAAGTTAGTGTGAGAGATAACCTCATTTTCTACAGAAAAGTTGCTGTCAGCTGTCAGTCATTTTCATAAGAGTGAAAATATCCATAGACAAGAAGAAAATGTCGATTACCAATAGACGATTAGCATGTTTAGTTGTTTTGTCTTTCTCTTATAAATAATCGAACCAACAATTAATCGATCGACAATTAACTCCATAATTGATAGTTCTTATGTGAAAATATCGGTCAATAATGGCAATTACCAGTATAACCTCAGAGTGTATGTATAATACAGAAGTAAAATTGAGACTATATTGTAAAATTGTTGTAGAATTGTTCAAAATCTCTCCTGTTAAGTTCAAATGTTGCACATATAACAACATGGTTGATAAGAAAGTTATGATGTTTATAATGACGAACATTACGAAATTGACGAAATTTAGAATCGTATGTTAAGATAAATAAACTCGAAAGGTCACTGAAATACACATATTTCGTAAATTACATTTTGGTTAACTTACTAGTAAGTTACTAACTGTAAAAACTAGCCGTGGTGTTTACATAGTAAGTACCATACTCTATACGAGTAGTGACGAAGAGTAGGTACATAAATAAGAATATTTTGGCCACCGAAGTTCGCAGAATTGGAGATTTACATTAGGGAATGGATCATTGTTGAGTCAGTGTCCGAAATGATTCACGAAGTTCACCGACCGAATGGCTGAATTTCTTAAATCACAAGAACAACTAAGAATCATCATGTTATAATATATTAGTATTAATAGAAGAGATTAATATTACATACCCTTAGTTTGTTATACAGTATACGGTGCAAAAATAGTCATTTGAAGAACTGTTAATCAATTACTTGTGTGTATAATTTTTGATAGAGAAATACACCATTAAACATTCGTTATCTCCTCATTAAGTTTAACAACACTAAGTAACCTAGTTCTATGCTAAACTGAGTTATCATTCAACAGAGGTTTAATGCTAAAAGGTTCTAAGTATATCAAATATACTATTGTACAGATATATTTTTTAAAGCTTTCAGAAATTATTTTTTACTTGTGTTATTAATATTCGAATCCTATATAAACAATTGAGATAGTATAACTTGTCAATTTTGAAATATAAAGTAATGCATGGGGTTCTCACAGATTCACATACTTATGAGGGCATATAAACCTAAAAACCCCAATTTTAAATCAAATTTCTCAAATATGTATATTAAACAATGTGTTTCTAAAAAAATACCATAAGTATTTTCAATATTTCTCTAGTAAATGTTGGTCACATAATTTAAAAATTTAGCCTTAATTTCCCTTAAAAAAATATTTATAATATTCTGTTTAACAGAGTTTATTTTAAATCATTCCATAACTATTTGTCGTAGCGAAATAAATCATTTATGTGATTAAAGAATACATTAAATCAAAGTGAATGTTCGCGATAGTTTTTTTTTTCATTTAAACAAGGTATTTATGGAGCCATATGATACAAAACCCTGGAATGGGATATCAGTGGTAAAATGCTGATGTGAGAGTTCGATTCTCTCTCCACTATACTAGCCGGTGGATAGAGAGAGATTCTTTACTTCCCGTAAAATTCACAATTGGGTAAATGGGTTTTTTTAAGCGATAGTTACTCTTAATAACACGTAACTTCATAGTGCACTAGGCAGCTTTAATATAATATAATGCTTTCAGTCACTAGATGCGTTATATGCCCTCTTAACGTTGTAATGTTGATGTTTCAATAAAAACGCGAATAAATAAAGTAGAATGTCTATTTGCCTCTAATAGTTTAACACAATATAAAAGAAATAAAAAATACTTTCTTACACCCTAAATATATGAAGTAGGATTTTAGCATTCTAGACAGCCAATAATGTATACTTTTTTATCACTTTAGATATGATTTCTATTCTTAAAAATTAATAAATGCATTCATCATGTCTCGGGTTGATTACTGCAATGGCATTTATGCTAGGTTGCCAATGTATCAGCTCGATAGACTACAGATGGTATTTATTGCAGCAGCAAGGCTCATTTACGGTGCAGAAAAACGATATCATATGTATATATCCACTACTTAACGAATTACACCGGTTGATAATAATATAAAACTTTAACATTCGTACGTACATATTATATTACAGACAACTAAGGTGAATTATATGTTGAACCAGTGACGAGAAGAAAGAAGAACTACGCGACAGAGAGAAGTAAGAAGACAGCTGGCACAGTAAGTCCACACCCTTCAAACTTTTCCATCTTTTCTTTTGCCGATATCGCACAGGTCTTCTAGATCACAGACAGAGTAACAATACCCTAAATGAATTGGACAAAGTCAACAAAACGGCTTACATTGATCGATGCTTCAGTGAGAGGGGTCCTATAAAGTGGAACAGATTGCCTCCAGATGTCCGCAGTGCAAAAAGCAACGGCACTTTCTCTAAAGGACTGCAAAACAGATTTGTTTCGTAGAGACCAAATAAAAGCGTCCTTGGAATGATCCTGAATCATTAAACGGCGCTATATAAATTATTTATATTATTACTAGATATAGTTAAAATTCCGAAACGGAACCTTCTTACATTGAACCATAACATAACTCCATCATACAAGGTATCTTTATGATAGATGCTTTTAGCATTACTTGTGTAATTTTAACTAAATTAGTGACAAATTGCGTCGAGCGAAGCCAAACATGGCCACGCAGTCGTTGTTAATGAATTTGACGTGCGAAATTCTAGATATAATCTCCGCTCTACATCGGATTTTAGATCTTATCCGATCTAAATCGAATCTTATATCCTACCTTATCCGATTTAGATCGTATCTAGGTATATTGAAGATATGAGTACGGTACTAGCAACGCTGAATTTTGTGTCAAATTATATCTTATACGAGCAAAAATGGCTTATTATGTAAAAACAAACTGTTTCGAAAAAACAAATAATTTCTATTACCTGAATGATAACGCTATAAAATAACGCTCGTTAAATCATCTCTCTTTATCGTATAAATTTTATAAATTTTATATTTTTCTTGGATGAATTAAATCGAAATACTTAATTAAATACAAGTCTCACGACAAGAAAAAGAATTCAAACGAAAAAATATCCTTTAAATACTCTTATGACTAGTTGTGATCTGAAGCACCGGCTTAGAATAGTACTTCCACTCTTTTCAATTATTATCATTGTTTTCGAGTGTCCCGTAAGAACCAGGTAATTGAAAATACAAAAAGCAAAATGACAAGTTCAGCAATGAGGATCACCACCCATTCTGAATGTTGCCATTTTAGGTGAGACGAGGCTAGTGTGTGGGCATACACGCACGTGTAGGGCTTCCTCTTACAAAATAATGCACACCCGCACACTTCGCTGGTTACCTCACGTCACTGGTTACCTCACATTGTATGATATGCCGTGATGGTATGAATATGTATGTATGACTAGCTTATAATTTTTTATGTAAACCTATCCCTGTCTTCATAAAATGTAATCTCACTAGGGGACTCGGCAAACGTTGTCCTGCCCGAACGTTGGCTTGCCTGCTACAAGCTGGTTCAGCAAATAATCACACATTATCACGGCATATCCCACAATGTGAAGTAACCAGCGACAGGTGTGCGGGTGTGCATACCTTATAAAAGGAAGTACGACGCATGCGTGTATTTCCACACACCATTCTCTCCTAGAATGAGTAGTGAACTATGTAAGATGTTATTTTGCCTGTTTAATTTTTGATTACCCTGCTCTGTCTGGTCACCAGAAATTGACATTTTCATCAAAATATATCCTGCCGTTTAGGAGTTCAGTGACACACATTTAAGAAGCATATATATAAAGATTAATAAGGAATCTCCTGTTTCACATTTTCTTGCATATCTCAAAAGTAATATCACCAGGCATATGTGTTTTTTTTTTATTCCACTGTTACAATTTTTATTTCGATTTTTTTCACACACAAGAAATTTCACCAAAATCGCTCCAGCCGTTTAGGAGGAGTTCAGTGACATACATACGTACAAAAAAATATATATATTGCAAAGGTATGGTGGTGTATGAGAAAAGAAAAAGAGAAGCTAAAATTATACTCACCATAAAACCTTACCACCAGCAGTCAGCGATATTGCAATGAGACTCATTTAAAATAATGCAAATATCTCAGTATCTCAGGGCGTGTTGTTTATTGAGTAAGACAAAAAAAAGAATATATTTAAGTATCAAATAAGAATTTTCTGTTCAATGAAACAGTAATTAAAACATGAAAAGCTGAGTCAGATGTGATGTGGGTAAGATTGAGCGATGAAAGAAACGCATAAGTACAAAAGAAATAACAATTTATTCATATCATGGTTGGCAAGGAGTGTTAAATATGATACAGTTATCTACGTTACCTGAACTAAGCTAAATATTTGACATTTTAATAAAATAATTTAATTCTTAAATTACAATTTACAAGTTTTTAAATGTTTTTCTAGACCAGGTGGTGTATAATAAAAAGAAATATCAGACATGACATAATTAAACAGATTCAACTAAATTTTCAAATGATATCAGTATTTCATATGTTTTTTTTTTTATAATAACCAAGCAATGAAACAGTTTTAGGAATTTCCATCTTCTTGAAGATGATCAGCAGGTACAGTTTTTGTGATGAGAACTACCATCGTAGTATTTACGTCGATTTGAAGTGCAATTTACAGGTGTTTTAGTCATTATCAAGTCATGATGTGCAAATATGAGCATGCACCAACCATGATATTTAAAATTATTCATTTTCAGTCATCCATGGTGTACATGGTAAAGTACACCAATGTTGAAGAATGATGAAAAGACAGCATGAACAAACAAGATAAAGAAAGTAAAGAAGAAAGCAAAGAAGCAAGGAAGCAAGGAACAAAGAAGCAAAGGACAAAAGACAAAGGTCAAAGGCAAAGGTCAAAGGCAAAGACAAAGGAGGCGGTTATATTTCCCAGCCTCCTTTGAATTTAAATTTCGAGTCTTTGTCGGGTACTTTTGCGTAGGCCATAGTTGAACGATGACACCTCGTGTCGGCTGTCAGCGTTGAAAAGAAAAGCATAGATATTTCGACCCGCCTAGCTAATCCGTTCACGGCTGTGTTCGCCTTACAACTTTTTTAGAAATATTGCCAATATTGCGAAGTGCGTTCGTTTAAGACATTTTTATAAACATTAAATTAAAATTATTAAATAGTGACGTGTAAATACAAAATAACGTCACATACCTCCTCTGTTAACAAAAAAAAGAAAAAAAAGTGTTTTGATAGTAAATTTGAAAAACAGAAATTAGTGAATATAACTGGCATAAGTCCCATGTTCTCCAACTCAACCGAATCCCGCGAGGAAAAACACCTACAATTTAAGGATAAGGAAAATGTTAGAAATAGAGTTCAAATGACATAAGTCTATGTCGCTGATAACGACATATCCTCGTCATTTAAATAACTGGTGGCAGATCTGGAACAGTTACATAATAAAAAAAACAAAAATTATCTACCATAAAAATATATAAAATTCTTAAACTAGCTGAAACAGAAAATTTTCATATTAAATAAAAATTCCAAATTTTGACATACTTGCTGTCAAGATTACTATTCATTTAAATGAAACCCCTCTGTTCATAAAACAGACGTAATAACAATTATAATACAGTATTTACAGATCTGGTGGTGAACGTTTTCAGTCCACTCACGTTTGATTATTTAACCCCCTCAATGACACTCCCAAGAAGCATTCATTATTTTTTTTAATCAATGGAAAACTAAGGAAACCCCATCTTAGCTTTTCGTCTTGTCTCCATATTGTGAGCTTGGATTAGCTATCATTTGTGCTAATTCTCATTGTGAGCTAGAATCTGCGGAAGAGGCTCTCATGTTGAAACAGAATCACTCAGATACCATGTATCTTCAAGCGTGATACAGTTATCGTGAGTCCATCCTATAAACACCTTAACTCACGATAAAAAAATTTCATCATAGGGAAAATTTAAAGTTCAGAATATTTTCCCAGTTAAAACAGCATCATAGTCATCATATCAAATTGTGAGCTTAGCTCAGTATCATACATGCAAGTCTTAATTGTAAGCCAAGAAATGTGAAAGCTAACATGTAAATTTGTCTATGAAAGATTTATGTGTCAGACATAGCAAATGTAAAATATCATTATTTTAATAATCATTATCAATAACTATAAACATCAGTTATCATGAGTACCTCCTATAAACACCTTACCCATGATAAGAAAATTTATCGGGAAGATAAATGCATAAAATTTATCCACTTTGATCCCAGATAAAAAACATTTTTATATTAAACAAAAGAAATTTCATACCAGCATCTTATTTCTCCATAATAAATAATAATATAATGCAATTTTAAAATTAATAATTCAAGAATGTGATAAGTCCAGTATTGAATTTGCATTACACTATTTTGATCATAACAGAATTCAATCTTAACTAAAATGTTGTTATATATCATGGTATTAGAGATCAGGTTTGGTAACAGATTACCCAATATGTCATACATAAAATCATCAGCTAGACAGAACATCAAAAATGTAATATCTAATGACTAAATTTAATAAAAATTTATAACATCTAATAAATTGTAACTCTTCCTATTGCACAGCAAGTGTGTCTCCTCATGTATGTCATGTAACAGTGTCTCTTCGTCATGATTAAGGACACTAGTACATACAAAATTATATAAAAATAATCTACAAAATGACAAGAATTGAGAAAATTTATAACGTTCAATAATTTGTAATTTCTTCTATCGCACCCCAAGTGTGTCACCTCATGTATGTCATGTGACAGTGTCTCTTTGTTATGATTAAGGACACTAGTCCATGCAAGGTTATATAAAAATAGTCTACAGTATGATAAGATTTGAGAAAATTTATAACGTTCAACAATTTGTAATTTCTTCTATCGCACACCAAGTGTGTCACCTCATGTATTTCATGTGACAGTGTCTCTTTGTTATGATTAAGGACACTAGTCCATGCAAGGTTATAAAAAATATTATACAGAATGATAAGATTTGAGAAAATTTATAACGTTCAACAATTTGTAATTTCTTCTATCGCACACCAAGTGTGTCACCTCATGTATCTCATGTGACAGACAATGATCAGTGTCTCTTCGTTTTGATTACATCAGACATCTAGTTGACCAAACTAAATCTCCAGATGCAGTCTACGATAACTGAGTTGGTCGGCACAGTTATCTGGAAGAAGACCATGGCATTCCATGCACGTGATACCATAGATATAACTCTTATATGGTAGAAAAATGAGTGAATTATCAAATAAATTTCCTATTATTGTAATAAAAAAAACAGAATATAGTGGCATTTCAGTATTTTAAGTTATACCATGACATATAACAATCAATTTCATATTACAATATGAAATTGGTATTTATAAACAAGAACATTACATATTATACAGCAACCTACATGAAATAAAAAGGAGCTCTACATATAAGCTTTTATCAAATTGATATACTTAGGTTTTCATTCAGGATCATATTTATCATCAACACAATTTGTATGACATATACTAGACAATTTTCCTTGGAAAATATCAGTTTTATAGTCCAACATCTAAACAATATAGGATAACATTTTAATATAAAAAAGCAAGTACAATGTAGCTCTACAAATTTTGACATAAAAATAGAACTAACTCATCTGAATGAAAACAAAAGTATATGACATCTCAATATTGTGAAGAAATACTCCATCACAGCATTCCCCACAATATAATTAAATTTAAATTTGTCGAGGAACCCATCATATTAAACATATGCCATCAGAGTACCAATATGTTCCTCGAGAAATTTCTCATTATATAAAAAAAAACAGTATATTTACAGTGTAAACATTTATCAATGTTTGATTAATTTGGTCATCTGACATATTATATCCTGAGAATGATAATAGCATTAAGCAGATATGGATGTCATGTATTGGCAATGAAAACATACAAATTATATGATACAGTTGTATCATACTGATGATACAGACATCAAAAAAATTTAATATTAATCTGGTTTTAAGAGATCCTTAATGTGAAAGTTCCCTACAGACTTATTTTGTTCATTCGCTAATGTATAAACTACAGGTGATATTTTTGCTATAATTTTGTTTCTAACAAAGCGTGGAGCTAATTTTGATGAAAAGAATTCAGCGCCTTTGGAGTTTACAAAATTTCTCCGGTAGACAAAGTCACCTACATTATAAGAGCGTTCGACCCTATTTTTGTTATACAAAGTGGCATTGCGTTTAAAAGCTGACATAAGATTTTTCTGAACTTCAAAAAAAATAATTCTTAATTCATCTAGCATTTCAGCATAATCATGGGGCTTTTCTATTTGCATGTCATCTACTGAGATGGGTCCAGGTTGATACCTTTGATGCATCTCACCTGACAGAATTTGTTCACGACCGTGAAAAAGAAAATAAAGTGTATATCCTGTTGAGAAATTTACAGTACCATTCATATAACGCAGCAGCATACTTTGATGAAATCATCAATTTATAATTTTCATAAAGCTATAAATTCCAAACTAAGTAACTACTTCAAAACTTTAAGCAAAGTATTAATCAATTAAAAATTACATTCCTAAGAAAGTTGATTTCAAAATCAAATTAATCAAATTTCAAAGCATAATGTTGGATTTGTTCGCCATTTGTTCAAATAAAAAATAGAAATCATCACAGTGCGCCCAATGCCAAACAGTTGAACACCCAAGGCTGAACAAGATTATTAAACATAAATCTGTCCATCCAAAGCCTATCCAAAAATCCGACACCGCACTACACCGTAATATAATTTCATCCCCGTAATTGACTCGTCATCTATACGTTCCATTTTTAAAGAAATTTTACATTGTGGAAATGTCAAAAAAAAGTACAGAAACGTACGAATGATTTTATAACATCAGCTTATTACTCACAATATAGGATGATTTGATACAACATGATTAATTATTCGTATCGAAAACAATAATCTTTGTAATGTGTATGACAATTACAAAAAAAAGAAGAGTTTCTTTATAAAATTAACATATTAGTACACGCTACATTATTTCCAATCAATATACAATCATATCTAACAATTACAAATATTTCATAACTCAGAACCAACTATTTAGTTGCAGCACGAGTAGTCATGCAACTACATAAGTTTTCCTCCCGCCGTATAGATGGCGTTAATTACACTTTTGACAAAAGAATATAATTAATTTTCATTTATTTTAACTTTAAAACAGTATTATTTCCTCAACATTAATTTTAATGATTGTTAATCATTTCTAAAATAAGCTATAATGATTATAGTCAGTAAAATGTCAAATAGATTATACATAAAGTGTATTGTTATACATAAAAGATTCTATCATTTGAACGATGAGTTCCATAACATTTCAGAATTATTGACATTACTTTCTATTGAATAACCAGCGTAACATGTTGTTGTAGGTCGATACTGTGTACCACACATTAGACAACATAAATATAATATGAAACATTAAACAATTTATTCATAATAGAAACAAGACTCATTTCCATATAAAAATGAAGTTATTATCATCAAGAAGCAACATTACATTTGGTAAATTTAAACTAAATCATTCTCAGAGATGACCATATTACATCGTAAGTTTATGTCAGACCAAATTAATAAACATGGAATACCTTAAATAAGAAATAGACCAAAATCCATATAGAAATATCATCTCTCCGAGCCTTGATTTTTTGTGATTATACAGCAGATTCAAATTCAGCATTCCAAAAAAATATTTCATAGAATTCACCAACACTTTCCATCTGTAAAAGTGAAAATATTTAATTGCATATTCATTACAATCATAAACAAAACTCCCTATAGCACACATTGATTTAAGATTCAATTTAAAATAACATTTTCAGTTATTATTTTATACAACATAGATGAATTTTAACATTAAAATTGAGAAAAAAACACATGTCCCCCACAGAGAATAAAAAAACTCAAATTGTTTTAAAACACCATTTCCTTTTAATTATATTGATTTAACATGAATTAAGAGAACTTTTTATTATTATCGAAGAGTATTATAACAATAATATCACTATTTAAAAAGACATTGATTATTTTCACTTGTTACAAGAAAAAATATTAACTGCCATGCAACAATGTTGATTCTATGCAGGTATCAGACAGACTTGTTTTTGTTAATTACCACAACAATCTCCTAATTAATTTCTACCTAACATATGATTTTTATAATTATTTTTTACAAGTTCAAATTTTATGACCGACCCAAGAAAAATGTATACTATGTTGTATGTTAGCAAAAAGGAAATTACAACGCTTATAAAGATTCATATTTTTTTATCTATAACATAGGTATTCAACACTAAAAATGCAAACCAAACATGAAATAACATTTAGCACAGTCCAACGACAAATTAAAATTATACAACCTGATGTTTTTTGAAGACAGTTTCAATTATAAAAATTTGATACCCTCATTATGTATGTTCAGTTAAAATGTGACATTTTAATTATGAAATCAGAAAAATAATTCTAATCAATTTATAGATTTCCAAAAAAAATAGACATTAATAATAATTGATGACAACTCAAGTTTTGTACTGAAAAGAAAGTGAATTTTTATGTTATAGTCCTCACGACATTTAATTATTTATTAGTTTACAATACAACCTGATTGAGTAGATTTCTTGAATGGTATTTCTCGAATAAGACTGGTCATAATGGGCTCTTCCACACTTTTTAGAAATAGTTTGGTTGACTTCTGGTCATCTCCTGATTATAATCTCACAGCTCGGCTTTCATGACGATGGATTCTGCGCAGTCCTCAGATTAAGGATGGGTTTAAGGAAGGAAAGGAATCGCTACCACAAAGTACACGAACTAATTATCAATTTTACGTTCTCTACAAACACTAATCTGTCCCACACAAACATCTGACTTTAAAAAGAGTTATAGAATGGGCGCCAGTCTTACAATCAATAAAAATAAAAAATACAAATGGAATTTAAATCCTAATAGTCCGCGCTCTTCAATTTTTTTAAAAAATCCTGCCCCACTTTGGGCCGACAATTGCAAAGGTATGGTGGTGTATGAGAAAAGAAAAAGAGAAGCTAAAATTATACTCACCATAAAACCTTACCACCAGCAGTCAGCGATATTGCAATGAGACTCATTTAAAATAATGCAAATATCTCAGTATCTCAGGGCGTGTTGTTTATTGAGTAAGACAAAAAAAAGAATATATTTAAGTATCAAATAAGAATTTTCTGTTCAATGAAACAGTAATTAAAACATGAAAAGCTGAGTCAGATGTGATGTGGGTAAGATTGAGCGATGAAAGAAACGCATAAGTACAAAAGAAATTACAATTTATTCATATCATGGTTGGCAAGGAGTGTTAAATATGATACAGTTATCTACGTTACCTGAACTAAGCTAAATATTTGACATTTTAATAAAATAATTTAATTCTTAAATTACAATTTACAAGTTTTTAAATGTTTTTCTAGACCAGGTGGTGTATAATAAAAAGAAATATCAGACATGACATAATTAAACAGATTCAACTAAATTTTCAAATGATATCAGTATTTCATATGTTTTTTTTTTTATAATAACCAAGCAATGAAACAGTTTTAGGAATTTCCATCTTCTTGAAGATGATCAGCAGGTACAGTTTTTGTGATGAGAACTACCATCGTAGTATTTACGTCGATTTGAAGTGCAATTTACAGGTGTTTTAGTCATTATCAAGTCATGATGTGCAAATATGAGCATGCACCAACCATGATATTTAAAATTATTCATTTTCAGTCATCCATGGTGTACATGGTAAAGTACACCAATGTTGAAGAATGATGAAAAGACAGCATGAACAAACAAGATAAAGAAAGTAAAGAAGAAAGCAAAGAAGCAAGGAAGCAAGGAACAAAGAAGCAAAGGACAAAAGACAAAGGTCAAAGGCAAAGACAAAGGAGGCGGTTATATTTCCCAGCCTCCTTTGAATTTAAATTTCGAGTCTTTGTCGGGTACTTTTGCGTAGGCCATAGTTGAACGATGACACCTCGTGTCGGCTGTCAGCGTTGAAAAGAAAAGCATAGATATTTCGACCCGCCTAGCTAATCCGTTCACGGCTGTGTTCGCCTTACAACTTTTTTAGAAATATTGCCAATATTGCGAAGTGCGTTCGTTTAAGACATTTTTATAAACATTAAATTAAAATTATTAAATAGTGACGTGTAAATACAAAATAACGTCACAATATATAAAGATAATGTAAAAAAACGTTGTACCATAAATCAATAATTTAAAATAACATTTTCCGTAGATTAACGCACAAAATAAGATATCAACGCCTTCACAATAATAGGTATGGCGCTTTATAAATCAAAACTGATTAAGTAGTATTTTTATAATTATAACTAAGAATGTATGTAGGTACGGTTGAGTGGTGTGTTACGATTTGAGTCCAAACAAATATGTTGTAATATACCTACATATGTACATAGATATATATTATATACCTACTTAGATAGTGATTGTACGTACAGATGTTATGACATAATGAAGATGCAAAGAGACTCACGTGGAAACATTTGTATGTAATATGAGTTTCATATGAGTTTCTCCAGAGATAAATGTGGGCGGAACAGGTCAATAGTGACTTAGCGACCATCTAAGAGAACCGACACTTGATAGGTATACCTACTATATTGTGTACATACAAAAACAATAAATATAAAATGTAGCCGACTACACTTTGTGTAAACCACCAGACAGACTTTCATCTGGGGGGCAAGTCTGGTTCAATCGGCGAAATCAAAACCCTCGTGATTACCCATATCATGGATATAATTATTATATGGAGTTCTACAATATCTTTAGATCTCATAGAACTCCATACGATAATTATATCCATGGTATGGGTAATCACTAGGGTTTTGATTTCGCCGGTCGAACCAGACTTGCCCCCCAGGTTTATATTAAGATTAGCAAATATTGTTAGTAAAATTAATAACACAGTATTTTTCGACAAAATTCGATTACAATGACCGAACATTTTCGCCGAGATGACTCGGCATTGTCAAGGTCTAAAATAACAAATTTAAATAAAAAAACATCCTGCCTCGGTAAAAACGTTCGATCTTTCTAATCGAATTTTGTGGAAAAATTCATTTGTTTATTTGTTCATATATTTAAAATGGATTTCACTCTGTTAACGTAAAAACTATAGTATCATTATATTGTTTGTAAAATTATGTATAAAAATGAAAACGATAATCATTACAAACTAAAAAAGCATACAAGTAAAAAAAATAAAATAAATCATCGAACATAAAAACAATTCATTGCAATAAAAGAAAAACAAAATTAGAGAAAAAAGAGAAAACGAAAATGTAATCTGGTGTCAACAGATTTTTTTTTGCTTTAGAGTTTGTTTCATAATATACTTTATAAAAAAATAAGTTTGACGAATAAGTCTGGAGTAATTTATGTAATAATTTGATAGAGGATTATTCAATTAAATATCAAAGGACGTATAGTAAAATGTAAAATAAACGAAAAATGATATTAAAAATTATTTTAATAACCCTAAATAAGTTTAAATAATCTTTTATTGACAATAACTAAAAAAAAGGAAATTATATTTCTTGATTCTTAGAAACTCATATTATCATGTGTTTTAACTCTAACGACAAAAAATATTGGACGCGGCAGCTGACTGAAAACTATGAATAAAACAAAAATAAATACATAAATAACTCAATATAGGCTGCGTTCAGATGGAACACTCGACGTCGATTGTCGTATATACCTAAAGTTGCAGATTGTGGCGTTTCTCGCACCAATCTTACTGAACGCTTTCGAACGGCGTTTCATTCTGAACGCAAATTGGGGCGTTTTAAATGTCATTATTTGTCATACGCGTGTGTTTTAAGGTTATATTTTCGCCGAAAGGTAAAAATTGGGCAGTGGAATAAACAATGCTCTCTGACCTATTACTGGAAACTTTTGAATATTTTTTTTTATTAAATGAACCTCTTTTTGAATGCACATTGTCATCACATCACACACAACATCAACTGACATAACAGAGACACAAATAATACGGTGGTCAAAGAATACTATACCTGTCAGAGCGTTTTTCACCCGACAATTTTACAGGGCGTTTGGAGCGTACCTATACTCAACGTTCAACCTGAACGCGACAGTGTCTTTAAAGCGTCTGTTTCCGGTCAATCTGAACGTCAAGAGCGTCGCTTAGTGCACTCGGCGTTCAATATGAACGCACTCATGGACTATATTATAGGATGTACATACCATATCATTACGCCAATTCCCTTCTTGATAATTGGCAATAATAAATTTAATATAATTTCAAATATATAATTTGAAATTATATTTTATTACTAGGATGTCGCTTGATTCATATAGCCTTTAACCAACTGTATTATTTTGTGGGATTTGTTGAAAAATTCCATTAAATCTTGGCAAATTAACATATTCTTAAACTTCCTGATGTTAGCTGCATGACAATGATTGGATGGTAATTACACGTAGATGAAAATGACCAGACAAATTCGAAGGTCAAGATACAGAACCGTAAAAGGAAAAGTTGAATTGAGCCGCAAAAATGAATTTGCATACATTTTATTTTATGGTTAGGTTAGGTACTTACGAATAGCATCAACCAACTGAATGTCAAAAGCGTGCAAATTTTTCTAAATGAATGCTTATCTACAGACTGAGAAAATTTGGTATTTCAAATTGTACCTGATTATTAAACATTAGACACGAAATATACATTTACGTAATAATATCATTAACTCGTAAAAAATATTATATTTTGTGACTTTGACTTCGTTGATATTTTCTAAACGAGTAGGTACAATATGTTTACAATTTATTGTATTCCAACTGTCGATATGTTCAAGAGAATTTTTTTCTCTTAACATATCGACTTATTTCAAACCAAGATCCGCGAGTTTCGTATGGCCAGGTCTATATTTTTCATGGTTTTCATCAACTTTGAAGTCAACAAAACACCGACTTAGAGGCTTCACAGCATATTATATGTTATATATATGTAGAACATTTGGTGTATCTGAGTGTGTGTGTGTGTCCCTTATAACTTTTGATCCACACAGATCCTAAAATATCAAATAATATAGAAAGTTTTAGGCCTACAATTGATTTATAGTCAAAATTTTAAATTTTTGTTCCAGTCAGGGATAATATATTTAGAAAGTTTTATTTCTTTTGCCATATACCTACCTATCTCAAAAAGCATAAAAGCTACAACGTTAAAATTTGTATAAATCATAGACACATACAATATCTCAAATTTGTTTCTATGAAAAAGTTTCGGGGAAAAAAAAATTAATGACAATTTTTTTTTCTAAAAAAAATGAATATGTTCTTGTTAAACAAGTACATATACATCTTCCTACGTTCCCTAAAATAAGCAAATAAATACTTGTGCTGTAGGTGAACGAAATCGGTCGAGGCAGGATTCGAACTCGCAACCACTGGATTACTAGCCCAAGCCCAGCGCACTAACCGCTCTGCCATCGACCCATCTAATTTATGTGTTTAACTGTCTATATTTCCAATGCTTTAGAAAATATCGAAAAACGCCGAAACTTTCCAAATAGATATTTTTTTTTCATAAAAAATACTTACATTATAGTAGTACATCTCAATCCTTTTTAAACAATTTTAATAAAAATTGAATTAAGTGACGACATCGTTTCATACAATTTGTATGCCAGAATACATAATATCTAATATAAGGAGACTCTTATAGTTTGATAGATGCATAACATTAAGCTGTTTACCTATTCAAGGTAGGAAAGAAGGACTGAAGTCCATACTATCCTATCATGACATACATGTTTTGTGCATAGAAAACAAAATATCTTAAAATATCCAATAATTTGAATTGAAAGGTTTATAGTTTGGTATGTATTCTTCAACTACACAATCGGCATCGACAGTTGGATCGTATATGTGTTACATACAACTAGTTTATTATAAAGATGTTTGTCAAATGATGGATATTTAAAAATCGACAGTTAACTGCAAAACACATATAAGTAATACATAATACATAATATAAATATGATAATAGGTAGGTATAATAAATCCAAACTACGAGTAGGTACTGGAATAGATTGCACCTCATTTTGTATTCAAGTGTCGTCTGAGAAGTACAATTAAGTATATCCCATACAATTTATTAAGGAATATTAATTATGTATTATCATCTTATTATAATTCTTATCACGAGCATGCAACACCCATCGACTATAGGAATATTAAATTCTCAAGATATATTAACTAACCCATCATTTGTACCTACATATTAAAATATATGTATATAAACCGTATAAGCTTTATTTTAATATACCCCCAATACGTCTATTATTTTATGGAGCTATACGTATATTGTACGAAAGCTTGAGTATTAATTTTTTTTAGTGATTTATGTTTGAGTGATATTTACGGCAAATATATATTTTATTGGTTGATAGAGAGTTATACAGTCTACACAATTTATAAAACAGACAATGTACAATGCTTTATTAATGGACCAGTGAAAACTCCATGCATTATTCAATAGGATAATTGAATCCATCACCCGTATAAGGGTATATATCATACATTTGGTCAAAAACAACTTTTTTAACAGAAAAAGGTTCTATATCACAGGACAACGTAAAATTATTTTATTAATCCCCTATAATGGCAACCCAAAACACTTTTTTTGTCTATGAAAGGTAGTGGTTAGGCATACAAATGTATTAACTTTTTTATCAAAAAAATGTGTTTTTCTCAATAAATTTTTATGCCATATACACCCTTATACGTGTGATGGGTTCAATTATTGATATTGATTACAAAAAATTACAAATAATGTATAATTGATTTACTAGTACATAAAAACACTAAAATAAGACGGCTGATTAAATCAAAGTACATAGGAGGAGACAGCTATCCTAAACGCACTGAGAAAGCTCGCAGAGATGTCGAAAGCATTGTACCATTCAAGCACGGTACAGAAAAGGATTCCGAGCATTCACTCATATCTTACTTCTTCTTAACTTTATACAACATGCTACAAATAATCAATAATTTTATTATGAATAAACATAGAACACAAACTAAATTGACTTGTAGCTATTTTTATTTTTTCATTCTATTTATATAACTTTTTATTAATTTAAAAATCTTGTTTAACCTTTTCCATAATCTTTATAGATATGTATATATTAATGTGTTTTCATACGAATGTCCAAACCTTTGTAATTCAATATTTAATGAAATAGGAATTTAAAGTAAATATAAAATATTTAGTAAATATAACAATATAAGATATATTTTAAATAAATAATAATAATATAAGATATATACAGCCCTTTCGAGAACACGATATTTCTTCTCAATTAAAAAGGGTTATTTCAAATGTATTTTATTAAACTTACGCACCCGATTAATTATAACATTTATGTAAATTATGATTTATTCCCAAAGACCTTATAAACATTTATGTAAATTATGATTTATTCCCAAAGACCTTATAAACATTTATGTAAATTATGATTTATTCGCAAAGACCTTATATTTAGTATATAAGGTCTTTGTTTATTCGTATAATAAATAAAACAAATCAACCAATTTTACTCTTAGGTACACTTAGGTGTAAAAAATTTATAAACTTATTTCTTTGGAATATGTGGAAGCTTATATTAATCAAAATACAAAAAAGAATTAATGATTAAGTCCATATAGCAAGTACATACATACATTGTATTATACATATGTACTTACACATTCCCTAAATTAAACATGCATCTATAAATATACTTAATGTCAAATAATAAAAATTATTTAATTTACAATTGAATCTACTATAAAAGTAATTAAAAAAAACCGACTTCAACGAAAACATAAAAAAATTGCCTAATTTATCTAGCACAACACATATGACTAAAAAATACATAGGTTGAAAAATATTTATTTACATCAAATCTCTGACGTTCCTTACTGTAGGTATACCTATAACATCAAAACTACCACTAAAACAAGACCGCCCTACATGAAAGCAGAACATAATACGAAGGATGATTGAGTGCAGTCTCCATCCTCAGTCATGAGGTCAAGGAAGAAGAAGATGAAATAACTCCTTACTAAAATCGAAATTGGTTGACTTGGTAAAGAATTATTCGCCCATATAATCGTAATCTGTAAGACATGTTTATCGTACAGATTGTAGACGTCTTTGCAAATTGAAGAGTTTGATGTATTTTTTCGTGAGTCCCAACATCAGAACTCGATGAAATTTATATGTGTGATCACCTCTGAGACTCTCCCTTCCTATTAAAAAGGAATCATTAAAATCGGATAATGTGGTAATGAATTACAATCGCTTAAGAGCAAATTTGATGATTTTCTCATGGATGCCATGATCAGATTTTAACCAAATTGAAATAGGACCAATCGAAAAATACCCCCTTTCTAATGAAAAAAGAATCATAGAAATCGGACAACGATGTAAAAAGCTATCACTGAATAACCATGTTATTTGAAGTGGAAAATGTTGTATTTTTTTAGGGATTTGGTTGATTTTGTATTTATGTTAAAGATAAAAAACGTATAACAAATTTAATTATTTCAACATAAAAAACCTTTACTCGTGAATAGATTCAGTCAAATTAAAATATGCATATTTCACTTAACATAATATTATCTATGAATAATGCAATCAATGCCCATTACAAAATATTCGACATTAGGACCAGTTATCAGCGTTTAGGTAATGCTATGCCCCTGCCTCTTTAGTTCATTTCAAATCATTGTGACCTGCTCATTCGGTTCAAAATAACCATAATATTGAGGGAATTGCTATTTCGAAAGACATTATAATATTTATGCACATGTTCAACTGAAATATTATATCTGCCATGAATACGCTAGTGATGAGCAAAAGTCTTGCAAGTCTTGCAGTCTTGATCTTGGTGTCCGCATATGTCGCTGCAAAACCAGACTTTGCAAGACCTAATACAAGAGGCTTGGGGTTTGCAAAATTTGGTAAAAATATTCATTTTTAAATAAAAAAGTAAACAATATCAACTACGTACTATCGACAGAATAATTTAAATTGGTGTTTTTTGTGATAGGTATGACATTGTAATAACTGAATTTATATAGAAAAAAAAATATTTTTGGATAAGTTGCAAGACACTTTCAAGACCAAAATGCAAGACGAAGACCAAGACTCGATCGAGTATGCAAGACCAATACCACATTTATAAATACAAGACTACCCCGGTCTTGGTCTTGCTCATCACTAATATTGAATACGCAATATAAAATTTTAATGTTTACCTTGTAAAAACTAAATAACTTGAAGATAGTAGTAATTCACCGAAACGCTAACAACTTTCTTTTTCGTTCAAGCAGGTACATCGTGTGTGAACTATATAATGTAAAGTGAATTAGTATGGCAGGTAAATATACAATAGGTTGTTCGAAAAGTCATTTCGTTTTTTTCCTCACAGAGGATTTAATTGTTTTAAAATATAAAAAAAATTCGAAAGCAACACAGCTGCGAGGTACCAGCTTAGAATAGTGCTTCCACTGATCTATTATTATCGTTTTCGGGTGTCCCGAAAGAACCAGGTAACCGAAAATACAAAAGGCAAAATGACATCTCGCAAAGTTCAGCAATGAGGTTCACCACCCATTCTGAATATTGCCTTTTTAGGTGAGACGAGACTGGTGTGTGGTGATACACACATGTGTCGTGCTTCCTTTTGTAAGGTTAAGCACACCCGCACACCTGTCGCTGATTACCCCACATTGTGGGATATGCCGTGATTGTATGAATGAATAAATGAATGAATGGAAGCAATAATAATGATAAACACTTCCTTGCACCCTGCGCATGTGGCAGGTTTATTGCCATATAGCAATTTCTTCCAACTAACCAGTGTTAGCCAGCAACATATTCGTCATATTTTATTTTTTTATTATCGAAATGTTAAAATTCTTTCCAAGCATTAAAAAAGTAGGTACTTGATGGCTATATAAGAACTGTTCTGGCAATTAAAGTTATGGAAAGCCTGTTGAAGGTGTTGAAGACAAAATAAAGGCATTAGTTGATACAAACCGCCAAACAACTCAACGGATGGAAGATGGACAAAGGTTGTGATGGACTGAAGGGCAACAACAGAACGCAGAAGCGTGGTAATGCCCCAGATCAGATGGTCCGATGACATGAAAAAAAGTAGCGGGTCCAGAAAGGAGGAAAATGGCACAGGAGAAAGACCAGTGGAATTCCAAGCGGAAAGCCTTTGTCCAGTACCGAAGTCAAGAAGAAGCTGAGTAAGTATGAAATTAAAAGTGGTATGATTAAGTTACAACACTAATGTTATTTACACCTATTATATTGTTCAAAATTTTATTTATACGCTGCCCATTTTTCAAAATAAATAAAAAAAAACACCATAAAAATCCGACTTCATACACGAAGGAACCTATTATATCACAAAACTTATAATTGTAATCAATCCCTTTTTGTGTGGCCCACGGCCCACATTCATGCTAACCTGTTCTGGTCAGAACGAAGAGCACCAGTAACCGAAGACTTCCATGCAGACTTAACAAGATGACTCCATCTAGTCGGCAAGTGACCACGAGTAATTAGTCCCTCTACGCTCCCCCATCACAACAAACTTTTCTAGGAAATCTCGTTCTCTTCTGGCAATGTCTCCAAAGGAATAAGGAGTATGTCCGTAAAATTTTTGACAGAAGATCCTTAATATTAAGTTCATTCAGAATGAACACATTTGTTCATGCTGTCCATGGGATCATATTTTAAGCACCTATTGAGTAGTGAAATGAGTATCGTACAACCCAATAGTTTGAACGCAGAAATTATTACTTTTTAAAGTAACGAAAGAAATTGAACGCGATGTCTATCAATATTACAGTATGTACATATGTATGTACGTTCGATATTGAGGTCTATGACTTTTGACACTTAATTTCTACTGGTACAGGTGTGATTACAGGTACCTACGGTTTAATGTCGACAAAAAAACTTTCATCAACAAAATAACACCTTATTGTATTAGCTCAATGATATACATACATACTTGTGTATAGTATGAGCTCTAGTGTTACATTTATTTTTACATAAAACAGAACTTATTTTTAATTATTTAACCTGTGAAATAAAATAGTATAAAAATAAAATAAGTAACAAAAATATAAACATGAGTAATTCGTAAAAATTAACGAAAAAGAGATAAGATTACGAAGCGAAAAAGAGAGAAACAAGAGCCAATATTTTTTTTCCATTTCGTAAAACACACGTATTGATACAAAGGATAACAATGATGGAAATTTTTATAATTTACAAAAAATATCTAGATACTTATTTGAAAATTTTTGGGAAAAAATAAATGCAGGTGTGACCTACCTACTTATTCTTACTTCAGTCTTTTTTACACCCTTTTAATTAACTGCACATGTTTGTCCATCCAGGAATTTCTAACTCGATTTTTAACTTACTCCCCGACCAGATATAGCTCTGAAAAATTATTAGAATTTGTGTATTCCTGATGACAATGCTTGTTAAAACTGTTTTCAGATTGAATATTCCGATAAAATTGAACAATTTTGTATTTCATACAAAGTAAACTTATTGCATAAAACCAGCACTATTTTTATGAATTTCTTTCAACAATAACATTTACATGAAGAAAACTTTGAAAAGGGTGTCATCAATCATTTTTTATTTATTTTTTTCGAATATGTGAACAGAGCTTGACGACTACACATAAAATGAAGAGTGTGATTGTTTAAAATTCGTAATTTTTTACCTATGCCTACTGTCGAAACAATTTAAACGATTTTATAATTAATGATTTTTCGGAAGAGATTGTCGTATGGTAATTCAGTAGTTAATGTTCACTAAGTCAACGCCATTAGTCAGACACTGAATGAATATTATTATTATTTTGTGTTGTTTATATATTACACTTGCAACACACGGAAGAGAAGCTGACATCTTATAATATGGTATTTTAAGATGTTTAGTGACCCATATTCTACAAACTCTTACTTAATACTATTCCATGCGAAACACATATTATCTACATACCTATTATATATGTATTTATATCTACAATAAACATATTAACACTAATGTTTCACCAATTTCATTTGACAGCCGCCATGTTGAATTTATCTTTTAATAATAAAACTGATATGGAAAAGTTCAATGGATCTACCAGTAATAAAAACAATACGCGGAAAAATATGAAATAAAGGGAAAATTGTACAAGAAAGTTGAATTTATCCATTAGTAATAAATGGAATTAAAAACTATCGATATAGTCATTTTATTTTCCAACGTATTTTACAAATTTTATAATTAATAAATTACCTACCTATATAATGAAAAAAAAATGAAAGTAGTTTTATGTCACCGACATTAAAAAATAGTTTTCTTGATAAAAATACGCCATTTTCTCATTGTCGAACTTTGAATCCAAGACCTCGTGTTCAAAACATTGAAAGTCAAACGTGCTCTGGATGCTGACTATAACTGCACAAATATTTATGAATTATTCATAAATCGATAAAAAAATAACACCTTCGGATAGATAATAATTATTTTATTAGATACCGTACCAATAATTTGATGAACTTGCAACAATAATAAATAACTTGCCCACAAATGGTAGGTATGATAAACAAGTTGGTAGACAGTTTGGGAACAGAACCGGAGCGAGACATTTGGGCGCTCGAAACGGTCGTCCTGAAACATCAAAAGTTTCAAATTGTCTTTTTTGGATATATGTAGTGTAGGGCACCCCAACGTTGATTATCACACGAGTGAAAGCATCTGTCCTGGGCAACTCGGAAAAGCTCCTCAACAATTCTCGTTCCTATCCAGTTTCGAATATTGCGGACCCAGGGAATTTGCTTAATGCCAGCATCTGTTCAACCCACTTTGCCCTGGATGATTAGGAACCGCAGCTCGTATTTCCCCGATTTGAGCACATGACCCAACACCCAATTACGATACCTTTCGGATTATAATATTCACCAACAACTCTTTATCGACTCAGGCTCTCTGAAGATTTTCTAATCCGTCCACGGTATTATCAAAATCTGCAATGAATTTCAAACTTAACGTTTAATAATTATTAACCTGTCAAAGTACTATCGATCTGACCGTATATAACCATCCACGGTACCTATTATCAAAATCTACAGAGAATTTCAAACTTAACGTTTTATATCACGCAATTTCGGATCTCAGTTTTTGCTCTATGTCGACCGATGTTTCACAAACTACTCACAAAACAATTACATTAGACGGAGTTGCTTCATGATACATAAACCCCAAGCAGATTTCAAAACATACATATTACTCGAATATTTTTTTTAATTGCATATACGCAAACATTGGAATTTTTCCCTGTCGGGAGTCAAATGATATTTTTACTGACAAACTTTTTCACATCTCAATAGAGACGAAGTTGGGATATTATAGAAGAACCAGGAATTCAAGGCACCTATACAGGACTTACGACCTGTAATCGGCTGGTTTGCGTGATCACTTTATGTACTTGCGCAACGTTCACCAATTATGCCTTCTTATTGAGTTCCCTAATCAATGTAATTTTTGAAAGTTCTATATATTTGATTAATGTGTAACAATTCACCTGAAAATAAGGAATTACAGTATTGCCATCTACGAAGTAACGAAGAAACCTTTTTTTGTAACGCCATCAATTGAGAAATTAGTTTATTTGTAAACAATGAAAGCAACAGTCCTTATAAATGAGGTGACAGTGTACCTATCGCACAGATGTCACCCCTGAACTGCGCCAGAAATATTATTTCATTTTTGGTTTTTTTACCTACTTGTACCAATGTGTATGGAAATCGAATATTTTTTAAACCATACAACATAAAAAATACTCTTTTATATAGTACGACAATTTTTCCAACAACTAATCAAGAGATAAAGTAATAAAATTCTTCTTTTGTTTTATTAGCAAGCTAACAAGTATATTTTAACAATTGTTTGGTCCTATTTAGCTGTCAATAAGTTTCTTCAAGGTCCCATCAGTCGTGCATATTTTGTGATCACGAAGTAGGTACCTACCTATAGAAAGATACAAACGATGCTGTCATAGTTCATATGTTATGTCATGGAATACTATTAATAATAATAATATGTTGTAGTAATTGAATTTTCCGAGAACAATAAATAAAATAAATAGATACAGCGCCTCATGAATTGATTCCCATTGATTTGATATTTTCTATAGATCTTAGATCTTAGTCACGTCCATACAATAAAATCTGAAATCGATGACAGTTCTTTTCGAACTATGGTGCCGGAACAAATAATCTAATGGGCTGCATGTACTAATTCCATGCATTTTTTGTTGTTGTTCATTCTAGCGTTCTGTGAAGGGCCCGATTAGGTACAGGTTCCCGAGGTTTTATGAATATTTAGTTTTTAAAATGTAACAAATATTTTGTTTACTTACTTTGGTCTGACTCTGCAAAGCATGTATGTACATACGATAAAATGTATCAAATAATTTATAGACAACATATTTTATATCACACTTGTTATGATGTTGGAAACATAACCTTGCACGAACGTATTTTCAATGTCAACGTTGCATAAATGATATTATTTTTATCTGATATCACAGATCTTTTTATTTTATTAATTAAAATATGAAAGGGTATAATAAAAACTTATTCCCCACAATTATACTAAGTATTATTAAAATTAATGATGAAGATTTTTAAAATGAATATTTTATTATAAAACTAAACCAGAACTAGACTTGACATCATTTATTTTAAAAACCATAAGCGTATTTGTATTTGATTAATACAGTGTTAGATAATTATTTTTTTATTTATGTATATTTTCAAGTCATTCGTACAATGATAAACAGGCATATTAATAAAGATAAAGTGAAGTTAAATTATGGTAGGCACGTAAAATTACATAAAATGACATTAGGTTAAGTTATGTAAATAACGAAGAAAAAACTAGGCAACAGAAGAAGAAGATATAACATCAGTTTAAGTTATACTTCGAAAGGTTATATTATTACACTCAATTACAGGAAGTTATGAATATCAAATTACGAAAGAAAATGCAAGGTTAAGGTGCATAGGGTATTTTAAATATTATTAAGCAAAATACAGTAATAATATCAGAGTTTTTTCGTTAAGACAATGGAAGTGCATAATTATAAATTAAGTTATTTATAAAAATAAATAAAAACACATAGTAATGTTTGATTCTTGACATCAAACTCTTGTCTCTGAAGTTTGATTCTTGCCACTAAAGATGCCGGCTGTGTTCAGCGAAAGCGCTTAGGCTCATTAAAGTCAATATCATTTGTGGATTAAAACAACGTGTTGTTATATATTTTATAAATATATTAATTTATAAAAATACACTACATCATGGAAAGATAGTTGGACTTCGTAATCCCAGGAGGCATAGTTTCTGAAGAACAGACCAACTACTTAGGTAGTCTACAAAACGAAGAAGAAGAAGACACTACATCAAATTGCAAGATATTGAATTAAACAATTATATTACTACATAAGGCTTTTTCACCTTTCGTCGTTTTAAAATAAGGTAGTTTGAATATAACGATTTTAATGTTATTTTATGTAAGGTACACACGTATGATTACATTAAATTAGGAAAAGATATAATATGCAAAGTTTTAAGTTACCTGACAATGGCAGGGTTATGTTACACCACATTACATGAGTTAATTTAGTGTTAGATAATGTGTTTCTACTTTCCTTTTTAAAAACTTCATGAAGTTACTTTAGATAACATTAAATTGCGTCCAACGACAAAAGGATAATAGACTCTTATATCATGTTACGTTATATAAGGTGAGGTTCACATATATTTAACTACGGACTGTTGAATAAATATTTCAAATAACAAACAGAAATATAAATAATAAATAACATGCACCTCTTACGTACTATACCTTATTTTCAAAAAAATAAGATGATTTTTGTATGAGAGAAAATAACAAAATTATGATTAGTATGATAATAGTGTCATTCGTTAAGATACGATATAGTCCAATTAACTTTATATTATAATTTAATAGATTAGGATAATATGTATGTACATATGTGAAGATAACACTTGTTAATTAAATACGTAGGTAGGTAAATAATTATGTGCATGATGTGTATATTCACGATCTATGTGTACGAATAATATATAAATGACTAGGAAATTTTATATGGAAGACTAGTGTAACAATATTATAGAAAAAATGTGACCTAGATTTACATCATCACCTTGACAGATGTTATATTGAAACATACTGTATTTACAGCATAGTGTGAGGCTGGTCAATGATTATTGCAATATAAAAAAATAGAAAAAATAATTAAAGCATTATTTTTAAACTAACTGTTAACGGCGAACTAGTAGACAGTTAAACTTGCATTATTTGTAAAAAAAATAAACATCTATGCGAAAGTTCACATACGCTTAATGTTAAATTAAAATAAATAAATACGAAAATAGCCGACTTGTACCAAAACTAGTGTTCGACCGATAGTCAGTTAGCCGAAACCAAAGTCGAAAGTTTGACGTTACTAAGAAATTTAAAAAATACCATTTAAATCACAAAAAAATATCGACGCAAACTGTAGAGGAACGGTTTATTATTTATGTACCTAGTTGTAATAATAAATAAGTAAGTAACTATTTACCTACTAATATTTATGTACCTAGTTGTAATAATAAATAAGTAAGTAACTATTTACCTACTAATATTTTTTTTACCATCTTCATTTTTTATTGATATGAAATAAAATAATAAAGTATTATTCGTAACAAAACTACAAACTGTCTAAAGTGTAAACAATGAAATTTAGCCGAATTCGTCGCGCGTTCTTCTAAGTTGTTATTCAAAGAAGTTATTCAGTTTTATTGTTCTGAAAAAGTTTGTAAATAGGTGGTTGCTGAGTATAGGTCGATCGCAATCGGAATATAAGTTAACAAACATTTAGGTAATGTTTTAGTTCTGCTGTCTTGCCTGCTGTCATTCTTTTCCATAATGCTTTATTTTATTTTATATTTTGTTAATTCTCTTGTATTTATATTTTGTCAAGGCTTTCATGCTTTATTTTACATTTTGTTAATGTAAAAATGTTTTTCTTCTTGTATCTTATATTGATGTTTATGTCCTTTTTTTATTTAATCGATTGAAATTTCTATCGCATGATGTAAAAGCGTAGTGAAAATATGTATATTGAAATTGTCTGTCTTAAAACAGGAATTATTCCTAGTTAGATAGACATAGGTAAAGTGATGGAATGATGCCAACCAGGGAGCACCCATGGTTTTTTATTATTATTATTATTTTTGTGTATCATGTTTTTTGTCTTGTATATTTTTTTGTTTGTTTTTGTATAAATACTGAGTGGTCTCTGTGGTGTATTGTTTCTGTAAGTTTTCTTTTCTTGTGTTAAATAAATATATTATTATTATTCGTTTTACGGGCTGAAAGAAAACTTCCGCTTCGACCATAACTTCGGCTTATTTTTGGGCGAAGGTAGCCGAAGCCGAATGTTCGGTTGGACATTTATCAAGACACGTCATACCTGAATATCAAATCTATTGATCGACCAATGCAAGTAAGTACATACATTTATCAAGCAATATTTTTAATATGTAATAAAAATATTTAACAAGCGCCTACCTAAACTTCATGTAGGTACATAATGTATGTAGATATATACTTCCGATAATCCATCCGATCCAATTACGATAGGATGACTTAATTCATAGTTGAATGGTTCATTGATTAATCATTTTTTACGATATGTTTCACAATCATAGAGACAAGATATTGATTTTTTTAAACTGATAAATATTATGTGGGTTCAACTTTGTATCGCATTTAGATTTTTTTATAAGATAACAAATGGGAGGAACTGAATTCCAATACAACGAGATAATAAAACTAAATATAATTATTTATTTATGGCAACTTTCTTAAATTGATAAGTTTATCGACTTTATTACATACAAATATTACACTGTTATGTTTATGTAAAAAATATATCCGTTCTGTAATCCATGTATTTAAACCATAATTTACTACATGGGGCTCTATTGAAACTAAAGTGAAAATCGCCTCCGATAAATTGAGCGTATTATATAAGAGCACGTAGTGTAATTTTTTATTCTCCACAAAGCGCAAATACACCCAATTATTGTATAATATGGTAGTCACCTCTGGAGTGGTGCCCTCCAATATCTGCTGAATACCCTCAATGCTGTACAAAGGCGTGCTGTACGTCTGATTGACGATCCATCATTGACTGATGGATTGCAATCACTAGACCATAGACTCAAGGCCGGTATTCTAAGTTTATTCTAAAGATACTGCCACGGGAGAAACTCAGAAGAACTTACATCTCTGGTCCCTCTTCCACGCATTCACAACTGAGTCACTCGTTTTACTCAATTTCAACACCCGTTCAGTGTAAACCTTCAACATACACGAATCAGTCGCTTCTCGAAATCTTTTACTAACACAGAGCCCGGCTGTGGAATGATCTTCCGAATTCTGTGTTTCCACCTTTTTAAAACCCGTGTCATTTTAAGATCCGAATCCATATTTACCTTAGCAGATTGCAAACCCTCCTCAAAGCTACGTAGTGTGCTTATTCGGAAACTATAATGAAGTATAATGGACCCAAAACCGAATAGCTGGTGTTCCCTACGTAGCCATGTTATAAAAAATGTATTTGTAGCTTTAAACAAGACAACTTTTATTTACGTAAAAAAAATCATATAAAATACTCCTGGTTTTATGCAATTAGCAAAACATTATTGTTTACTTTGTATACTTAAAATACAAAATTGTTCAATGTTATCAAAATATTACACGAATCGAGCGGAAATCACGTTTTAACATACATTGTCATAGGGTATACACAAATTGGGAAAGTTTCGGAGTTCAACTGGTTGGAAAGATAGTCAAAAATCAATTTCAAAATTCCAGTACAGACAGACATGTTAAGTTAATTTAAAGGATGTAAAAAATACGCAAATTTACTAAACGTATTTTCAACTAATAATTAAAAAAAAGGCATATCAAAAGAAAACAATTTGTTTAATATTATTTTTTAAATGAATGAATATGTTCTTGTAGTAACATGTACATATACATACTCAAATACATTCCCTAAATAAAGCATAAATGCTTGTGCTACTATAGGTGAACGAAATCGGTCGTGGCAAGATTTAAACTCACGATCACTGGATTACAAAACCAGCGCGATAACCGCTCTGCCATCACCCATCTGAACGTATCAATGATAGAACTTGTCTATTGTCTTTAGACTTAAAAATGTATTTTTATTATTTTAAACGATTTGTGCAGACTTGTACGAAGAAAAATAAACCCCTAATTGTAGGGATTATACAATCACCAAATACAATCATACCAACTTAACAACGAAATTGTAGGGATTATACAATCACCAAATACAATCATACCAACTTAACAACGAAATGCAGTTTTGAATAAAATGCACACTAATTATTTATAAAAAATATACACAGAAACAATAAAGGTAAGTACCTAAATCATTTGGAATTGACTTATGTTCCGGTGTCCTGGGTTCTATTCCAAACAGAAGAAAATATATTTAAAATTATTTATCACGCAAATCTAGACTCTCTGGACTGGAAACATTAGTTGTTGATACAAGGATATAATATATATGTTCCTAAAAAAACTTGTTTCTGCGTCTTTCATAGGATGTAAGGAATAAATGTTTTATTTTCATGAATGATTTATTTTATACGACCGGTTTTGGAACGATCGCTTTTTCTTCGTCAGTACAGATGAAATCTTTTTTGTTAACTATTATTTTTATTCTAATTTAAAAAAAACCTTGGAAATGTATGTTTATCTACATTGAATGTCAACATTGCACGACTGTTGGAATAGACTAAGCATAACATGTCAGATAACAAAATAATTTGTATAAGTACCACAGAAAAAATAATCTATAGACATGACATAAACAAAATTTTACTAGCACACACCGCCACCAAAATTTGATGGCAATTAATACAACGTATTTGACTACTAAGTTTAGTTTGTCGATCGACAATTCTTAATAGAACTCCATTGTACGTTGATATGTTATAAAAAATATAAAAATACTTGGTAATTGTTCTATTGTGTTTATTTGATTATTGACGCGTTTCGTGCAAAGCACATCGTCAGAATAATGCTCTACAAGACTGAGACTAGTGGTTATATACAAAATTTACATGGCAGGTGTATAAAAATGTTGGTTTTTGAACGGTTGAAAAGAAGTTATA
The DNA here is from genome assembly GCA_963576475.1 of Molanna angustata. Taxonomy (NCBI): domain Eukaryota; kingdom Metazoa; phylum Arthropoda; class Insecta; order Trichoptera; family Molannidae; genus Molanna; species Molanna angustata. Next base: position 9,795,491 of record OY754971.1, on the reverse strand, counting down.
TAATGCAAATGAATCTATACAAATCTACGTTTTAATACAATGAATGTAGTTGGGTCACTGGTTGTAGTCCCCTGTGTCCATTAGGCCTGTAACAAAAGGAAACGACAGCAGTAAAATTCGAAAGGTAAATAATATTGTATTTATTGGTTTATTGTTATCTTTTAAGTGTGGTTAAAACCAATGTATTTCATAGATATTTGGTAGTTATAATTACAATTACAATTACAAAAATTAAGCTGTTTGTAATTATAACTACCAAATATCTATGAAATACATTGGTTTTAACCACACTTAAAAGATAACAATAAACCAATAAATACAATATTATTTACCTTTCGAATTTTACTGCTGTCGTTTCCTTTTGTTACAGGCCTAATGGACACAGGGGACTACAACCAGTGACCCAACTACATTCATTGTATTAAAACGTAGATTTGTATAGATTCATTTGCATTATATAACTTCTTTTCAACCGTTCAAAAACCAACATTTTTATACACCTGCCATGTAAATTTTGTATATAACCACTAGTCTCAGTCTTGTAGAGCATTATTCTGACGATGTGCTTTGCACGAAACGCGTCAATAATCAAATAAACACAATAGAACAATTACCAAGTATTTTTATATTTTTTATAACATATCAACGTATTTGACTACTTTCCTAATGGTTCGGAATGAAAATTGAAACAGTACTCTAATATCAAAAAGTACATGTTGTTAAAAAAAATAATTTAAATATCAATAAGCAAATACTTTGTTGCTGAAATAAAAACTTATTATTATTATTAAGTATATAAACAATATTCATATTATTCTTATTATTATTATAGAAATAAGTAACACTAACTTCGCAAAAAACAATTTCATAACCAGATTATGCCAATTCTACAACACTAATTTCGGTGAAATAGACCTTTTCAATGGGCCTGAGCCAATATCGCCAAACGCTATTTTTTTTGTACTTATGGGATTTGACGTTTGTTGTAGAATTTTTTTCTACAATAAAAAACAACAAACGTCCCATACAAAAAAAATAGCGTTTGGCGATTTTTTTTAATAAAAAATGAATATGTCCTTGTTAAACAAGTACATATACATCTTCCTACGTTCCCTAAAATAAGCATAAATGCTTGTGCTATAGGTGAACGAAATCGGTCGAGGCAGGATTCGAACTCGCGACCACTGGATTGTTAGACCAGCGTGCTAACCGCTCTGCTATCGACCCACCTAAAGCGTTAAGCGTTTTCGATTTGACTCAGGGGCAATATCTCCTTGTCTCCCAATTGTCCCTCTCCCAAATGCCACCTCCCACCCGCCCCTTTCTTCAATTCGCAGATGTTTCTTTCTACTCCATACTTCTTTTTTTATATACTTGTATTATTATCCCTTTTGTTTATGTAAGAAAGATGTCATTACTAGAATGAAAGTGAACACATTGAGATGGTTTGGTCACATGGGGAGAATGAATGAGGAGCGCCTGACGAAGAAAATATACAGAGCGGAAAGGAATGGAATGAGAGGTCGGGGACGCCCAAGAAAGGGATGGCACGACCATGTGAACGAAATTTTGAAAGACGGAAATGTTAGAAGTGTGAGCAATAGACGAACATGTATGAGACGATGCATGAATGTGGACGAGGCGAGGGATGCGTGCCAGGATAGAAAAATGTGGCGTTCGGTTCTCTCTGCCTACCCGAAAGTCGAAAACATGTTTATGTAATGTTTTCGACTTTTGACCATTAGCTTGTTATTAATATTTTGTTAACACGTGAAAACCTATAACTGGTGTATGTTTTAATTGTTGTTTTCTTTTGTATCTTATCTTTTGTATGTAGCTACTATTGGTTTTTCATTGCAATAAAATAAATAAATAATAAAACAATAATAAATAAATAATGTCATTTATATCCGATTTATATTTAAACATTGAATACGTTAGGGAAATCCTCGTTCCACCTAACTTAATCTACCAATACCCTGGTCTAAAGTCGTAGTTTACATATGTCATTTCTATATTATATTCTATAACTACTCTGTAATGTTTACCTACCTAAACTGTTGGTATCTTTAATAACGATTACAGTAATGGCACACTAAGGAACATTGTATGTAATAACATTGGGACAATTTGCATTGCTCTGATTCGCAAAGCAGTCACCTTAAAAATAAAACAACATATATAATAATAACATGTCTTGTGACAATTACACCTAATGGGACTAATAGCTATTTATATAACATGAGAGGTCATCTAAGAAACTGTACATTTTGTTGGAGACTATGGAGAAGAAGCGACAGTATTGCGGCCCAACCCTATACCTAACTGTAACGGCAGACAGCAGCCATACACGTCAAGCAATGATTATATTTATGATAGTCTCTTCATTTTCCACAGTATAAATATACCTATATTCAATTTGTTATATCAGTCATCCTAACGCCGCATCCTTCAATATATATATTTTTTAATTTTATTTTATAGAATACAGCAGCAATACAATAAAGATTTATACAGATATACAGAGATAATTTTTATGTTGCCAATTATAGTATTCTAGAATATATTAAGTACATACACATTTATTAACAATTATGAAGACAGGATGGAAAAGGACGAAAGGAGAGAGGTAGGGGAGGAGTGGGGGGAAGCATCGACCACTAGAAACTCATATTATGATTTACCTCACGTGATTTCAATTTGGACATAGATACGTGATATTTCCAGAAGGAACCCTGATAATCTAGAGAGGCTCGTCGTAATTGAAAGTGTGAATGATAAAGGATCCAGATGTCGCTCATCGACCCGATGAAGTGAGGTTGTTCATTCTGTTAAAGGTTCTTCGATCACCGAATTCCTTCGTTCTGCCCATGACCGTCGTAGTCAAGTGATTGAGTGTAACAGTCATCCTCGGTCATGAAACCGAAGAGAAAGAAGATCTCTCATATGTTTCTATTATACCTAACTAAATATTTTCTAAAAAAACTGAAATTTCAACTAGACTTTTTTTTTTTTTTTTTAATTTTAATCTGGCTATTCACCCCGATCGGGTGTTATTTGCCAAAAAAGGTATAAATGATTTAGTTAACTGTTTTGTGTGTGAAGTTTATGAAAACTGTTTACTTTAGATCTTAATTAGGTTATTTTTAATAAATCTGACAATCAAGATGTATGTGTTTTTGGAATTGGAAGCCAAAAGCGACCTCATATTCACTGGCATTGGCGTTTTTATTCTTATTAAATCTGTATAAAAATTTGGGTACGCGTTTCTTAATGGACATTCAAAAAATATATGATCCAGCGTTTCGTCGTTTGTTCCGCACTCGCATAGATTCGACTCAATAACTCCAATCCTTGCCAAATGCTCACCAGTAGAACAATGTCCGAGGCGCATTCGACACAGTACACTGGTCGTATGTTTGTCGAACATCATTTCACTGAACCACGGCTTTCTGGCTAGTCTTGGCTGAGTCTCTCTATACAGCCTGCCCTTCGTTTGAGAGATAAAGTCCCAATGAGCCTGCCAATTCTCCATTAGGCGCATCTTAATATTAGGAAGAATATCGTTTAAAATAATGAAGGGGTGAGTCCTTGTAGTACATTTGGTTGACCTTTTGGCTAGTTCATCTGCCTTCTCATTCCCTTTTATTCCGCAGTGACTTGGTATCCATGCTAAACATGCTTCTTTTTTTTGGTCCTTGATTTTTTTAATTTTTGTTCTAATTTGGATACAGTAGGGATCATCCACATAAGAAAGAGGGGATCTGCTTAATTTTTGAATTGCGCTTAATGAATCTGTTAAAATTAATGTGTGTGAGAACTGTTTTGTTTCTGCGTAATTCAGAGCTTCCAATATTGCAACACACTCCGCTGAGAAAATGGTTGCTTCCTTATGAAGAGTAAACATCAATTGAGCATTGTCCGATTCACTGAAAACTGCCGATCCTACGTTGTTCTCATTGTCTAGCTTCGATCCATCTGTATACAGTAATTTCCATTTGCTCCATTTATTTGATATTTCTTGGTTGAAACGTTTGGAGGCAAAGGTATCTGGAACTATGTTTAAAGATTGGATGAAAGTTGGAGTATCTACTAAGTTATGGTAGGGGATGGAATAAACAGGAAGTATTTCAGATTTGAGTAGAATTTGTGAGTACATTTCCATAAATTTAAGGCTATTGATTAGTGGAGTTGGTTTTTTATTCTTCCAAAAAGTGTTTTTATTTACAAAGTAATGTTTCAAATGATTGATTTTGTTAACTAAAGGGTGAAATTTTATACTATAGCATTTTCCGAAGAAGTTGTCTGATAAGTATTGTTTTCTCAATTCAATAGGAGGATCTGCGGCCTCTACTTGGAGGGCGTTCACCGGTGAAGACTTCATAGCTCCCAAAACAATTCTCAAACTCTCATATTGGATTTTGTCAAGGATTTGGGAATTCTTTTTTGATAAAGGGCTTAAAAGGAATAAACCGTAATCGATTTGACTGCGAATATAGGATGTGTACATTATTCTGAGAATAGATGGATGACCACCCCACCAAGTGCGCGTTACTGCTCGCATAGCATTTAAACCGGACTGACATTTATTAGCAGTGTGGATAACTTGAGAATTCCAAGAGAGTCTGGAATCCATGATAATACCGAGGAATTTAATTTCAGTTGTAGCTGGTAAGGCAGTATTATTTATGATGATTTTAATAGCCGGGATTGAACGTTTTTTGGTAAAGATGATTGATTTACATTTACTTAGACTAAGATTCATTCCAATGTCTGATAACCGCGAAGCTATTATTTTTAAATTGTCGTTAAGCAACATCTCCATTTGTTGTAAGTTTTTACCTGATACATATACGAAAAAATCATCCGCATAATTTAATAACTGTATCGGAGAATATATAAGATGAAAAATTTCAAGGATGTAAATATTAAAGAGTATTGGGCTTAAAACTGACCCCTGAGGCAATCCTTTACCAACGATTCTTTCTTGTAAGTGGATACCTTGGATATCTAAAATAATTTTTCTATTAACAAGAAGGTTGATTATAAATGACGTTAACTTAGTTGGGATCCCTATGTGAGTGAGTTTGGTTTTAAGAATTGGAAAGTGTACATTATCAAATGCACTAGAGATGTCCAAACTCGCTCCTACGACATGTTCCTGTCTGGAAAAAGCTAACAGAATGTCTGTTACTAAGTAAGATACACTTTCGAGGGTAGATTTTTTTTTTCTGAATCCAAACATGTTATGAGGAAAGGTTTTTTTATTTTCAACGAACCAATCGATTCTTCTTTTGATCAGATGTTCGGTTAATTTTAGAAGAGTTGAGGCAAGAGCAATTGGTCTGTAATTTTCTCCCGAATTTGGGTCTTTCTTTGGTTTTAGAATTGGAATAATTAGTTGGGACTTCCATGTATCAGGGACAGTGCCAGAATCAAACATTATGTTTATTAATTTGGTGAAGTATTCTAGCATACTGTCGCTAGTATTTGCTAAGATGACATATGGGATTCCATCGGTTCCTGGTGCGGTATTTTTGACGATTTCGAGGATGGCTTTGAGTTCGTTAGTTTGGAATGGAGCATCTAACCAGTTGTTATTAGGTGGGAAGGAATATTCTGTGAGAAGTTCGTCAGCATTTGCAGCAAATGGAGGAGCGAGTTTGTTCAAAAAGTCATCTGACCATAGCTTCGGGCACGATTTTAGAGGCGATAATTTGAATGATCCGCGGAATTTTTTAATGTTATTCCAAACGGTAGATATTGGTGTTTGAGGAGAAAGCGATGTGCAGAAGTCTATCCATCCTTTTCGCTTTTTGTTTCTCAGAAATCTCTTTACTTTGGCTTGAATATTTTTAAAAATCAAATAATTTTCCAATGTCATATTTTTTCTATACACCTTAAGCGCTTCTTTTCTAAGAATTGTTTGATCTTCGCATTCCGAATCCCACCAAGGTGGAGGGGGAGGATATTTTTTGGTTTTATTAATTTTCTTAGGGATGAAATTTTCCGCTTTTTCTATTGTTTCTATGAAATTATCGTAACAATCTAGTAAATTTTCTTTAGAGGGTATAATTAGTCGTGAATTGGTTGGGTCATCCGTGAAATTAACAAATCCAGACCAATTGGCTTTTTCAAAATTACAAATGTTTTTACTAAATCTCTTTTTTCTTATTTGTGGTGCATTGCTGTAGGAAGAAGGATTGCGTACTAGTTTGCAGGACGGATGAGAGTAGAGAACACAGATCGGAAAGTGGTCACTGTTGAATGGATCGGGTTGAATATTCCAATCCAGGTAAGGGGCTAATTCTGGGCTACAAATTGTTAAATCTACGGCACTTGGTCGTTGATTTGGTACGGGGACGCGCGTAGGAGATCCATCATTAATAACACATAAACTCAGCTCATTTAATAGATCTACTATTATTCTGCCTAATCTTGTACATGTAGATGAACCCCATATGCTATGATGGGCATTGAAATCCCCAAGTATTACAAATGGTGAAGGTAAACAATTGAATACTGACTTCAATATTGATTTTGTGGGTTGAAAATTAGGCGAAATGTATATTGATACGAAAGTTGTGCCATTTATTTCGGCAGCGACTAACTGGAAAGGGCAGTTGATTGTTTTTGGGTGTACCTGATTGAAATATAATGAATCTTTTATTAATAATGCACAACCTCCACGACCGTCCAGTCTATTGTCAGTAAGGCATCGGTAACCGTGTATTTTAAATAGCTTATCATCTCTAAGCCAAGTTTCGGACAATGCAGCTACGTCTATCTGATTTCCAGATAGAAGATTTAATATTGAGTCTTTGTTAGGAGCAGCACTCCTACAGTTCCATTGAAGAATGTTTAAAGCCATTTTAGAGTATGATAAAATATAGATTTGATACGTATGCTATGCAACCTACGGCAGTGGAACCGACGGTGCATCTGTATTGGAATGTGTTGGTTCAGTAATGTTATTATCTTCGTTAGTAATTAATGTAGCGTTTTTTAATGTATTTTTTATTATTTCATCGTTGGACGGTATGGAAACATAGTTTCCAGTAGTAAGTAGTTCGTTTAACATGTTATATATACAGTTAAGGATAATTTCTTTGCGGTTGTTCATGGGGTCATAGTTGCTTGTATTGTTAGGAAGGGCACAACCAATATTTGGAGAAGGGTAGTTTCCATTTGGGGCTATCAGTATGGAGTCTAAGTGTTTTTTTTCGTTTATTGATAAAGCGTTAGTTTTTGAATGGGGCGTCTTACTTATATGAGATATTTGTCTCCATTTAAGCCTAGAGTGGGTTTGGTTTTCAGCACTAGGAATAATTTTTGTTTTTTCTGAATATGTGATTTTCGCCGGTGGGAACATACTTGATGCCTCAATATAAGATACTGAATTTTCCGCCATCACTTTTTTTATATTTTTTTGGCGAGTCAACTCCGGGCAGTTGATATCCAGGGCTGAATGATTACCCGTACAGTTAGCGCAAATTAAGTTTTCAATATTTTCTGTGCAAGTCTCACCGAGATGCTGGGAACGACATTTATAACATCTAGCAATACTAGATTTGCAATTGATTTTTGTGTGTCCAAATCTCAGGCACTTATGGCATTGTATCGTTGGAAAGATATATGTGTCTACGGGAAGACGATTATAAAATAGATACACATGAGAAGGGAGTCTCTGTCCCTCAAACGTTACTACAACTGTCTGCGATGGTCTCCATGTTGGAGTTTCGGCCCTACGGTCTCTGTAATTCAGTCTACGGATTTTCAAAGCCTTTCCAAATCCTGGGGGAACCTCCAAGTTTTGGATGATTTCATCGTCCGAAAATGATGTAGGAATATCCTTTACCACTCCCAGACGAGTCACATGAAACGATGGAATAAATGTTACGTAATTTTTTTCTTATAAAATTTTGTTATTCAAAATAGAATTCGCGGTCAAATAATTGTTGAATTCTATGGATATTAAACGTTTTCCTAGAGGTTTTATTTTTTTTATATCATTGAATTTATGTTTATAAATGAATGAGCCGAAAGAAACTGCATTCATAATTTGATTTTCTCCCGATACTTTGTTTTGTATATGAACGATATACGGCGGCAAAGAACATTCGTTGTATCGGTATAAAGGTATGTTAACACGCGTTTCTATTGTTGTGTCGTTCGGTTTGAAACGTTTTGTTGATAGAATCGTGTTAGTATCTCTATCGGTTTGCGGTAGTGTGGACTGGGCTTTAGTTTTACCTGATGTTGAAACGAATAACTGCTTATTAATAACATTGTTGTCAGGTGCGGGAGGGGGCCTACCGCCCCCTTCATCTTCCTCCCCCCGTTCGTTCATCGCTACATACGGTTGGTGTCGCTGTCGCTTCACCGCTAATAAGAATTAAACTCCTACCTACGTACAAAGCAAAAAATAAATCAAATAAAATGGAACGAACTCACCGGTATCGTTGTAGAAAAAAAAACACAAAATAACTATATTAAATTAACTAAATTGAAACAAAAACTAAAAACACATTATTCACAATGTAACTGTTAACAAAAATAAATGATATTTAGATAGTAAACTCCACTATAAATCACTCGTTTTGATTTAATTGACCGGAGAAAAAGTAACGCGTCTGTCACTCAAAAATCCAAAATGGCCTCTCAACTAGACTTGGAGCCACATAATATGCCACATGCCTACCGCCGCCGTGGCATAGTTGGCAAGCCGTTTGATATCTGTGCGGGCTTCCTGGGTTCGATCCCCAGCAGAGAAGAAATTATTTAAATTAATTTCTCACGCTAATATTGCTTCTCTGGGCTGGAAACACTGGTTATTACACCATTTTATCACAACAATACACGCACACAGACAGAATATCACTCGCTAGTCAGCGGTCTACATAATATTGGGAATGCATTTAGGTGACATTTTTATGCTGTCCAAATATAAACGGACGATAAACTAGTGATACGTTATGGATATACACATTTTTTTATGAGAAAAACAACTTGTGACATTTTCAGGGCGGATTTTTGTATATTTGTATTGAAAAATGTTTATTTTTTGTATAGGTATCTTTTTTGTTTATTTATAGCGAGGTCTACTTTATTTATATATATGCAGATTTACATGATACGGCTTCTACTGCTATTTTTTGTATTCATAATACTGTTTAATATAATGTTTTTGTTTATTTTGAGTCCATATGTAGGTATATCTTCTTTATGTTTGCTTATATCTATTATTTTTTTATTCTTGAATTTATTATTTAACTGTTTAGGTACCTACATATTTTTTTCCTTTTTGCAAGTGTATAACTAAATGTTTTTTTCTTATTCTATATATTTTTATCATCAATACTTAGTTATGTTTTTTATGTATGTATGTAAGGTAATTTATAAATAAAGAAATTGCCATACGGCAATAAACTCGCCACGTGCGCAGGGTGCAAGGAAGTGTTTATTATTATCGTGTTTATTTTTATAACAATAAAGCTCAACTTCCTGTTATGCGGTAATACACAACCGCACACCTGTCTCTGGTTACCCCAGATTGTGGGATATGTTGTGATGGTACGAATGAGTGAACATAAGTATATCATTTCATAGTTATCTGGTGTGAAGTATTTTTTTTTACTTCTTCTATTGACCACTGCAGCTGACAGGAAGGCTTGGAAAGCTATTGTTCAGGAGGCTATATAAAGCTCTACCGGAGTTGTATGGCCATCGGAAGTAAGTAAGTAAGTTCTTCTTCTATGGCACTACAGCCCAGATCGAGGCCCATGGCCTCCCTCAGCATGGTCATCCAACGCCTCCTGTCACCAGCCGCTACTCTCCAGTTGGACACCTGTGGGGCCTTATTCCCGTTATGTGTAATATTTTGTGATAAGCTCCGCTATTCTTTACGTATCACGAAAGTTCCATATCAGGAACTGTCATTCATAACTAAAATCTATGAAACGAACGAATGTGTGTACGCGTCGCTTTATGTCTTTACATAAAACTTAACACCATCTCGATATGCCGCATTAAACATTGCGAATAAATTCACCTGTCGAATGTCATACGTATTTCGCTCCAATCAGAATACCACGTTACGAACGGCGAACGGAGGTTTAAGGGCTAAGGTCCGTGGAAAATAGAATAACGATCTGCTATAAGAAACACATGTAGCGTAAATACTTGTGTATATTACCGCGATAAAAGAACAGGAATAGGCCTGCTGAAGTAGTTGTAGGTATTCCGGGTTTTTGAAACATATTTATAATAAAGTAACTAAAATTATGAAAAAATTATATTTAATTTTAATAATAAAGATAAATCGGGTATCATCAGTGACTCTACAGCCCGTTGTAGACCTTGGCCTCTTCCAGCATTCGTCACCTACTTACATAGTTATTAATAATTTGTCATCATTCGTCATGTGCAGAATCCTAGCATACACTCCTCCACACTGAGAAAACTGATATTCATAAATAACGTGAATTCAGCTTAAAGTATGGTGAATTCACCATAAGTACGGAGCATAGCGATATCATCAAAATTAAGATGATAATACGATTTATGATGATAACGGCATATAAGATATGATTATGTTTCCTACTATTTATGTTTGCTTTCATCATATCTCCTATGACGTCTTATTATATTTCCTACTATTTTTCGGTGACGTTCTCTTATCTGCAGAGACGTCCTATTATTATAGATGACTTCCTCATATCTCTTGTGATGTCTTATTATATTTCCTACTGTTTTTCGGTGACGTTCTCTTATCTACAGTGACGTCCTATTATAAGAGGAAAGTAACCAAATATGGAATACCATTTTGTTTTTACGCATAAAAAAAAAACAAATATTAAAAATAAAAAAAAAATTAATCGTAATTACAATCAGTCATACATTTGCGCTTCGAGTAGTAAGAGTCTTGTTTAATATTTATTTATTATAATTAATATAAATTTTCAAAAACAAAATCAACATAAAGGTATCTAATTATGGAATAGGTACCCAAATATGGAATACTACAAAAACTATAAAAAATCAAACATAACTTCTATGAGATACTTTTGGAACTTTGATCAAATATAAAAATGAACTTAAACTACTTGCAATAATCGCAAATCCAGGAGTCGAAATCTGTATCAGCGTAATCATTATGTGCCCAGAGTCCGCACATGAGGCATTTGATCCAGGTTTCTCCTCGAGTATCTTCAGGAAACAACCTATGACAGAACATACACTCCGCATCTTCTGAGTCATGAGTTTCATGTCCTATTAAGGTATCGGGCTCACTGTCTGTGTCAAACTGTATCATCTCGTCATCATCTGAATCAGATGGATTATTCTTAACCTTGGTTTTCTCTTTTGGTTGTTTGCCTTATTTTTCGTATTGTTTTTTATTCTTTATCTTTGTCAATTTATTTTATTTTTCGTCTTTTTTCTTATCTACGAGATCATTTTGTAAGGTGATGATGAAATTATTGCTGCAACAGATGCCTTTCTTCCCCTATTAGATATTTTCCTTTTTTTATCTACCTAGTACTGGGGTGATAATTTAGAGAAACACCAGACTCAGTCACCCGTTAAATAAAGTCACGTTATTTATGAATAATGTGTCTAATGAATAATGTGTAAAGACACATTATTCATAAATAACGTGACTTTATTTAACCTCGATACAGGTTTATCCTAGTCCTAGTGAGGTTGAATACATTACCTACCTATGTTATATGTGTAAAGTATACTCTATGAATTGAGATGTTTTGGGATCCAAATATCAAATATGGAATAGTCCATATTTGGACCCCACCGACTGTCCATATTTGGCACTTTTAACTAATTTAAACTTTTTTGCATATTTTCAAACTAGACAAAATAAGACAATAAAAAACCTCTAAAACATTTAAACAAACATTTATACAATGCATAGATGTAATAAACGCTATACTATTTACAATTGCATTACGTAAAATACTTCATTTTTAACAAACCATAAAAAGTTTTCTGACAGTGACAAAACAAAATCTTCTTTCAGCGGACACACCACTCGCTCGATTGACAAAATTAAACCTGTACATGCGTATAGTGATTGAAAGAGATAGATGATCACTGTTGTTTGCATCTAGGTGTATTCATTTACGAGAAATGCCGGTATTCCATATTAGGACACTATTCCATATTTGGTTACTTTCCTCTATAGATGACTTCCTCATATCTCTTGTGATGTCTTATTATATTTCCTACTATTTTTCGGTGACGTTCTATTATCTACAGTGACGTCCTTTAATTGTTCCTACTATTTTTCGATGACATCCTCATATATCCAGTGACGTCCTATTAAAATAACAATATAACTTTATTTATTTCCACTTATTAATTTTTATTCCACAACAAGTTTCAAGAACTACCGTTCTCTTCTTCAGGTGGGTTTAAACTGAAAAAGAGAACGGTAGTTCTTGAAACTAGTTGTGGAATAAAAATAAGTAAGCGGAAGTAAACAAAGTTATATTGTTATTTTAATTGAATAAATAAAAAAATTTGTATTTTTCCACAATATTTTTTATATTAACGACTGAACGTTTTCGCCAAGGTGACTTGGCATTTTCAAGGTCCAAACGAAACTTTCGTTTTTCGTTTCGTTTACGAAAGTTTCGTTTGAACCTTGAAAATGTCAAGTCACCTTGGCGAAAACGTTCGGTCGTTAATTTAAAAAATATTGTGGAAAAATACAAAGTTATTTATTTTTTAATTTCCACTATGTGAACACAAAAACCCTAGAATCATGTTATTTTAATATTTTTTTAAAATGAATTTCCACAATGTAAACGCCTCCTAAAAATAAAACACAATCTCAACATTCTGGGCTGTGTCTGTCCGTCACTGTCACTGAAGTTTTGTAGCGAGACTGCGAGACCGAGTCGACAACCACCCTGCACCATGTCGAACAAATGAATGACTGATTGAATGAACGATGAGCAAATGAGAATATTGTGTGGTGCGCTGTCATCATATTTTTGTAGGAAGCACACAAAATGATATGATTCCTCTTACATGATATTCTGTAATCGTATTATAGTAGAATTCACTCAAAATAGTATGATTTAATATTAAAATTTGATGCTTACTCTGAAAATAAGACGATTCTGTAATCGTATTTAGTATGTTTCACATAAAATAATATGGCTGTAGCATAAATTAATGTTCCATACCTTAAAAAGTTTCACATAATTTTATCACACTAAATTAGGGGACTTCATCGTATTTTCAGTGACACTTCTTCATAATAAACTGTGAAATCTTTATAAATACGGTGACTCGTCACTGTTTTTTTATGATTATAATCTTATTTATGAATATCACGTAAATTTATAGGACAGTGGACTATTATTTAATGTGATCAATTTTTAAGATGATGAGCATCATAATTCTTCGTTATTTACTCAAATAATTCGATTCCATCTTACACATTTCAATGATAGCGTAATATTAAATGATTATTTCATTATTTTAGGTGACCGCACCTATTTTATACTTACGTCATGATATTTTTAGATTACACCAAATTGACATTTTTTTCAGTGCAGTACCCAATACATCTCATACACTCCTCCAGTACCTAATACATCTCATACACTCCTCCAGTACCTAATACATAACATCGTAGTTTGGGGTTTTGTGTGAAGAATCTTTTTAGGTATTCTTTCCCCACTTATTTTTTCTATATACCCCGCCTATCGCATCCTGACCATTTCCATGAATTTACAATGTTGAGCTCATTATAAATAGTATTCTCTAAACTCTGTTTTCCTGCACTGGTATGTATGCCTTTAAGAGTATTTTTCTCTCAAACATTAGAAGAAAGAGAGAGATTTTTATCAATCGTATACTTAAGTTAATTTTCACCTGTCATAACGTTAAAAAAATATATTATATAGGTAATTAAGTATTGAGAAATCGTTCGAGAAACCCCATTGCACACTGCCATCTTTAACAACTCTTTATTTCACCAAGACAATGTGATATGCACATTAACAATATGCATACATGAGAATAAAATCAACAGCATATATGTAATTAATAATGTGTACCTATTTAGTATTGTCTGATTTATTTAGGTACAGTGAGAAATTTGTAGATATTCTTAATTCTTACCTGCGCCGTCTGCTCCACTTATTCTTTGAACGTGCTACCATCATAATCGTTATAAATCACACCTTCAGCATGTTGTGAAGAAGACAAGGTGGGGAATCGTAATTTAATTGTGGCTAATTAATTTGATTCTTTACACACGGGTAGGTAGGTGATTACCAGCTGTAAATTATTATAATTTTATTATCTGGCAACAAAGCCATCTTGAAGTATTATAAAGACGTTTCGAAGTATACACTACGTTTCATATTATCAACCTACATATTTAACTAACTACACAAGATAACTCCTAATTGTATATAATTTATGAATAATATATTTGGTAAGAGTTAATAATGTATAGGTAACTAATAAATAAATATTAAAACCGTTATATCTGTCTGTGTATATATCAGTAGCGAATAGTCCCTACTGCTTTTTACTCCTTTGAAATTCTTTGATACTTGTTAATTATAACAACTCAATGACCCCTATAATAATCCAGCATTATTACAGATAAAAGATTATTTTCGTAGTTAAGTAACTTTGTGACACATTTTTTTATCAAATAAGTATTACAAATCACTAAAATACATAATAATCCACTCGTGGTTAAAACAAGGTGATATAGTTTTTAAATATCTACGTACTGAAAAAATACATTGTACAAAAAAATGTATTCATGACATGGTATTTACTATAAGTGATTTTTAAATAAGACGTATAAGTATTCACTGTATTTACGCGTTATTTTAAACAAGTTTGGTCTTATACAATTTGTGCTAAAATACTAATATTACCAATAAAATAATGTTACCTTAGCCATTTTGCACGAGTTGAAGACTTGTTATAATTATTATAGACGATGCATCCAAATCCTGACGGCCTTGACAGTCAGATTCCTTGGTCCATTGAATGTTACTAAACACACCATCTTCATCTTCACTATTCACACACAATTAATTTAACACACAACTTGTCATATCAAGATACAAACCAACTTAGTCAAACCGCAGCAATCGGATACTTGAAAAAGTACATAAAAAACGTCAAAATAATTTATTTTTAAAGATTTTACGATCGTAATCTACGTTCCAATATAGACTCTGCCCATTAATAATAATATTTAATTAAAATATTATGCGGACCGCTTAATTAGAGAGCACAAAAAAATAATTTATTTATAATTCTGACTTCACACAATCGATTCATGGAATGATTTAACTAAAACAATGAATATGTGACAATAACAATTTGCATGTAAACAATATGTACACGATTCGACTATAAAGTAGAAACAATATTAATTATTCTACATACATACATGAAAACAGATTAAAATAATTTGAAAATGTATTATATAAAGAAAACCAACTACGTAAACAAACTGCGAGGTATGGTATGTATCTATACACATTATTTACACTAATGTATTGGATATTTATTATAATATTTTATATTTCGAAACGATTAAAAAAACTTGAATGTTTTTATCATGCGAGTATATGGTGAGCGGTCCGCAGGTGCAGTGATTTTCTACAAAAAGCGAAAAATATGAATTAAAACATCCATAGTATCGATAAAAAATATGTTTAACATGCCGTCGAAACACGACACGACATTACCCAACGATAATTTATCGGTTTCATATCGAATCAATCGTCTTTAACAAATACCTAATACTATTGACATGATAACAACCTGCGATGACCATTGTTAAAAAAAGTGCACAGATTTTTTGTGTTCACAAAACTTCACTCACGCGGCGTTCGGCATCGAAGCGTGCCGATGCAATTTTAGTAGGTTTAATGTTATATATCGTTAATGTCGTACACGTTAAATTAGTAAGAAAATATGGAATATAATGACGATTGAACATACATCCCGACACAACACGCAGCGCGCGCGCCAAATCAATACTGCTGGATAAGGTAAAATATATCTTATTGCGCATGGCTGAAGCGAAACATATAAATATTACCTACCTACCCGTGCCGTGCCGAAGAGCGGACAGCGGCGTTCCGCTCGGCGCATTTCCCGCCAACGAAACATCATACAATCGAATCGGTTCGGATTTGTGATATTTTATCAGAGTTGATGAATCGTCACTTTGAAACCGATGATAAAAATTTAAATCATAATCCAACTTGAATTATTTTTTCTCTGGATTATCTATTAAGATTTTTTTAATTTTGTAACAGACTTTTGTATCAGACATCGTATTCAATTCATAATTCAGTTTGAATTTACCCGACAGAATTTGTTATTTTGAAACAGACTTTGACATCGTTTTTGATTCATCATCCAATTTGAGTATTATCCGAATTTTTCCTGAATGTTTTTTTTTATGTTAATGTTCATTTCATGAACCTATAACACTTACAGATCTTACGAACATTTTTCCTACATAGCTCCTTTTGACTTCTGGCTTATTGAAAACAGAAAAGTACCGATTAAATATTAGTCTAGAAAAGACAGCATGCAAATTGTAACGGTCCAACTTCCAGGCACCAAATGACGCCAGAATTGATTCCAGATACACAAGACTCATCAATTTCATCTATAACCACCCCACGATTAACATAAAAATTGTTGACGAGATCAAAACAGGAAAAATCAAAATAAAAATGGGTGTTAGATGATACAATATCACCGAAAATTACTAACCCTAGCCCTGGAAAACATATTCAAAAGACTAAATTGCGAATATAAAGGATTAAAATTTGATATCTGAACCTCATTGTGCTTATCACCGACGACCTGGAAGAATAAAGGAACTCTATTTCATCCCCTACTTCATTGTTGCCGGTTATGAGTGAGCCAAGATAGGTAAACCTGTCCACCGCTTCGAAACTATAATTTCCAACATCAAAAGGCACCAGGTGTGGGCTCGTAATCAATGGGTTGGACAATAAATATTTGGTCGCTTGTTCATTAATAATCAATCCAACCTCCCTTGCAGCTCTTTCAAGGCCAATGAAACCCTCTGGCAGTGCTCTGTCGTTTCTTGCCATAATATTTATGTTGTCAGCATAGGCCAAAATTTGTATGGTTTGGTGAAAAATAATTCCATTGATTTAAATTTTTGAATCACGCACTACATTTTCGAGAGCAATATTGAAGAGAAGGGCAAGCGAGTGCATCGCCCTGACGTAAGCCATTCAATGTGTTGAGCGATTCCGAAAGGTCTGACTGTATTCTTATTTGACATTCCATGGAATGTCAAATAAGAATACAGTCAGACCTTTGGTGCTACTAAATATTTTGTGTGTTTAACCAAACAATGCAGTCATAAACAGATAAACTTTTATTACTTATAACAAAGGTTTGGCTAAAAACGCAGGTAGCCAGTTCGGTGGTCACAATTATTTTTTTCAGTGCACTCTCGACATCGAGAGCTCAATCATTCGAATAAGGTTTTCTGGTATACTGAACTCTCTCATTGCCAGGTACAGTTTCCTTCCATTTATGCTATCATACGCTGCTTTAAAATCGATAAATAGGTTTCGATATTATACTCTCGGATCTTTTCTAACACCTGACGAATGGTGAATATCTGGTCCGTACATGATCTGCCCGATCTGAATCCAGTTTGATACTGCCCAACAATTCTTTCCGCGTGCGGCGAGAGACTCTGAAATACTATCGAGAATATTTTATATGCAACGTTTAGCAGTGTAATTCCCCTGTAATTTGAGCATGTCAGTTGATCGCCTTTCTTATGAATGGGGCATATAATTCCTTTATTCCATTTAGTTGGTAGAGTCTCATCCATCCATATCTGTGTCATAACCTCGTGGAACTTCTCCATCGTTCTTATAGAGCTCCGCCGGTATACCGTCTAATCCAGGAACCTTGTAGTTTTGAGGTTACGAATGTTACGTTATAAATGCTCCGCCACAACACTTCGAACTTCCGCTGAGAGAGGGTTGTCTAGCATCTGGGTGTTGTTCATCATCCTGAATGTTCGCACTTTGTGGTGTATCGATGGGATCAGTGGTTTCCGCTCCTGTTTTTAGGACTTGGTCAAAATGTTGTACCCATCTGTTCAGAATGGATTGTTTATCACTGAGTATGTTGCCTTCAGTGTCCTTATAGAGGCAAGATCGTGGTTTAAATTCCTTCCTTTGATCGTTTATCTTCTTATAGAACGTCTTGCTATTGTTCTGTCTGTTATACCTTTCCGCATCCTCCATTTCCTTCTTCAGGTGTTCTCTTTTCTTCCTTCGGTGTATCCGTTCTTCATTTTGTCTACAGGTTTTATATTCAAGCTGTGATTTCCTAGTGCGGTTGCGTTGCAGCATCCTTGTATAGTATATGCTTCGTTTTTCAGGTTTGTGGCGGTCTGATATTCGTCATCAAACTACAAGGCTCTTCTATTATTTGGTGCTTGTCCAATTACGTTATCCGCTGATGACAATATGGCGTTCTTACATACCTCCCATTTTCCTTCGAGGGATTCAGGCAAGGTCACATTCAGGTTATCTTTGATGGACTCCTTAAAGGATTGTACCTTCTCTGCGTTTTTTAGGTCATCCGTGTTGTATATTTCTTTGTGCGTTTACCCATTTCATTCTTCGCGTTACATATGTATGCGCGCTCTCAAGGTGGCTGACACTAGGTGGTGGTCAGAGTCCACATTTGCTCCTCTATAAACCTTAGCGTCCATAAGGCTCGATCTATGTCTCCCCTCTATCAAGATGTGGTCGATCTGATTTACCGTACTTCCATCTGGAGATGTCCAGGTTCCCTTGTGTATATTCTTGTGTTCAAAGAGGGTTGTGCCTATGACCATACCTTGGGAGGTAGCAAAGTAGATGAGTCAATGAGTCTAGTCCCATTATCATTAGAGTCATCGTGTAAACTGTGAGGTCCAATTACAGGTCTCTATATTTCATCCTTTCCTATCTTGGCATTCATGTCCCCTAATACAATCTTCATAACGTGAGAAGGGACTTTACCTTCTGTGTTTTCCAGCATATTTTCCAGCATATCATAGAACTCTTCCTTTTCTATATCGGTTGCCTCTTCTGTTGGTGCATACACATAATAATTCGAGACATGTTAAAGTAACGTCCTTTTATTCGTATATAGCAGATCCTTGGGCTAATCGGTTTAAAATCCATGACGACGTGTTTGATTCGTTTGCTGACTACATAGGCCGTTCCTTGTTGGTGAAGCCTTTCATGGCAACTATAGAAAATTATGTGGCTGTGCTTTTCCATTATTCCATTTCCCAGCCATCTCACCTCCTGAATAGCCGTAACAGAGGACCGGTACTCATCCAGCTGGTCTGACAGCACTTTCAGGGCGCCGGCTCGATACAGCGATAATATATTCCATGTGCCTATTCTAATTATTTGTTTCCAATCATTGTCCTTATTTCGTTTCCGGAGTCGTCTTCGGGAAGTAGGGTGTCCGTGGCTATCTTCCTGAGGTTTCGTAACAAGGGTTTGTTTTACGGGGTCGGGTTGTTAGCCCTACGCCCAACCTCCAACCTGGAGGACCAGGGTTTTTCTGTAGGGGTTTTCCTTTCCTTAGCTGGGTGGTTCCGGATTTCTGGTGCCGAAGACTCGCCATCGCCCTCTAAAATTTTTTTTTAATAATAAATATATCGACTGCGACTGAATATACTAGGAAGTCGTTTGGCTTATGAATCGGCGTCATGTGCTCAATTTCCAGCTTGTAGGAGAATTCTATTAAAATTATTTTTCTCGTAAATTTATTTTTCTGGTCTAAAAACACTGGTTAAAAAATCATTTTGGCAATAACCTTGCCTTTTGCACAGGGCGAAAGGAAATGTTTAATAAATAAATGAATAAAAAATCAGGTATTTGCTTTATTCTTCATTATTATTAAAACCGTTTAAAATGTTTAAAAACTTAGAACAAGCCTAGTAAAATAGGACGTGGTCTATGTTTCTCTCTTATCTCGTCTGATTTTCACGCGTCTCGGTGCGGCGCCGAAAATTGCGTCATTTTCAAATACATAACAAGTAGGGTATCGTCTACTTGATATATTATTGAATGACAAACACTGTTATGACAAAATTTCCACAGTTTTATGAGACGTCGATACTTAAAAACACGAACAGTTGCAAAACAAATTCAAAAATTTATATACATTACTTATTTCAGTCTTGAATGCATGGGTGTAAGAAATACAAAGATAATAAATATGTATTAAGAAACCAGACATCTACAGCGCTTCGCTCATAATTTTAATTGTTGACACCACAAAATATCGACACCTGATACACTACATCCATTTTGAACATAGTTCAGCATTAGAAAAGTTTTCTGTGCACTTCCATTGAAAACTTTTCTATAGCAGAGTAAAATAGTCGTTATGCGTTATGCCGATTGCATTTAATAAGGAGTTGTTAACCCCACGCATAATACCGGTATGTGTCCTTATGATAGGTAACAATTACATCTGGGTGCATTTATTTATCACACTATTTACTATAAAAACACAGATGAAGCCAAGCATCATCACGCTAATTCATTAACAGCGTTATATTAATGAAATAAGACGATTTCTCAGTAGATTGTACTAAATAATAATAAAAATGATGGTAGACATGTGGCTATGAGGTTTGCATTTCATTAGGAGTTTTTACTGTGCACATACTATTGACACATTTTGATAACTCATTTTTAATTTAATATATAAATTTTCGAAAAAACCATGACCCGACTAACCATCATAATATTTCTACATCTATATGAAATATTTTTAAGATACCTCATCCACATTTGTAAGCTCAATCGCTCTGTGTGTTTATACATAATATGAGGAGTTTATCTAATTCCATGTAATGTAGGTATACCATCAAACATAAAATATATATTTTTTAATTGAAAAATACTTACTATTACGCTAATGCGACCGACAGAGAGAAAACTGCGTCACAATTTCCTATTTCTTTAAGGATAAAACACATGCTTATTTGTAAGAATATACATATTATGTTGTTATCAAAGTAGGTCTTTCGTGGTGAATAAAATATTATAATGTACATTTGATTTCTCATACGTTTGTCATTCCCTTTGTGAAGACACCGTAAATAATATATTTTCCTGTATCCAATGTACGAATTTCAGATTATTTGCGAGAGGATTTATGTATTTTTTTCATCGAGTGCTGATAAAATACCACACCTTTGATTGAGATAATTATTATTTTCAATAAGCAGTCATGTACATACGCAGATTAAGAAATTATTATACTAATTTATAAGTTTACAAGATAACATACTGTGGTTTAATCAATTGATGCCGGCCTGTCACTCGTCATAGACTGAGCGAGAGAAATCCGATGCCCCTATTTTACGGGACGTCTTTATTTTAAAAGGCACACCCATAATTAGTGATAATTTATTTTTTTATACTGTATATAATTTTTAGGATTCGTTTCGAAATATGATAACTTTTTTTAGTACTCACTAGCAAGAGAGAAAGGCGCGTGGCAGACCGTTTTTAAAATTTGAAAATGTCACTGATTAACAAAAAGGAACAATACGACTTTTATAAACAAAATAGAAAGTCTGGTAGCTGCCGTCAGCAAGATTTTTAAATTAAGTTTTATAATCAAGTCCAGTCCCTGCCTCCGACAAATTTTACTTAGATCAAGAAAATTTACCTTCTAGAATATCCCAAGTACTGAACTGTAGAGGCCTCTGTAAGTTTAAGCGAATTTGCCGAGGGGATTCCCAAAGGATGTCCTCGACTGTATTGTCGACGGGGTGCCCAGCGCTGTTCAATACCACCATCAATTTGTAGTGAATTGTTCTATATTATGTATGGAATACTTGGGACATATTGAGCAAATTCCCTTGTAGATAGATAAGATGCTATGATTTTAATAAAACAAAACATTTTTTATTATTCGTCAATCCATTACATCCCATTACATCCCTGTAAACTAAATGTAGGTAGGTACTATACATGTACTACAATAATTAAAATCTGGATCTGAAACTACTCCACGTGGAGTATAATTCCAGCTGTCTCAAAGTTATTGACTCATGATGAAGGGAGAAATTGACCTTGAACATTTTTTTGACACGTTTTTCGAAAATTCTTCACGTTGAGACCCAGTAAATGCTAAAAGCCAATCATATATTTTTTTTTTCAAAAACGACCGTGGGTCCTAAACCACTTATTTTTAGTTGAAAAAGGACAAAAACAAAAAAAAATAACATTTATGACTGATCTTGGCACTCATTGAGTGACCCACCAAACTATGCTAATATGTACCTGTACCTAGTAAAATTAATTATAGAAAAAAAATCATAGGTCACTCATGTCCATGAGTCTAAAATAAATTGAAGGTATCAACTATCAAGTTATTCATAGCTTAAAATAAGTCCTCAATTTATTAGTGTTATACATAGCTTAAAATAAGATCTCAATCAAATAAACGAGAGCATGCAGCTTTTCGAATTCCTACAGATTGTAGTATATCTCACAGATGGTGTGTCTAATTTTATAATCAGTTCAAGTGCACAACCACTAAGAGGTAGAGTTGAACTATACAATTTATAGCTAATGATACAAATAACCACTGTTGGAAAATAGTTAATATTATTGTAAAAAATATACTTAAAATATTTTGAAATAGGTTAGTTAGTATTTGTGACTGGCATGTTTAAACATAAGTAAAAATAATTTTTAAATATAGGCAATAGACAGACTGCTTTCTTTCTGTGAAAATCTTGTGTAAATATTTTGATGTTTCACTTTGCACCGGATTGTATACTCCGATGAGCGCATGTAATGAAATAAAGTAACACTAAAAAAGATACTATGAAAAATAAAATATCCATATTATAGTTATATAAAGATATAAATTTTGATGGAGGATATGAAATTAAATAAAACAAACACAAATTTTAAAATAATCTTATTTTAAAACATTAAGCTTTTATAAAAAAACTTTCAATATAAGAGAATTGGTAAATAAAAAATAATGAAATATCATGGCATGGTTGATGGCTCCCATTATGTAGCGATTAAACTATGCGCCTAGTTTATACATAAGTAATTCATTGTGAAAATTATGGGCAATAATAATAAATTCATATATTTGTTAAATCAATTTGCTACAACTATAAGGCCTGTGTGTACACACAATTCGACGGCATAAAATATTGTACAATAATTATTGTATATGTATACATAATATAATATATAATATACTTTTCTCTGATGCAAAATTATCACGCGAGCAAATTCAACATCGCTTGGCATGGCCAAAATATTTAAAATTTAATCTTAGGTGAACTCACATCCAAAAATATTTGACAATTTTACCTAAACAATAAGGCAACATCCATGGATACATACACGAGACAAGGCAAGCACAGTCATCATTATACACACTATATAGTCCTCGTGGAACATTACACTAGTTTACAACAACAGGTACACCATATCTTCATTTTATCTGGATGTATCCATAGGCATCTTTGAAAGAACACAACGACAAATATAAAAACACGGTGTTTATCACTGGTTGTTTTGATTTGCACTCACGTAATTGTATAAAATTAACACAGAATAAGGCATATCGTTCATGAGACAGAGCTGATGGCGTTGTGCGGGGAGCCCATCTGTGTCAGAACCTTGTCCAACCATTGCAGCGGTCCGTGGAGGTGAATCTCTATCCAACATGGGGTTGATGTTACGTCCTGACGGTGATACTCCGCCCCCCACCCTTTAACAAAGGACATACGAATGGTGCACATTTTGGTCAGTTCATAAACAGCTTCGAAGCCATGATTGACACTCTGGCTCAATAACTGAGCAAATTCTTGATTGTTGAATATTTTGAGCGAACATGCTGGGGGGATCTTACACACCGTCGAAGGATGAAAACCATGATGGTGATTACAGTTGCGGCTCTGCACAAATATAGCAGAGTCAGAGAGACACTCGGCGTATACTTCACCACCGACATAGTAAAGATGAACACCCTTTCCGATGTGGCGACGAGTATTCTCAATTGTGCTGTTACGGTTCACATTGCTAAGTTGACCCAAACAAAAGCGGTCACTGTTGTTGGAAGGATTAGTGAAACCGTCGACAATGACCGAATGAGAGTTACAATGGAACACTTCACCAACTCGACAATTTAATTCGTAGTAAGCAATGGACGCCCAATAAGGGGGTTCCTGATAACTAACAGGGGCTACTTCACCGGGACCGTCTGTATCGTCTGGAGGAGCAGCAGGACTATAGGCAGGAGGCGGAGTCTCAGCAAGAGCACCGAATGGACTGGATGCAGAACTGCCAGGAGAAGGTGCACCTGACAGTGATGCCGATGGTGAACCGAGATTAAAACCTGATCCCGAGTAGCTGACATTGTGTGGCATAGGAGGTTCCGCCACTTGCTGAAATGGCAGCAGAGAATGACCTGGAGCAAACTCCGAATGTCGAGGCACTAAAACGGGAGGAAGAACTGGACTCTCCACCCGTTTATAATGATAAGGATTGATGCAAACTTCTTTCTGCTTTGCACTGAAGGGATATTGACATAATTCTAAAGGCTTCAGTTCGTGATGACTTTGCAGGTCGGGCCAGCGCCACACTCGGCAGTATATTACGTGGGGAAGGCCCTTGCGATGAGAGACCTGAAGACGTCCGTCCAAGGAGCGAGGAATTGTCACACATTTGGAAGGAGTACCGGGACAAGACAGCGCTCTTTCCAATTCTTCTATTGCCCCTTTTCTTTTTTTTAATTTCTTAACTAAACTGTCCACTGCTTTTTCTGCCCATTTTTCTTCTTCATCCCCCTGAAATGAAAAAAGTTTCATCAATTTGTAATAATAATACAGTTCTTTTCTGAAATCTTACATTGCTATCAAATATTACTTATATTCCATTATCTGCAACTTTACTAAACTAAAACACTTCTTAAAAAATAATAAAAATAAAAACCATCCATATTTTACCCATATAAATAATGAACACTTCCTTGCACTCTGGTCAAGTGGCGAGTTTATTGCCGTATGGCAATTTTTTCCAACTAACCAGTGTTTCCAGCCCAGAGAAGCAATATTTGCGTGAGAAATGAATTTAAATAAATTTCTCCTCTGCTGGGAATCTAACCCAGGACGCCCGCACAGAAACCGAACGGCTTATTTGATAAAAATGGGACAAAAAAATAAGACTACATACAATAACAAAATGATCACATCAATGAGAAAAGGAGAAAGTTGTAAGAAATAGAAGAAATATCAATCAAGAATATTATAAGTATTATTTGCTATATTTTTTCTTAAATATTTATTAAGTTAACATGATAAGGAAAATTTAACATAAGCAGTCACGAGGATTTAAAAAATTATACAATAGTAATTAAAAAAAATTACTGTGATAAACAACATAGCGGACTTAATGCCTGCAGGCAATTTCTACCAGTCAATATATTGTGTATGAGGTAAATAAGTGAGTTAGTTTTGATTTAAATATTTTAAAGGAGGACTTATTTATGTTCAAGTCGATATAATTGAAGTACTAATACCAGGGCCGAGTTGCAATTCATTCAATACCGGAAAGTAGTAAGTTTCTAACTGCATTCTCCATTAAAACTTAGTATGAAAGTTGTAAGTGCTTTCAATCCATCAACAAATCATTCATTGTGTACAAATAAATTAACACACTTGGAACAAATTATACAATCAGTAAAAATTTAAATAAAAAGACATTATTCAAAAATTTGGTATTCATTTTGAGGTTATGAGAAAACCGTATTATGTTGACAATATATATATTGTTTCTGTATACTGAGTGTATATTTATCATAGATTTTAATTATAATATACTAGATGTAGTACTCAGTGCAAAAAGTGAGTCATGGAATATCGCGCGTTTGACATTTTGGTTGGCAACATATTTCAGTTTTCCTTACATTTCAACACATCCTAGATAACTGTTCTCTTAATCTTAATAAAAAAGATACAAAAGAGATAGGCAATTGTGGTTTCACTAAATTCATGAATCCAGGCCCACGAGCACAGGCGGCCAGAATACCAGTCAGAATAGGCGAGCCACATGGGCTTGGTACTATGTATGCGGGGATTAAGGGGACCCCTTTATGACTCAAGTCACGCTCACCACTCACTCACTAATCTCCGAACAGCAGATTGACCAAATTATCAAAAACCTGTACATTGAATATGTTTTAACCTGTTCAAGTATGTGTCTAATATGTAAAAAATAAATTGTTTCAATGTTATTGTGTATTAAAATATAAATTTAAAATGAGAAGTAATAATAAGAAAATAGGTATGAATAGTTGAAAAACCACTCCTCAAATTCAATATGTCTATCTTTATTGAAATCACTTAAATACAGGTACACATTTTTATGCTGTTCATAGCTGATAACGTATTAATGTATATTAGGCGCCAATCGCAGCGTAATTTCATAGAAAAGAATATTATCTTAATTTTTATCTATTTCACATGGATAATAAAGAGGAAAGTAAATAAAAAATGAAATTGTAACTCGAAAATGTTATTTTCCTATTTTTAGGCATTGTTAAAATAAATAAAAATTGAAATATGAGATGAATTATTAAGCATGAACTATCGGTAGGTTATAAATATTAAAATACTTCTGTTTCCATAACTAAAAACTAAAAGCAAGTTCAAATGTAAAACAAATACATTTCTGATTCTGAGTGAACCTGTTAGGATAAATTATAAATAAAGTTAGATTTCACTTTACAACAGCAAGTAGTAAGTAGATCTAAACCATTATAGTTTATATAAATTACATATTTATACCTTGTCGAGAATCAATAATTAAGGTAGTAAAACTAACCTGTTTCCACCCCAATAATTTCTTGACTGCAGGACTAGTAAATGAAAATAAACTGTTGAGACTGGACATAGGGCCGCTGCTCGAGGATTCGACATCGTCTGTCTCCATTGTGAATATTTTAAACGTCAACAATTAACTGAAACACGAAGAAACTTCATTATCAACACGAAATATGTAATAACACAGGTTATAGGTGGTGAGTCACAAGCACCGATGCATTATTGAACCCGGCTGGCTTGAACACTTCTGCAATGATACTTTTGAAATAAACCAATTATTTAACAAACATTCCTTATCCTGCACGCAGAAAAAACATGCGAACGGTTAAAAGAAAGTGCATTTAAAAACTGTTATAGCAACGTTAGCGTCTGAACGGAAAGAGAAGACATTTGGCGACACAATGTCTGAAAATGTATATGTTGCGATTTCATTACAGTATTAAGTATAACCGGTATCTAGAAATCTGGAAAATATTCACAATAAACATACTAATTTAAAAAATATAATTCCATACCAATATACGAAAAAATAAACAATATTTTTACAAAAATGTTTATCAATTTATGGCTTCTCCACTTAATCTGTCCATCTCTGTCACGTCACAATGTAGCCATCAATAAAAATTAAAAATTCTAGCAACATCGATCCTATAATAATTTTCAGGTACCTAAACAGATATTTTATATTTTAACTAGTTGCATATAACACATGAGATCCAACTGTCGATGCTGATAGTATGATGTATAATTGAAGAACACATACCAAACTATAAACGCTTATTAAAAACAAATTGATAAATATTGTACGATATTTTGTTTTCTATATAAAACATGATGTCAGAATAGGATAGTATGGAGGTCAGTCTATTTTTTCTACCCAGAATATGTAAACAGCATGATATATGTTTTGTAGATTAAGTAGGTATCAAACTATTGAGTGAGATATTGTGTAGTGTTCACTACTTTGCAAATTGTATAAAACGATGTTGTCACTTAATTCAATTTTTATAAAAATTATTAAAAAAAATTTGAGATGTGCTGATACAATGTTAATATTTTTTATAAAAAATTAAATTATCTAGTTGGAGTGTTTCGGCTTTTTTCGATATTTTATAATAATTTGGTAATATAGGCAGCTAAACACATAAATTTATCATAAAAAATTAGTCTTGCTGAACGTACTTCAAAGGAAGAGCTGAAAAATTCAGTGTTGTGAATTGGGATAGATAATGTAGTACATTCAGCAGATTGAAGCGATAGGTCATGATTAGATAAATAGGTGAATTTGGTTTTAAGGTAGGTACTGCGGTGAATTAGGATTAAAGAGCGTATTATATAGAAGTGACAAATTATGTATATTTCGCCGTTGTCGTATCTTAGGTCAATGGAGAAGATTACGGTAAGAGGAAATGTGATCGAATTTTTTGAGTCCAAAGATGAAACGGATACAAACATTCTGAAGGCGCTCGAGTTTGTTGAGATGTCCTCGTTCGCATCCATATAACAAACGTCAGCATAGGCAAGTAAAGGAAGGAGAAGCGATTGTGCTAGGGTTATTTTGCAATGCAAAGGAATAACATTTTTGAGCCTATTGAGAGAGTGGATGCTAAAAAAAAAGGGTTTTACTTACGTGAGATACTTGTTCGTGCCACGAAAGATCCTCGTCGATTAGAACTCCAAGGTCTTTCACGACTTTGGTAAAAGGTATAAATTGATTATTGTATTGAAGAATCCTAGTTGCAAAATGTGCCTGTGTCCTTGTGGAAAAGTCAAAAAAACTATGTACATAAATAAAATGGGATGCTTCAAGCTTCTGTTCTCTTTAAGGTAGCAACACCTTACCTTTAATTTACAACTAGTTGCATGTAACACATGAGATCCAACTGTCGATAGCGATAGTACGTATAGTTGAAGAATAAGTACCAAACTATAAACCCATAAATACAAATTATTTAATATTTTAAGATATTTGGTTTTCTATACAACACATGTACCTAGGTATGTATGTCAAGATAGGATAGTATGAAGGTCAGTCCTTTGATCCTACCCGGAATATGAAAACAACATGATGGTATGTATGTATGTTTGGAGATTAGTATCAAACTATTAAGTCTTCTTAGATATTGTGTTAGGCTACTGCCATACAAATTGTATAAAGCAAAGTCGTCACTAAATTCAATTTTTATAAAAATTGTTAAAAAAAAATTGAGATGTGCTAATACAATGTTAATATTTTTTATAGAAAATTAAATTATCTAGTTGGGGTGTTTCGGGGTTTTTCGATATTTTTAAAAAAATTGGAAATAAAGGCAGTTAAACTCATAAATTTATCATAAAAAAAATATTTTTCTTGATAAAAAATATTTGAGAGACCCTGGAATTTAAAAAAAAAATAATATGAGATATTGTATTTTTCTATGTTTATACCAATTTTCAGCGTTCTAGCTTATATGGTTTCTGAGATATATGGAAAAATACGCCATACAAAATGTTCCTTCGTACACGCATCTTGGCTTAATAATGTCGATTCATTCAGAGAATTGAATTCTCATGAACGAATTGACAGTTGGAATATATTTAAAACTTGCAGGTTTATTGCCACTAGGCAATTTCTTCCAACCAACCAGAACATTCACTTTGGCATTTCCACCATATTGTTAACAATTTTATACATCTAACCATCCTGTATCACATAAGTTATCTGCCTTTTATTCAATGTGGCATCATTTACAAAACGTCTCGATGACTAGAAAATTTTAATATTGAATTAGATATAATGAATAAAATTGCATTTAACAACGGTTACGACTTAAGTATTATAGGTAATATTAAAAATAAATTATAAAAAAGACATTGCCCCCAAGTCAAATTGAAAACGCTGTTCGTTTTCGCCAAGCGCTAATTTTTTTTGTATGGGATTTGACGTTTGTTGTTTGTTATTGTAGAAAAAATTTCTACAACAAACGTCAAATCCCATACAAAAAAAATTAGCGCTTGGCGAAAACGAACAGCGTTTTCAATTTGACTTGGGGGCAATGTAATCAATTATCTTTACAGCGGGAAAGAATATATTAATAAAAATGTTTAAAAGTGGCCCAGAATGCTTTTTGTAACGGAAAAAATAAATTAAGATATCAAACCAGTTTTTTATGACAGTAATAATTTAGGAATATTTTATAAAAATAATAAAGGCACTTTATTAAAGTAATCCTTGGGTTTATAGATTAAATTGTGATGATTTTCAAGCATTTTATATCGGTAAAACTGGTAGAAATTTCGACATTAGAATAAAGGAACATATGCGATGCTTAAAGAGTAATAATTTTTCAGAATTTGCCAATCATTTGATTGAAAATAGTCATTCCTACAATAGTCAAACAGGTTATAAAATATTACATATCAACGAAGAGGGTTTGAGATTAGATAATTTGGAGGCCTTAGAAATAAAAAAAGCTATAAATAAAAAACAAATAATAATTACATTTGAATAATACTCCACTATTTAATATCTTTCCGTTGACAGCCCCTGCTTCTAACAATTTAAACTCCGCCCATCAACTTTTTGATCCATAGTTTTATGCACATGTTTCATACGTACATGTTTAGTATAAGTCTGTCCAGACAAAGGAGCGGTTACATCATCTCTGAAACTAGTTGACATAAAAATACTCAAACGTGGTTGAATTTTAACTATACTATAATTATTCACATATTTTATTTTGAATCATAAAATAATACAACAAACATTATTCAAGTATAACATAGCTGCTTCACTAGAATAAATCTTCTATAGCAGCTAGTAATTTCAGAGAGAATTACGCATAGAAAATCATATGAATTATTCCCTATATTAAATTTGAACAAATTAATTGAATAATTCATTTCATATTACCAGGCAATCAGAAGAAACTGAGGATGATCGTACTGATAAGCAGTATAGAAAGGAGAATTTTTTGAGTAAAGTATGTATATTAAAAAACAGATGTATTGTATACTTAAATTTATTGGTGTAATATACATATTATTTATGAGTGTATGATTTCATTTATAGTTGGAATTTAATTTGTTTTAAGGACAATGAGCATTCATTAGGTATAGTAGCGTACCTGCTGGGAGAGGCAATTTGTTTCATCCATGTAAGTGGATATTTTCACTTAATAAAACAAAACAAGCATTTCCCAGATAGTTTGCAAGAATTACATTTCCTTGATCAGTGAAATATCAAGAAAAAGAGCTGATTCTTGAAATAAATATCTATAATAATACAAAGAAAAAACATTGTGAATAAACAAGACTTGTGTGGAGATAAATGTATATATATTTTTTTTTAGTAAAAAATTAAACCAGTTTTATTAGATTTAATGCAAGGATTTTTAAGACATTTTTTGAAAATACTTCATGTCATTTGAATAGCTAAATTAAAAGTTTGCTTTGGATATATACGATTTCTTTAGTTTTACTGTTTGAAACATTCATCAGACAAAATATTTAGATATTATGCTTCTTTTGTGTGACCTGGGGGGTAAGTCTGGTCAACTGGCGAAATAAAAACCATCCATATTTTACCCATATAAATAATGAACACTTCCTTACACCCTGCACAAGTGAAGAGTTTAATGCCGTATGGCAATTTCTTCCAACTAACCAGTGTTTCCAGCCCAGAGAAGCAATATTTGCTTGAGAAATGAATTTAAATAAATTTCTCCTTTGCTGGGAATCGATCATGGATATAATTATTATCATATGGAGTTCTATAATATCTTGAGATATTATAGAACTCCATATGATAATTATATCAATGATATGGGTAAACATGGATGGTTTTGATTTCGCCTGTTGACCAGACTTGCCCCCCAAGAGTGATGAACAAATCTATGAAACTAGTACAAATTTTTGCAATCAGATAGTTCATTGTGTTTGAAGTCAGTAAGCTGCGGACCTGAAAAGGTTTTTACTTTTGAGTTTGGGTGCTTTTCCTTATTATTAGTTACTTAAGTCCATGTATTTTATCGCAACTGCCAGTTTCCGTCAGTCAGTTAAAATTGAGTTTTTCTCAGTATAAAGAAACTATAGATATTCTGCAGAGACTTGAACATATACTAACCAGTGATCGCACATAAGTCAAAATTCAATAATCGTTCATTAAATTTTTAAGATTGAAAATTCATTGGACTTGATCTATGATAAAAAAAACATCAGGTATTCATAAATTTTAAAAATTTCTTCACATTTTGTAAATATGTATTTAAAATTTATTATACTTGTTTAAGCTTATATTGTTTCACATTTAATATGTATTTTTCTTTAACATGTTTTGTATTTGAATTTATGTTTGACATTGGCAGTATGAAAGTAAACAATCTATGTTTAATATTTTTATTTAATTTTATGTTTTTGAACACATATTATGTATAAATTTTGACTTTCTGCATTCCTCCATATGAACATTAACTATGCCAAATCTCACACTCCTCCGTGGGCAATTTACTTAAAAAGGGGTCTGAAGTTTTCGCTTCACGTAATAGTAATATAAATACATCAATATTTCCACATCAGAACCTGTATTGTGCATTATGAGAAATTAGGATATACATTAACTAATGGATAGGTTAGCAGTTAGCACTGTACAAAAAAAACATATTTTAAACATATGTGTGTATTTAGTTATGAATGCTTTTTAAGAGAACTAAAAATACATATGCAACAAATATATAAATATGAAAGTATTGATTTTCAATTTGTTTACAAAAATTTAATTATACATAAAAATTAAAATGTAGTAATGTAAAATCTATGGACATGTCTATCTATATGAAAAATGTCAACTTATTTCAGTTGTTTAAACAAGTTATAGATGAACTTGGTTTTTCTTATGTATTTTTATTCAGAATGAAATCTTTGATTATAGACAATATCCATGATAGACAATTTATATTTTTTTTGCAAGTGTAGTCTAAACTTCTGTGAAATTTGAATTCAAATTGATAAAATGTCAATACATAAAGTTATGTGTAATTGAATACAATATTTATATAAACTGCATTATTATATTAATTGTTGAATATTTAATGTAATTTTCTTGATTTGAGTTTATATTAATTGCATTGATTTTTTTACTTATTGGAACATAAACTGATAAATCCATATTTCAAAAGAAAACTCAGTGCCTAATTGTTACTAAGCATTCCTTCAATTCACGAATAATTCTTTCATTAAAATAAAATATAACTAGTAAATATAAAATTTAACCTAAAACTGTAAACTATACAAAACAATTTAATTGTTAAATTTTGAACACAATTATAAATATTAAGCAAAATGTACCAATACAATATGGATTGTAAAATGGACAATACACAAACAATTAAAATAAATTATAAAACCATTACAAAATTTACTAAATTTGACAACTTACAAACAAGAGTACATAATTTACTTTTGAACCATTCAGAATATAAACCTAGACATGCACTGCACATGTCTCATATGCTGTGAGAACCTGTAATGATTGTTGTATTGTTTTTTTTATGAATCATATTTTGGTATATATAATTTACAATTTGTTGGAAAATAGTTTTTACATAATATTATATTATTGTAATTGTATTATTATACAAAATTCAATTTTTGTAAATAGTGGAAGGAAATTTTGGCTAACAAGGAACATGCATAAAGTACTATTGATATATTTTGAACTGAGAATCACCATCTTTTGTATAGGATATTATGGTAGGTAGTAATAAATTCCACATAAAAGAAACAAGATCTTTACAAAAAATTCTGACACATGTAGATTGGTACATTCACTTAACTAAGAAAATAACACATAATCATGACAAAATTATGGAATTCATTATGATGGGACAGCAAATCTATTTGGAATAATGATCAGAAACCACTTATTACCATGGCATGTACATATGAAATTTCTTAATACTTTTTGAGACAATTTATAAGAAGTGAACTAGATTTACATAGAAATTTTACTACATATTTCTAAACCACAAAATAAATCTTAAACAGATAAGCAGTATAGACCTCAATCATTAATAACTCTGCAATTTTTAGAACAAGAATACAAATGAGTAATATTATTATTCACACACCACTTGTAAATAAAAAAAAAAACTATAATGCAAATATGTCATTTTTACAAAATGTATGCTGTATTGTATATATGTATTTTATTTAAGCTTTTAATGGAGAAGGAAAATTGAAGCTATTCATATACATATGTCCAGTAAGTGTTTCTGATAACTGATTTGGTCTTGACGCACAAGCGAATAAAAGTACATATCTGTTTAATGGATGGCAATAAGTCCAGATTCGAGAAGCTTTTGAATCTTGGCCGCAATGTCAGGATTCTTGAGATGGTCGTGTAACGCCTGAGGGTCTTGCTGCATCTGGTCCAGGATGAGTCTCATGGCGGGATCGCGCAGGATGGCCTGGACTTCGGGATCTCCCATGGCTCTCTTGCGAACCTCTTCTGGGTTGGAATTGAGTTGCATGGTGCAGGACCGATACCCTTCCAAAGCCTCAGCATTGCTGGAGTCCAGCTCCAAAGCCTGTTGATATGCTGATGAAGCTTTGGAATATTGTTGCATACCCTGAAAACAAACCAATTATGAAATATGTTGAATGTACACATTATGATCTGTTTAATCCATTTGACCAATGTTAACTTTATCATATTTTGATATTGCTCAGAAACAAGTCTATACCCTGGGCTGCGTTCATAATGAACGTTGAGTGCATTTAGTGACGCTCAAAGCCGTTCATAATAACTTAAAACAGACACTCGAAAGACACTCTAGATGTCGAGTTCAGATTGAACATCCGAGTATACGCTCCAAACGCTTGGTACAATCGTCGGGTGAAAAACGCTCTGACAGTTACAGAATCTGTTGACATCTATTCTATCTATGATAAGATGACTTCTATTTGTTTCTGTGGTATCAATTTATGTCAGTTGACATTATTTATGATGACAATATGCATTCACAAAGTGGTTAATTCATAAAAATAATATCATTCAAAAAATTTCCAATAAAAGGTCAAGGAGCATTATTTACTCCGATGCCCAATTGTTGTCTTTTGATGAAAATATAACCTAAAATGACATATGTATGATGACATTTAAAATATCCGACGCTGCATTCAGATTGAAAAGCCAATTGAAAGCATTCAGTGAGATTGGTGTGAAAAACGCCATAATCTGCTACTTCAGTTACATCTGACGCCCGACATCGAGTGTTGTATTTGAACACATCCCAGGGTAAAGTATGATGGTCATTTTGATGTTTAAATGCTTCATAAAGTTCCATAATTATGGGAGGAATAAATGCTGTATAGCATTGTATATGCCTAGTTAATAAAGTATTTGTCCCCCACAACGTTCCCTCTAATTTTTCTATTGTGTGTGCGGATCTTCGACGCATCTGTGCAGTGGCGGTGCAATAAATTTACACCCCCCCCTCCATAAACACACATACAATTTTTCATTAAAATGTATATTTTTAGGGTATTTATTATTAATCACAGTGATTTTATATAATAACAACACTAACAAAGATAATTTTTGAAAAAAATCGTTGATATAAAATATTAAACTTGTAGAATTTTCTTTTTATTTATATTGAATCTATTTATAATATTATTATGTTGTTTTTTTTCAAAATAAACATTTATAAAAATGTATTTTTATAAATGTTTATTCAAAATTATTCTTATTAAAATTTTTTAAGAGGGTGACTGCTGCCAACGTACCTATTTTTTCAATTTGATATACCATCATTATTACAAAACGAATCATTTTGAAAAAAATAACCTAGTTAGTTTGGATATTAATAAAGAGAAATATACCTTAACTTTTTGATTATGTTCTGTATATATTCTTGTAGGAAAATAATAAGCATACCCCAATTTTAGCCATTTATCTTAAATTTCTAAAAAAATATAAGGTATAGAGCAATATTTTTTTTTATAAATAAAAGAAGAACAAAATACCTGGAAATATATGATATGACGTTGCAATAACGCATCAGGTTAAGTAAATAAACCAAAAAAATTTTTATTAGGCAATGGCGCTGAATGGAAAATAAATGTTTTTTAGGTTTATTTACTAAACCTGAAGCATTAGTGCAACGTCACATCATATTTTTCTAGATATTTTTGTCTTCTTTAATTTAAAAAAAAATATATTACTCTACGCCTTATAGTTTATCAAAAATATATGATAAACGTTGAAAATCGGGGTATGCCATTATTTTTCTACAAGAATTTATACAGAACATTATCAAAAAGTTAAGGTATATTTTTGTTTATTAATATCCAAACTATCTAAATTATTTTTTTCAAAACGATTTGATAAGAAATAATGATGGTATATCAAATTGAAAAATAGGTACGTTGGCAGCAGTCCCCCCCCTTTTTTTTTTTTTTTTTTTTTTTTTTTTTTTTTTTTTTTTTTTTTTTTTTTTTTTTTTTTTTTTTTTTTTTTTTTTTTTTTTTTTTTTTTTTTTTTTTTTTTTTTATAACCCATCTAGAGACCCTCTCACGTCGACTCAATAGTAGTCCATTGTGATACTTTGCCTGCTAGATGTCATTCCATGGTCCTATCTCCTGGAAGAACTGTAAAATCCTTTGTGGATCGGTGTCTCTGATTTGCTTTTGATCAGCAATATGCAAACCTATTTTCTTTAATCTTGTTTGCATTAGTGGGCCACATTCTGTAAGTAGATGCATCGGTGTTTCATGTTCATCCATGCAGAACCTGCATAGGTGCATTTCCGATAGATTCATCGTGCATAGATGTTTATTGAGTCTACAGTGACCAGTTAAGATTCTAGTAAGAATCCTAAGGTTATTCCTGCTCATTGTTAGGATCCGCTTAGAGTGTGTTGAAGAGAATCCTGAAATGAGTGCTTTTGAATGTCTTTGTCCTGGGGTAGATAACCAGAGTTCAGTGGCATTGTTAAGCATTCTTTGGTAAAGTGTTGATTTGACAATACTATTAGCTAGGAGACAGTGAGGCTCCGGCCCATAGGTAGCTATGTC
Source organism: Molanna angustata (assembly GCA_963576475.1). Lineage (NCBI taxonomy): Eukaryota > Metazoa > Arthropoda > Insecta > Trichoptera > Molannidae > Molanna > Molanna angustata. The sequence continues at coordinate 9,758,476 of OY754971.1, read as the reverse complement.
CGCTCCCCTATTTGCCAGAGCATCAGCCTCCTCGTTACCTTTATAATTGGAGTGTCCAGGTACCCATCTTAATGTGATTTTGTTACCATAGTTTACTGATAGAGTTTTCAGCGCTTCAATGCAGTCTAGTACTGTTGATGAAGTTACTGTGTTGGAATCAAGAGCTTTAAGAGCAGCTTGACTATCAGAGTAAATGTATATTCTGTGGTTCTTATAATTCCTTCTTAGGATTTCATAGGCACAGAGTGTTATGGCACATATTTCTGCCTGGAAGATCGTTGCATACTGTCCCAAGTGCTTGTGGATCTTCACCCTAGGCACTTGCCCATATATGCCCGATCCTATACCATTCTTTTTCTTGGATCCGTCAGTGTACCATATAAGTGCACCATTGGATTCCTGATACCAAACATCTGCTATTGTAGTTTTAGTTTGTATTTCTACTTTGTATGGTTTTTCAAAGTTGTAAACAGTTAATATTTTATCTGTTGGGAATGCAAGTAATTTGTCTTGAGATTCTATTTTGTTTAGATTTGCTTGGATTTCTAAATTTGTGTTTAGTTTATTTCCACTTGTTAGTCTTATAATACCTTCCTTTGCCATTTTTTCAAGGTATAAATGGAGAGGTGGTAGACTAATCATGGCCTCGAGAGAAGCGGTGGGAGTTGTGTGTAAGGCTCCCGTAATGAGCAAGCAGGCTAATCTTTGTAAACGTTTAAGTTTATCTACACAGCCTCTTTGTTGTAGTTTGTCATTCCAAACTGTTACAGCATAAGATACTATGGGTCTTATTATTGTAGTGTATGACCACAGAGCTTGTTGGGGTTTTAGTCCCCAATTATTCCCTATGAGTCTATGGCATGTCCATAATGCTTCGATTGCTTTTTGAGCAACTTTTTCTACATGTTGTGTCCATGTTAATTTACTATCCAATGTTATACCTAGATATTTTACTTCATTGGAAAAGTCCAGTTTTTTTCCAAAGAATATTGGAGGTGAGAGTTTATCCAACTTTCTTTTCCTAGTGAAAGGTACAACAATTGTTTTATTTGCATTAACTGTTAGTCCATTATCTTTGCACCATTTTTCAACTATTTTTAGTGCATTTTGTAGCAGATCAGAGATTGTTTCACATTCTTTCCCTCTGATTGTAATGACTATATCATCCGCATAGCTTTGTGTATTATATCCACATTCGTTCAGTGTGCATACTAGGCCATCCACAGCCAGCGTCCACAGGAGTGGTGATAAGACTCCACCCTGCGGACACCCCCTGTTTGCCTTAGTAGTCTCATCCACCAGATTATTTATGATGTATCTATTGGATAACATGTTGTCAATCCATTTTATTATAGTGTTGTCTACGTGTTTCTGTCTTAGTCCACTAATTAGTACGCTTATTGGTACTGCATCAAATGCTCCTTCTATGTCAAGGAACGCACACAGAGTAATTTCTCCGCTATCTAGGGATTTTCTTATATTTCCTACGATTTCAATGAGAGCTGTTTCAGTAGATTTGCCCTCTTGGTAAGCATGTTGCTTTGGATGAATAGGATGCAATGTTATTATATTGCTCACTATGTATCTATGTAAAATCTTTTCCATAGTTTTTAGCATGAATGAAGATAGACTAATTGGTCTATAAGCTTTTGGAGTCTTATAACTTTCTTTACCTGGTTTTGGTATATAGGTTACTTTGACTGTTCTCCAGCTTTGTGGAACATAGCCCCATGCAAGACTGGATCTGAATATTTTCAGCAGTGTCGGCATGATTTTTTCTATACCGTTCTGTAGAAGAGCAGGGAATATGTTATCATTTCCACTGCTTTTATAAGGCTCAAAAGAGTTGATAGCCCATTTGATTTGATTAGGCCTGAAGATTTTTGATGCTAATCTCCAGTCATTTAAACTTGGTTTATCGCATCCTGGAGGCTTAGTGATGGTTTCCTTCACCGTTTCACATCCAGGAAAATGTGTTTTAGCTAATAGCTCAAGTGTTTCCTTGCATGTTGCAGTATAATAACCATCTTCTTTTGTTAGGAGACCTATATCAGGTTCCTTCCTCCTGGCAAGGATTTTATTAATCCTCGCTGTTTCTTTAGTACCATTTATGGTACTGCAGAACTTTTTCCAAGATTCCGTTTTGGCTTTCCTTATAGCCTTATGATATTCTGTTAGAGATTTTCTGTACTCTTCCCACAGGCTATAGTGTTTAGCCCTATTGAACAGTTTCCTAGTTTTTGCCCTAAGGGTGGATAGGTTTGAGTTCCACCAGGGAACTTCCCTTTTTTCAGTTTTTGTTTTAATAGGGCAGTTCTGTTCATAGGCCAAAATTAGGTTTTCTGTAAGTTCATCCGTAATTAAATCTATTCTTCTTAGATTTCTTGTCGACTCTATTGGGCTTGTACCACCCTTAAGGTCGTCTTTGAACCCAATCCAATCAGTAGATTTTTTAATTCTATATTGAATTGTTGTTTTTGTCAGGCTTTTAATGTGGAACATTAAATGTCTATGGTCAGAAGCTGATTCTTCTGACGATACGTGCCAGTCCATAACTTCATTACTGATATTTTGTGAGCAGAGGGTGAGATCTAAAACCTCAGACCTTGCTTTGGTAGTGAATGTAGGTTCATTACCTTTGTTCACAATGTTTAGATTATGTGTGATGATGAAATCTAAAAGATTTTCCCCTCTTTGATTACAATCTGTGCTGCCCCATATTGTATGATGAGCGTTTGCATCACACCCAACAATGAGTCTCGCATCATTCTGCTTTGAGAAGTTTATTACTTCTTCAAGGATTGTAAGCGGTAATGCTTCATCACCTGCAAAGTATGCTGAACAGAGTATTAGTTTTCTGTTGTCTGCTTTTTGTGGGATCATTATAGCCACGAGATCCCTTTTGCAAAATTCTGGAATGCCAATATATTTGGTATTATTGTTTATCACTATACATGCTCTGGGTCTAGATTCATGGTCACAGGATATAACTGTTCCCATGGAGCCCAGACCACATACTCTGTTATTAATGGTCCATGGTTCCTGTACCAGTAGTGCTGTTAGGTTTTCTTTCTGCAACCTTCTATTGGCAATAGCCGAAGCAGCTCGAGCCTGGTGAAGGTTTATTTGAAGTATACCTATCTTATCATTGATATTTTTTCCAGTGTTAGGGTTTATGTATCCTTCACCACTGTTGTAGTTCCGTTTTTTGGTATTGTCAGTAACTATATTTGCCTTTATTATATTTATTGGGTATTGAGTGTCCATCAACATGGTCCTCAATGCCTTCTAGGCCCTTTCCATTGGGAGCCCCTGCTCTTCAATGGATATTTATTCACCGCTTTTGGGTTACCGTTTTCGTCATAGGTATACCCTCCGGCGGGATATGAGGTTTTTCTAGGTAGCTTTTTGCCACTTCTAGCACCTCTTATTCCTTGAGCCGAGTGTGCCGGCCCCAAAATCCCTCCAGCGGTCGTCCCCGGTGCCTCCCCTGCCGGGCCAGATGTTGTCCCAGCATTGGCGCCACCGAAGGCAGAAACCGTCCCCGATGCCGTCCCTACCGGGCCAGACGATGTCCCAGCATTGACGCCATCAATGGACACTGCCCTCGGTGCCACCTTTGATGGGCCAGTTGATGTCCCAGCATTGGAAGCACCGGCAGACACAGTCCTCGGCATCACCTCTGTCGGGCCAGATGTTGTCCCAGCATTGGTGACACCGATGGACTTTCCACTGGCAGGATTCACTCCGACTGACGCCCCGGCGACAGGCACGAAACCCCCAGAGCCACCCAGAGCAGGTCGGGCCAGGCCTGGTGTTGACTCAGCCTCAACCACGATCTCAGAGGCTGCCACATGAGGATTCCGTGACCCCTCGCCAGGGCCTACGTCTCCAGCATTCAGCCCAATTTCCTTAATGACGGCATTAGTTGAGCTAGGTCCAGCCCCAGCTAATCCATCATTTGTCGCAAGGCCTTTTTCCTTGTTTGATCCCAGCTCCTTTATCATAAAGGATATCCTGGTCATGCCAGTCCCCCCCTTAAGTGGTATAAAAATCTTTCTCCGAATTTTGTCGCATTTCTATTGTACCTACTTTTTTAAACGGAATACATATACTACTGGACCGGCCCTAGGAGATTCAATGTACATTCATTTCTATTGTACCTACTTTTTTAAACGGAATACATATACTACTGGACCGGCCCTAGGAGATTCAATGCCCCAAAGGAAAAACACTAGAAAGTATGTAGGTTATAAATTTTATGAAAAATGCATAAACTTTCTTATATATATTGACTGTGCGGAGGGTAAAACATGTGTGCGGAGACATTTTAGTAGGTGTGCGCGCGCACACCTTACAGGGAACATTGGTCCCCCACGCTTATCTGTCGATAATAGCAAAACAATATAAAAGTCCAAACATCTAAAACACCATAATGAATTGCACCAAGTATAGGTAAATAAGTTATATATAAGTATAGAAAAATATATAATGATCACTATCATGGGTGAATTATATGTGGTAAACAATATTATTATGATGTCATAAAGTAGGTTATGAGATAAATATGTGAAGTGGAGTGAGGGTGTGTAGTGGGATGTGCAATTGTGGTGAAACTAATCCCAAATTATTAATCATTTTTTTTTATATTGGTCGAGTAGTGATGAAAAATACTGCATTTGTGCATCTTCTGGCACCTACAAGTATCACTAGCATATTTTAACCGTTAGAGTGAGGCTCAGCACCATCGTGCTGTATGCGTCAGTTACGTAAATTGCGACGCAGCGCTATGACGCTGAAAAAAAGATAATAAAAAAAATTGCCCGGTCACAATTTACGCCAGTGCATAGTGTGCAGCAAATCAAATAAGATTAGGCGATCCAACCTCATATGCCCTTGCTGTAAAAAGGGACTACATGGACTTTGCGCGGTAAAACACAATTACTAAACACAATAATCAAATATTTTTACATTTTTTAACAATTTTTTGTAGTTGTTAATCTGTAGTTTTTTGTTATAAGCATAAAATATTGTTCTTTACTTGTATAATTGAATAAAATATTACACTAAAATTTGTCCACGTTATTGCATTTTTGTTGAATACCATACTTTTTTAAATCTAAAAACAGAATATCTATAGCAACTTACATACATACTTCCAAAATAAGCATAGCACTAAAACAGTTAAGGTTGGGACTACAATTGAATTGTGATGGCAACTTTGACTTCCTTTGGTAAGTTGCAATCATTCATTACTCTCATAAGTACCCTTTTACCTCAGTGTTATGCGATTGTAAACATGGAAAATAAAATACTTTGATGTTACATGGACCACAATGTACTGATACACTTACTTGCAAGATTTTTCCTTTTCTAATCCAACCCTTTATGAATTTGCTGTCTAGTTTGCAGCACATCTCACAGTCCTTGAGACCGAGATCAAATGCAGCCAACTTGGTGTAACAGGCTGCCCTGTTACTGTACAACTTTGGATCATCGGGATTCCTTTTGATGGCTTCCGTGTAATGTTTTACAGCAGTGCCATAATCACCTTGAAATTGATAGAATTATGAATAAATACTGACATAAAATAAAATTAACACTTTTGTTTCACAACCTCCATCATAATAAATAAATAATGAACACTTCCTTGCACCCTGCGCAAGTGACGAGTTTATTGCCATATGGAAATTTCTTCCAACTAACCAGTGTTTCCAGCCCAGAGAAGCAATATCATACCAAATATTATAATTCACACACACACTACCCTTTAATTCTGAGTTGATCTACCTACACTTTTGAATATAGGTAATGCCTCAGAACAGGCTTAATGTGACAATATAATATCTTAGCAAACTAGTTTAACCATGATTTAGGTAAAATATGTACATAATGCCTTTTTTCAATATATATATATATATATATATATATATATATATATATATATATATATATATATATATATATATATATATATATATATATATATATATATATATATATATATATATATATATATATATATATATATATATATATATATATATATATATATATATATATATATATATATATATAAATATATATATATATATATATATATATATATATATATATATATATATATATATATATATATATATATATATATATATATATATATATATATATATATATATATATATATATATATATATATATATATATATATATATATATATGTTATATTTGATGTTTTCACGGGTGAAATATGTTATAATATTTTTATGTAAAATATGTACATAATGCCTTTTTTCAATATATATATATATATATATATATATATATATATATATATATATATATATATATATATATATATATATATATATATATATATGTTATATTTGATGTTTTCACGGGTGAAATATGTTATAATATTTTTATCTCGGTTTTCCCGTGTCAGTAGGTCTTGACTAAGACCATTTGTCTTCACGTCGATCACAATCACGTCGCGCTAACAATATTTGACATAAGCGGCCCTCTTGTACGCTACGAGTCACTTGACGGTGAGCTTTCAGTGTGAGTAGACGTGTGTCGCGCGCGTGCTTTTCGTTAAGTCCTTGAAAATGCCTGGTGATATTCAGGCGAAACGTCGGAAGACAAATGGTCTTAGTCAAGACCTACTGACACGGGAAAACCGAGATAAAAATATTATAATATATATATATATATATATATATATATATATATATATATATATATATATATATATATATATATATATATATATATATATATATATATATATATATATATATATATATATATATATATATATATATATATATATATATATATATATATAAATGATATCAAAAGAAAATTAAACACGGTTAAATGGAACAAATAAATTCACAACATTCTCAGTTTATTTATTGGTTTCATCACCTGGATGTATTGACCCCCAATTGAAACTTACCCTTTTTAAAATAATCATTTCCTAATTCCTTTTCTTCTTCAGCTTTTTGTGGATCAATATATGCTTTTAGATCCTCTTCTTTGATAGTTTTCTCTATTTCACTAAGCAATGTTTTTATTTCTGGTGTTCTATGTTCCGACATGGATTTTTCATAGTAAGTTCTTGCTAATTTCCATTGACACATTTTTTTATAAGAATTCCCTGCAAAAGAAAAAATAATCATATTCCAAAACATTTCAAAGAATTATAAAAAAAGAATAAGGGAAGTAAAAACAATATAATAAAATAAATAAATAAATATGGGTAGCCATGGGTCTAGTTTGCAGAAAAGGACAATCAAAAATAATACTCACCGATGCGCATGAAAGCCTTTGCAATCAATTTATAATCAGCCCTATTTTCTCTTCCAATTTCTATTGCTTTTTCACATTGCGCTATTGACTTTTCATATTCTTTTTGTTCAAAGAACACAGCCGCAACATTATTGTAGAATGTAATATCGGTGGGATCATTTTCAATGGCAGCGTTGTAATGCCTAAGGGCAGCTTCAAAATCTTTCTTTTTATAAGCATCGTTGCCCAGCACTTTCTGTTGCAGGGCCAACTTTTTATTTTCTGGAAGGTTTTCTTCAGGTTTAGGCGGTTCTGATTTCTTTGCTTGAGGTGGAGGAGTAGACTTGGAGTAGGACGGTGGAGGGTCTGTGTCCATAGGTTCCTCCATATCCAATCCCAGAAGTACGCTGAGAGTTGTCATCACACGGTTGTCTGTTAAATGACTTCCTAAGCTATTGGGGTTTCTTTGTAAATCCTATATGAAAATAAAAAACATGACATTAAAAATTCCACACATCCCATGAGGGTAGTTTATTCAATATTTTTTTAGACTAATAAATATTTCCAGTCTAAAAAAATATTTGAGTAGTATTTTTAGTGGAAGGTCTTTTTTTTTCAGAAATTAAATAAGAGATAGGTCTACAGTACAGATATTCTACAGTTGGTGGAATGAAAAATATAAATAAGTTGAATTCAAGTTGTGAAAAATCAAAGCAAAAGTAATTCAGTTTAATAAAAATTCTACAGAATTCAATCCAACTAGGAAGTAGTTTTAGTTTAGATTTTGGTGTATTTCTTTCATATCTATGTGAGACGAGACTGATGTGTGATTTAACACACATGTGTTAAATCACACATCAGTCTATCAGTCTATTAGTTAAAGCACACCCGCACACCTGTCGCTGGTTACCCCACATTGTGGGATATGCCTTGATGGTATGAATGATTGAAAATAAAATTTAATATCATATAACGTAATGAATATAAAAAAAATACTTTGGACGCGTTGAATTAGTGACATAGTAGACTTTATGTTCTCGCCATTACACATATTGCCTTTTATTTTTTTTTCTGTATTGTGAATAGTTTTCATATATTTTATGTGAGGGGCACAAGAAAAATTAATTAATAAATAATTTTTTTCGAGCATTTCAGAGTAGTAGGAACTTGACATTTCTACCTTTTTTCGCATTCTAAGTCACATTTTTAACATTGGGCCGGTATAAAAGTCTCAGTTTAAGAGCTAAACTCAAGTTTTACAAAAATATAGCGTATTACAGTGTCCGTTTGGGCCTAATCTTCCCTCAAATATGTCACTAAAACGACAAATATTTAACTCAACGATTCTGGCGGATTAAGTACTTAACCGTGAGTCAACTGTCATTTGCTAGGCAACACGTGTAGTTTCAGTTTCTATCACTAGAGGCGTTAGGCAACGAGTGTAGTTTCAGTGTTCTATCCTTGGAGGAGTAAATATCTATCACTAGTTAGAATACTAGTAAATATCTATCACTAGAGGCGTTAGTTTTATCGACGGTGGCGCCACACAACAAAACAAACTGACTGACAGCCATATTGAAACGAACATGGGCATTTAAAATCATTATTTTGGTGAGAAAAATTAAATTTACCATGTTGGATAATAAAACAATAGTATGTATTTCAAGTCGTAGCATCCCGTTTTGTAGTTCGTATTATTTGACTTATTTAAAATTTGACAGATAATAACCACAGAAAAAGTAAAATATGTCTATAATTGAAGATTTAGTAACTGACATGTCATATTGCACTGTAATACGGAAATGGATTCAATCTCCCCATAACATTAATCTTGAGTTTAACAAACTCAATGAGTTGAGGGCCGACTGAAATATCCGGGCCATTGTCACTCAAAAACCCATGATTTTTTTTATTCGTTGATAAACTTTATTATATTTTGAATAAAAAAAAATGTTGAGTGGCTTTGATATTTGCTGTCCCATTGGAGATACTTGAATTCTGGAATGTAATATTTTTTGCAAAAAAATAATCGGAAAACACAAGTTTAACATTATTTTATGTAAAATTTATAAGATTTTAATGAATTATTGTATTTTTACATAAATCTGCACTTATTTATTAGAATTAAAAAAAAAATTACTGATACATTAAAAATTGAAAAAGTTATGACGTTTTTAATCAACAAAATCTGAGACTACATGGGTGACACGACTGGATGATTTGACGCGTAATGACCCCAAAGTTAATATTTTTATTTTAATAATTGTGGTATTCGGTATTTTATACCAATTATACATAAGTATAGTTTCCCCAAGTACTAGCGGGTGCAGTAAGCAACTGCTCTGCATTCTACTGTAAGGCTCGTAGCAATTACACAGAGTCATTAATTAGTTGTTTGGTTATCTAAAGTAATAAATGTGCAATATAATTCATATTTTGTATTCATGAATTTGATATTATAATAAATGAAGTATCAATTATTATGCATTGTGTTTTTTAAATTTCAATATACCACAAAAATGTAATACAAAACAAAAATAATTGAATCAACTTCAATTGTTTCTATTTTAATTTGTGGGTACCCAATTCTGCGTAACATGTGATAAAATATATCTTTCACTCAGCAACACCGCATAACTTGCATAACATTTGAAAAAATATAAAAAAATAAAGCCGCGTGAGCTGACATTAATTTTTAATATTTTATTTTATTTTATTTTATTTTATACAAAGTATACAAACAATAACTGGACAAAATATACAGGTGATACAAATATGAAAAAAAATTAGCATGCCCAGCATCACTTACATGTATACATTATTACCATTTATATATTTATGTAGTGTAGGAGAAAAAAAGAAAACAGTAAATAATCAGATATGTGACATGTGAGTGGGGAGTGTGTGTGTGTGTGTGAGTATGTGTATGTGTGGGTGTGTGTGGGAGTGTATGAGGATGTGTGTGAACCTTTATTAGATGAACCCAACTTATCAGCATGAGTATCTAGGATTATATTAGAGTACTTAATAATCTATTCTTTACCATAATCAATGGGGAGTTAAAAAGGTCTGCATCACTAATGTTGGAGTTATAAAAATGGGAAGTGCGGTATATGAAAGAATTCTGTCTGGCATTAGTGTTACAAGTGGGGAGGTAAAGTAGGTCAGTCAGTCTAGTCGGTCTTGTTGGCACTCTCAGAGTCAAGCGTTCTAGCAGATCAGGGCAGTCAACCGTTGAGTTTGCAATTTTGAATAAAAATATAACATCTGCTATAGTTCTGCGGCTCTCGAGTGATGTAATTTTGTAATGCTTTAAGGAATCAGAGTAACTAATGTGGTCTCTGTGCGCACGAAAGTCAAGATATCTGAGAAATTTCTTTTGCAGCCTTTCAACTCTGATCTTGTATATGGCATATGAGGGAGACCAGACTTGAGATGCGTATTCAACAATGCTACGAACATATGCGAAGTACAGAGTTTTAAAGGTAGGGATATTATTAAATTGTCTGCACAAACGGAGAACATATCCCAGCATTTTGGATGCTTTGGAGGTGATATTATCTATGTGCTTGTCCAGGAGTAATTTACCATCCAACTTGATGCCTAGGTCTTTTATTTCAGTGGTTATAGTAATAGGATGGTTGTTAAGTTTATAAGTATAATTAACAATATTCCGGTTTCTGGTGAACCGGATAGCAAAGCATTTATCAGTATTGATCTTCAGGTTATGGTGTTTACAATATAGGTCAAGGCGATTTAGATCATTTTGAATGTTCTGACAATCCTCAACACTTTTCACACAAGCAAAAATTTTCATGTCATCAATATTTTCAAAACGAAAAATAAAATGCCATATAATAAGACTTTTAAGTTTTTTTGCTCTACTATATAGTTGCCTATTTTGACTTATGCGACGATATATGTAGGGGAAAAAAACATTTTAGTTTTTTATCCATTATTACCATATTTATTATATTGTATTTATTTGAACAAAAATAAAAACAATAATTTATACAAGCTTACAAATTTCACATTATAATCAAGCATATCTAACAGTGAAATAAGAATCTTATAAGTATACTTACTTCCAAAAGTGTCATGTAATCTGGATCATCAAGCCATGTTTTTGTTTTGGGATTACTCCTTAATTTAGTATATAAATCAGGAGCAGTAAACGGATTAGGCATTGAAGTTTTTGGTCGTGCTTGATTCTTTACTTCTTTTAGACCGGTGAGAAGTTGTTCATTTTTAGGATCTAATTCCAAACCTTTTTCGTAAGCAGCGATTGCTTCATTATACTTGCCCAAGTAGGCCAAGGCAGATCCCTTTCTAGAATATCCTTTACTCCATGAAGCATTCAATGAAACAGTTTTATTGGCATCTTCCAAGGATGCCTCATAATTTCCAGCTTTAGCATGCGCCGCCGACCTATTACTATATAAAACATGATTTTGTCCATCTAATTCAATAGCTTTTGTATAAAATTCGATCGCCTCGTCGAACTTTCCAGACGACAGAGCTGCATTCCCGCTGTCCTTCAAAACAGTAACCTAAAAATTAAAACGTGAAATAAGTACATAATCGGCAATAAAGTTATATACATTGATTGATAATATGTATTATATTTACCTGATCCATTTAAATTATATTGGATTTTCAATTAACTGATCCTTACGATAGAAACAAAGAAAACTTCGAAATGTTCAACGAATGACCGGCAACACGAAAAGTAACTAGAAAATAATAGAAGAAAAACAGAATGCGAAAATGCACTTCGACACCAAATTGTTCGAGAAATTTCTAAATTTTGAAGCATTGACCCGAACTAATGATTTATACGATTCAAAATATAAATCAATATATTTACATAAAAATATATGTGTTATTTTCAATGCCACAAAATTATACCAATAAACGAAACATTGATAAATACGACTGGTGAGAAAAATAGGGAAACCTTCTCCTAACATCGTGACGGGTAGTGTACTTGTTTTTTGACCTATGAGAGGCTAGCGGGAGAAAATGCGTTCATCGTCAATAACATAACCTTTATAATATGGCTGATGGCGTACAATCTGTCCTCTATCTTTTTGTCTGTCATATTATATCTCAATCGCGTTCGTCATGTTCTTTGGACACATCGCCAGACGCGATGAGAATCGAAGTGGGGTTGAAGGTTGGATTCTTGGAGCAATGAAGACGACGGTGTGTCGGGAATGAAGGATTTTAACGGACGAGGAAAGAGGCTGGTCACGACCCTTAGCACTAATGATGATGACTGATAGTGGCTACTTTCATTATACGTTTGATATTTTCTGAAAAAAAAATGCTCGTATGAACAAATGTATGAACGTACACCTCGGCACAGGACTTCCTAATAAGGTGACACTTGTACCATAGCAATTACATACTTATCCATAACACTCACACACGCACCCTCTCTCTCTTTCTCTCTCTCTCTCTCTCTCTCTCTTTTTAAATAACAATTTATTAATAAATAAACGCAAGAATAGGTTTGTCACCGCTAATAACGTAAAAATGGATGTTCATAGACTTTTATATACTTAGTGGAATGGTTTTTCGCAAAACATGGCGACTGATGACTAGGAGGCCCGAACCCGGATGAACTGGGATAGAGGGGCAGGAAATGATGATGATGATGGAATATTTTTTAATATATTAAATATTTTGTATATTTATTTGATGCTGTGTGTTGACTATTTTTGGTGATCGTTAGTATTTTTCATAAACTTAGTTTTATAATTACAAAACACAGTGTCAAACTTGTGAAAACTTTTTATCCTCCCTTCACATATTATCCAATTTGATGTTATGTACTCTCAATTTGGAGGTTGTATCGAACTACATAAAATCTTGAAGGAATAAATTGAGTACTTATAACTACATATACATTAAAAATATTTGGTACATTTTTTTAAAGAATGTTCATTTCCTTTTAACAAGTACCTACATATATAGAACTTTCAAAATTGAATTGATAGGGATCTCATTAAAAAGGCATAATTGGTGAACGTTGCGCAAGCGCATAAAGTGATCACGTAAACCAGCCGATGAGAGATCGTAAGCCCTGTAGGTGCCTTGATTTCCCGGTTCTCCTACAGTAAATATTCCAACTTCTTCTCTATTGAGATAATTAAAAATCTGTTAAAAAATACCTTTGACTCCCGACAGGGAAAAAAATCCAATGTTTGCGCATATGCAATAATAAAAATATTCGAAGTACATATATATCCTATCGCCGATCGCCGTGGCACTGTTGGTAAGCCGTTCGGTCTCTGTGCGGGCGTCCTGGGTTCGATTCCCAGCAGAGGAGAAATTTATTTAAATTCATTTCTCACGCAAATATTGCTTTTCTGGGTTGGAAACTCTGGTTAGTTGGAAGAAATTGCCATATGGCAATAAACTCGCCACTTGCGCAGGGTGCAAAGAAGTGTTTATTATTATTTTTACATCCTCATATATTCCCATAATAATTAAGCATAAATGCTTGTACTATAGGTGAACGAAATCGGTCGAGGCACGATTCGAACTCGCGACCACTAGATTACCAATCCAGTGCGTTAACCACTCTGCCACCACCCATCTTATTTGGAATATTTGAATCGTGTAAATTATCTTGCCTATGGTAAATATCCTTCATTCTTCTAGTCTAGTTTATAGTACATTTTTGACATGTGTCAAAATGTCAAGTTGACATTTTACGGTGCGAATAACAAAGAAAATTTTCATTTGCTTGATTAATGTATTAGTTTAGTACGCATCTCTTAGGAAATATTATCATAAAAAATATATGAAATGTGAAAACATACAGGAAATGTCTTTTTCTTGAACATAAACTTTACAACGAAACGAAATTTAAAATGAATCAGATATCGCAATTGATGTTATTCTTCATAGTAATTTCGTTGTTTTCGATTTTTTTCGCTAATTTAGCACATCAAATTGATCTCAACATAAGTCAAGAAACGGCCAAAAATTTGGATTTACATCAAAGCTCTCATGTTAATTATGACAACTCAACTATCGGTTCTTCTTCTAAACATTTGTTTTGGTTTATGCAGGTACGTGTATAATTATTTTATTTAAAGTGCTCTAAAAATATGAATGTAAGTAGTAAAAACTCATTTGAACGTAACATTCAGTTTGTGATTAATTCCTGTGCTTGTATTATGCAATTTTATTACTACTTTACAGCTGATGCAATTTTTTTTTTTATTAAAGTTTTATTTATTTACATTTTTTTTAAACAATAAGTATTCTTGCACTAAACTGCAAAAGCAGTTTAACAGTGCTAGCTCTCTCGTACACTTATATAAATTTGATAATGTAACAAAAAATAATTATAAACAAACAAAAATTAAAAACTAGCAATACAATATAACAATAATTAAAACCTTTAACACAATATAACAACAAAGAAAACATACAAACTTATATATAAAATTCTTTTAACATTTTTTTTATTTTTTTTTTGTTTTTAATTTGAATATTTGAATATTTTGGCAGTTTGTTAAATAGTTTAGGAATTATCGTTGCTTTTGTCCTGTCGCCGTAAACGTTATTTGTTTTAGGTATTGTCAGTAAGTCTTTCGTTATTTGTCTAGTTGTATATTTGTGAGTGATCTTTAATTTAAATCGTTCGTTATAAAGTTCTTCTATGGTCAGTAAAAGATTCACCTTTTTTTCTATAGGTAAAATATTGCATCTTTTGAATATTTCGTTAATGTTATTTTTACTTGCCTCCACTGTTCTTTTTGTTGCAATTATTTTTAAAAATCTTATTTGTAATTGTTTTATTTTATCAAGGTACGTAGGTTTTAAATGTTCGTCCGTAACTACTGAGCCCGTAGTCAATAATAGACTCGACCATAGCATAGTACAGACAGTACAGGGTGTGCCTGGACACGCAGTATTTAAGATGGTAAAATTTACTTAAAATTGATCTTAATTTATTACAGACATTTTCAATATGTAAACTCCAATTAAAGTGCACGTCCACTGTAAGCCCTAAATACGTGTAATAAAAAACCCTTTGTAGTTGTTGACAAGTACAATCAGTTACATTTTTATGGAGACACTCATAATCGTGACCTTTTATGTTGAGGTCACATATCTTTTCCATGTGCACTGAATGTATTATCATATATTTAGTTTTCTTTACATTTATAATAATCCCATTATCATGTGCCCATTTAGTTAAATTATTAAGGTCAGTCTGTAGGTAATTTTGTATTTTGTCTTTTTTCGGTCTGCTACGATTATACATGTATCATCGGCGAACACTTTTTTACTGCAATATTTAATGACGTTTGGTAAACTGTTGACGTGTCCGATATAACATATTGGCCCTGATATTGATCCCGTGGCAACTCCGTTCTCGATTGGGATAGAATCACTCAATTGGTCATTAATTTTAACAATGAGTTTTCTGTTTGTTAAATAATCTTTTAGCCAGTTATTAACCGGTCCTCTTACTCCACATTCGTTCATTGCAGTTAGTAGAATATTATGATCCAGGGTATCGAATGCCTTTTTGAAGTCTATAAATATTATACCTACGTATAACTTATTATTTAGGTGGTTGTTTATTTCATCGGTAAATTCTGTTAATAAGGAGTTAGTACTTTTATTTTTTTGAAATCCAAACTGTTATTAAAGTGAATTTTGTACAATTGGTACTTATTTTATGTCACAAAAATTCCAGAATCTATGTTTCATTCCTTTATTGGTTATTAGATTTATCTAAAACACCAGAATTTCCAAATACATCCTCATTTTGATTCTTAGAAAAGGAGAAATTTATCAAAAAATATTTCTCATGGAATTCTTACTTCTCTGACTGATAGCATTGGTTAGTTGGAAGAAATTTCCATTTAGACAATATCTCGCCACTTGCACAGGTTGCAAAGAAGTTTTGACTAGTAATGTTATTGTAAATATAATTCTCCTATTTTTTTGTCTTAAGGATGAATTGAGGTTTCTATTTTTATGTAATAAAAAGAACTTTTCTAACGAAACTATTGTGGTTAAGATTTCAGATTTACATTTGAGCATCTTTCACGATTATACAAGAATCAAAGAATTTGAAGAGTTCTGTTGCTCCACAGTAGATGTTATTCAACCATCTGTAATATTAGCTTCTGGAGACCTGACAGATGCAAAACACAAGGATAATATGGGATCTGGACAGTATAAGGAGGAATGGGTTGCATATGCTGAAATATTGAAGAAATGTAAAATTAGAGATAAAACATTTTGGCTTGATATTCGAGGCAATCATGGTACATTATTTTATTTATTTTTTTGTAAATAATCTCCTCTAAAGTTTCTTGTTTGTTTTCTTTGAAAATTATCAGATACAAACAAAAATAACAAAGCTTAAACTTATCAAAAATTTCCATGAAAGAACAAATAACTACTACTATGAGAAGAATCAATAAAAGATATGTGATTGCAAAAGATTCATTGATATGTACTTCAAGAAGGTAGGGATGATAAGCAATTGATATGTACTTCAAGAAGGTAGGGATGATAAGCAATTGATATGTACTTCAAGAAGGTAGGGATGATAAGCAATTGATATGTACTTCAAGAAGGTAGGGATGATAAGCAATTGATATGTACTTCAAGAAGGTAGGGATGATAAGCAATTGATATGTACTTCAAGAAGGTAGGGATGATAAGCAATTGATATGTACTTCAAGAAGGTAGGGATGATAAGCAATTACAAAAATAAAAGATTCATTGATATGTACTTCAAGAAGGTAGGGATGATAAGCAATTACAAAAATAAAAGGATATGAAAGAGAAAAAAAATTGAATATATTACTAGTTGCATGTAACACATGAGATCCAACTGTCGATGGTGATGGTATGTATAATTGAAGAATACGTACCACACTATAAATACTTTAACTCAAATTAATACATATTTCAAAAAATTTTTTTTTATTAGATATGAGACTATCAAAATCATTTTCAAATATTGTAAGTGTAAAATGTCTTGAAATATTGAAACTATAAGTCAGCCTTCGTGGCTCAGTTGGTTAGGTATCCGATTGCTGATCCAAGGGTCCCGGGTTCGATTCCCGGTGGAGACACAGTTTTTAATTGTGTTTTCAGTCTGAATCTGTGAGACGATAAATATCTTATGTCTCCAGAATGTGGCAACTTGTTATTGGGTGTGTGTTAAATATTTATTTGACATAGCAACTGTTAGTTGCCCGAGAAGCTATTTACATAAAATAAAATAAAATGTCTTTATTAAGCATATGTACATAGTGTGTTGGAATTTGCTTCCTCTATATGGCCTCCAGTTTTCACAATACATAACAACCGTATCGAAAGGGTTCAGCGGATTTCATAAAATACCTCAATTATTGATCGCGAACTTATCCCCCTAACTACGCTGAGTCACTACACCTGTTTAAAATGGAAAGTTTAGAGAACAGAAGAATTATCTCCGATATGTCGTTGCTTCATAATATATTACACAACAAAATAGACTCACCTTACATTCTTTCCTTGATCGCCTTACACGTTCCATCGCGATCCACCCACTCAACAAACACATTTCATATAAAAAATACTAACATGACATACGTAAAAGACACTGTCTTAAGAGAAATAAATTCTCTTGAAGAAATCGACAGTTGGATAAAAAATATAAATAAACCATATCAATAAAGAGAGGAGTCGGCAGGAAGCAGCTATCCTGGTTTCGAAGCATTCAGTAATGGGCCGGAACGAAGCTTGTGGAGGACCTGTTCTGCACCGCACAGGACAGAGAGTGTTTCTCCCAAGTGATCGAACTGACAGGACACACGAAGAAGAAGAATAAAATATATTTATTTGTCAAAATCTCACTTTAATTTTGTTGAAAAATTTAGATGTCTTGTTATGACGGTATTACAATTGATAAAAAAACTAAAATTTATTTTTTATCTTAGTGTAATATATTTTTCTTTTTTTTTGTATCTTTTTGTTGTTGTACATAATATAATGTTGTCATACTTTGTTATTTGGTTGGTTAGAAGAAATTGCCTAATGTCAATTAACCCACCAGTATTTAATATATTTTTGTATGTTATGTACAAAAAGATGAGTAAATAAACAAATTTAAACAGTATTGTAAGAATTTGACAAGAATCGGTGCTTTTGTATATTTATATTATAAAGAAAAGAGAACTTTTTAATGATTCTAATTAACTTATTCGATTACAATGTACCAAACTTCATTCTAATCTTGAAACGGTAAAGAGTAAATAAAGATTATAACTTTTCATTTGAATGTTTATTTTTCTTGTTCAGATAATTTCAATGTACCAGGATGGAAATCAAGTTTAAATTACTTCCGTGACTATTCGATTCAGGGTCCGACCAATCCTCGTACCTACATGCATGTAGTCGAAAAAGATAATGAGAGATTTGCTTTCATCGCATTGGATGCTTGCTTAGATCCTGGCCCACGTCGACCGTTTAATTTTATTGGTATGCTGACAGAAGATAATCATGTAGAAGTAAAGAGGCTTTTAAAGAATGCCGAAGAGATGAATGTTAACCATACAATTTGGTAAGTTGGTACCTAATAAATAAGATTTTTTAAAATCCTATTATAATATTTTGCAGCACCTTCTCTTGAGTAGAGAATTATATTTCTCTGTTTGATTACGGTAAATAAATAATATTATGATTGATGAATTTGCAATTTTCGTGACCAACTTATAACATTTTATGTACCTACATCAAAATACTTATCAGCCTTTGTGGTTCGGTTAGTTGGGTATTTGACTTCTGAGCCCAAGGTCCTGAAGCCTTACTCTTGAAAACTGAAAATTGAAAACTGAATAAACTTCAAATTTTATTTTAGATATTGGGATTGAATTTGCAGTGAAGAGTAGCTTGGTTCCCAGTGGATACATAGTTTTTCATATTCCAAATCCAACAATTTGTTATTGAGTGCTTATTTTTATTAAACATACTTCTGTTGAATCTGTAGCCTGGTAGAAATAACTTACGGGCAATAAGTCCGCCACATTATGTGAATCTTATTTTTTGCATAATAAACACATATTACTGAAATGAGGAAACTATTTTATATATTCTATTGATTGAGGACTCTCTTGGACATCGCTTAGTTGAAAAATACTAAAAATGCTTGCTCAATCGGTCATGCATTATGGGATTATAGCGTGGGGTGGTGCCTATAAAACTAATCTTGAACCCCTATATATCATCCAGAGGAGTATTTTGAAAATTATGTTAAATAAACCCAGAGACTACCCTACGTCTAGCCTCTTTAGTGAGGCAAATGTCCCTTGCATGCTATTTATAAGAGAAATGCATTGAAGCAGGTCTACAGGGAGTATTTCGTCAATGGAGTATATCCTTCTGAATGCATTCGAGCTACTCGTCGATTCAATATAATGCTCAATATCCCAAAAAAAAGTGCGACTTACGCACAAAACCACTATACATATCTTGGCGTAAAGTGGTCCACGATCTATTGCCTGAGCAGAGACATGCAGATATTTTTGATTTAAAGAAATTTTATAAAGATTTAAAGAGGGTTTGTGTATAAAAAAAAAATTTTTTACTGTTCATTGTTGTATATTATATGCTTATTTAGTTATTCATAATTGTATTTTTTATATATTTGTACATTGTTACATATTATGTCTATTTTTGTTAAATAAGTTTATTTTTAGTTTTTCTTTTGCTATCTATGATTATTTTATTTTGGTTTATTGTTATTTTGTTTTTTTTTTGTATTATGTTTGTGAAGTTACAACTCCCTTCAAAGCACAAGTTCATCTCTTTTTGAAGGAAGTTATATTGTAAAGTGTTTTAATTTCTTTTTGTTAATGTAATTTTATTGTGTAATATGTTTTTTTTTGGTAATAAATAAATAAAAATAAAATAAAATACTATTGTCATCATCTGTAAGTTGCTTGAGCAATAATATAAATAAACATAAAACAATTCTAAGTAAGCCACTAATTTGGCAAAGTCAGTGTGTCTTTAGAAATCAGATAGTCTGAATAGGGAAATTCATGAAAGATCAAATGCAGCGCAGTGCCGACCTGGTCATTACAATACATATTTTTTTACTCATTATTTCTTTATATATCATGTTTTATAAAGAGTTATATTAATTTTTAGGTTCGGTCACTATCCTACTTCATGCATATTATCCGTAAGTGACGAGTCCTTAAAATCTATTATTGGTAATGTAAAGACAAGCAAAGCATATCTTTGTGGTCATCTTCATCAGATGGGCGGACTAATAACCAACATGTATACTCTGCAAAAAACAGGATTTTTAGAGTTGGAACTAGGAGACTGGAAAGATAATAGAATGTTAGTATTAATAAAATATGATTAAATATGCTCATCTAGTTTTATTGCATATCTTTGTCAATAAATTTTATAATTTTTAATTAATGATGTTAGCTGAAATGTACCTAAATTGAAAAAAAAAATGTGCAACTTCTAAATATAATCCAATCTTCTTGAAATTTGGCATGTGTATTTTTTACATCACTAAGAATCAGGGCATACGTGAATACATATGAATATAACATCTTTGGGAAAATGAAACAACCTTACTACTAGTCATCACTTTAAGTCACCATCGGCTGTTACTTTGAGACTCCACTGGTCTTTACTTTAAGCCTCTATCAGTCATCACTTCAAGTCACCACCGGTTGTCACTTTGAGGCTCTACCGGTCCTCACTTTAAATCACTATCAATTGTCACTTTAAGCCACTTGTGATTCCAGTTTTCTTAGGTTGATGACCTAGTATCAAAATGTGTTTATTGGCTTCATGGACTCAGTTACTTTTTGTGAAAGGATCACATCAAAAATGTTATCTTATTGGACAGAATAAAAGGGGTTTGAATTTGTTTCTAGGTTTAGAATTGCTGCCATAGACCA
This sequence comes from Molanna angustata, assembly GCA_963576475.1. Classification (NCBI taxonomy): domain Eukaryota; kingdom Metazoa; phylum Arthropoda; class Insecta; order Trichoptera; family Molannidae; genus Molanna; species Molanna angustata. The sequence goes on along the minus strand of OY754971.1, from coordinate 9,737,225 downwards.
TGGACTCTTTTCATTTGTGGATGTGCAGCATGGGATCTGGCCGATTATACTGGTAACAAATCCTAAAAATGCTCTTTACGCGATGCCAGAGAAAGAACCATTGATGTTCATTAAATCTTCAACACATATTCGTCTATTAATATTTTCTTTTTCTTCAATTGCATCAGTAGAAGTTAAGATTGGAAATAACGATTGGGAGATATGTGAACACATAGAAGGTCCTTTGTACACCTTAAAGTGGAATCCATTGGTGTACAATTCTGGAATTCATTATTTACATGTTCGAGCTGCAGACAAACAAGGAAGACAAAATGTTGTGGAACATCCATTCTCATTAGATGGAAGCAAAATGAATTTCAATATCCTTGCAAAGATTGTGTTAATGATTGATGCTCCTAAAATAGTAAGTTATTTTTCATAGTGATTAAATTCATGCTTTGAATAGAATAAGACATAGCAAACTGAAATTAAATTATACAGTATGCATATCAACAATTGGATTATTGGTACATAACACAATCACATTTATTCATAATCTGTCTCACATACATACATATAACACATATACACTTACATAATATATGGTACATATAGTATTATATTTGTTGCTATTAAGCTTATGATTATTTAACAAAATTAATAAATAAATTTAATCACACATGATATCTTACTTGAAAACATATTATTGGGATACAATAAGCTAATCATACTTTTTATATTATCATATATTCTTTAGTTATATCATTTTATTCTGTTTGTTTTCTAAGTAAATATATTTTTTTCAAAAACTGAGCATTGTCATTGGCAAAATGTACTGGATCGCATGTTATTCTAAGAAACATTTCAAAGTTTAAGCCTGGCGAGTCGTCTTCTACTTTTATGCTGTCTAAGCTTGATACTTATGAATCTATTTGTCAGTAACTTTTACAAACAATTAAGAATCAAATTAATCAAAATAAGGTATATTTAAGTAGTTAAAAAGAAATCATGAAGGAGTAGTAAAAAATATGATGCATGTCACTAATATTGTATAATGTAATTTTGTGGTGATAGTTTTAAATTATGAAAAAAGCTGCAGCTGATTTAACAAAATTTTTTTGTGTTTTATCACTGTAAAAATATTTTATTATATTGATTGTTGTTTTTTAGTTTCAATTTTTATTTGGAACAATGTTGATGATCGGTATCATTCCACTTATTTTGATACGAAACTATCACAACAAAGTAATGAAGGGAGATTGGAAAATGATGAGGATAAAAAAAAACATAATGTTTGATTGGTTAAGAAAGATGTGGATTCTCTCCACAGTGGACCGATTATTTTATCCCATTATATTATTTGAAATATATTTATGCTTCGGACCCTGGTTTGTTGGTGAAATAATTGATGGTTATCTGGGTGCTGTGTTTTCATGGGGTCTTATTGTAAATGGAGAATTTCTGCCCGGTTCTTTTACTTATGTATACGGATTTCTACAGCTGTTTATCTGCCAAGTACCGTTAACACTCTTCTTGGGAAATTGTGTTGACAAAAGGTAAGGAAATATGTATTCATTTTGACATATTAAATATTATTATTGTTTCCGGCAAAGAACTTAAATTTTTTTGTCGTGAATGGAGATAGTTTGCAACTAACCAAGCAATAATCACAAATTTGCGCACAGATTTCTCAAGTTATTTGCCAATAACTGTATTAAATTTTTTTTGTTTTGATAAATATGAATATGTCATTGAAACAAGTACATATACATAGAGATGATCGTTTAAACGAAAGCTGATTAAAATATTCGTTTAAAAAAAATAATCATTCAAACGTTGTAAATTTTAAACCATATTCGTTGAACGTTGCGAGTGTTACAACGATTTAAATCATGAATCATAACGTTCCGATGATGATTTCGTTAAAAGCTGTTTTTCGTTAAAAGCTTATTTTACAATCATAACAAAGATGTATCATTTTTAACGACAACGTTGCGAGATAATTGTGATTTATGATTAGCTGACCGGCGTGCAGCGTTGTCAGTCGCTACACATCTGTTGACATCATTGTGACGAATGATCAGTTTCAAATCGTCGTGTTTCGTTCAACGTTATAAGTTATTATTATTACTGATTTTTGTAAATGTTTATTTTTTGTTTCTTTAGTATCGTTTAAAACGCCTATCGGGTTGGTTTATTGTGCGTTGTCGGCTTTGTTAGATGATTCAAGCGTACAAAATTATTATAAACATAATTTTTAAACTTATGTATATATTGTATAACATTTCTACTGTATTTTCATCAAAGGGTTTAGACTAAATTTTAAATACTTTCTAGAGGAAGCAAAAAAATTAAAAGTATATTATATTTATTTCAAAAACATACCTTTTTTTCATTGCATGTTAATGTGTTTATTTTTTTTAGATTTAGGTATATTGTACTTGTATATATAGAGTACAAATATAAATAAGCCTTTAAGCTTTTTAAGCCTTTAAAAATAACGTTATTTAAAATTAACGAAACGTCTATAACGTTTAAAAAAATAAGCTGTTTTTCCCACCTCTACATATACATCCTTATACATTCCCTGAATTAAGCTTAAATGCTTATACTATAGGTGAACGAAATCAGTCGTGGCAGGATTAAAACTCACGGCCACTGGATTACTAACCCAGCAAGCTAACCCTACCACTACCCATTTGGGAGGTTCATTGGTACTATTCAAAACTTTTTCCAGCATTTTAAATTACGTGTATTTATTTATTCTCTCTCTGCCTACCCCAAATAAGGAAATGGCATGATGTTATTTATTTATAGTCCAACTGTCGATTCGTTCAAGAGAATGAAATTCTATTGAAGGAAGAGGCAGTTAAAATCCAGGATGCGTGTACGAAGGAACATTTTTTAAAGGTTGGTTAGGTTTGTATGTATTTTTCATTGCGACTCGCGTGAGCGAGTTGCATTGAGTCAAAAATTACCCTGATTGAAAAATGTTGATATGATGTTCACACGTTATATTTTTATTTTTAACCAACCTATTTTAACCAAAAGTTTGGTTAAAATAGGTTGGTTAGGTTAGTATGTATGTTAGTATGTAGACAATATTGCGACTCGCGTGAGCGAGTTGCATTACTGATTGAGTCAATAAATGTTGTATAGAAATACCACTCTCATTCAATTTACCCTAATTTAAAATATTGAAATGATGTTTTCATGTAATATTATTGTATTTAATGATTTTATAATAGAGTATATAATGCAACTCGCTCACGCGAGTCGCAATATTGTCTACATACTGGCCTAACCAACCTATTTCAATCAAAATTAAAGTAGGTTAAAAAAGGTTAATTAGGTTTGTAACGTATAGTAACAATATTTATTTACTCTATGAATGCGCTAATTTTAACAATATTATGTGTTTCTGATTGAAATACCCGGTTTATAGGTTCTACAGTAAATTCGCTACTGTTAAGTTGGTTTATTATCATATTTTTAAATAACATATTCTATATTGTGAATATACCTACTCGTTCTATTGATGAATTTAGAATTCCGATTATGGCAACATTTTAAACGAAAAATACTAACATTTCTTAGCTTTTCATTGGAGGGAAATATCTAGATTTTCAGAAAGCCGTCCATTTTCGTCGTTCAATTCGGAATAATTGTAATTACTTATTTTATGTTAATTTTGTGTGTTTTCGGTATCGTTTTTATGCGTGTGATTGTATGGAAATTGTGATTTAAATATTATTTATTATTTACAGTTAAAAATAATGCCGTGTGAAGTTTGTAACATTAGTGATCGCGACGCCATCAGAATGGACACAACCAAGTCCTCGATTTTTTAATTGAGCATGGTGTTTTAAAAGATTCAACACCATGCGAAAAATGCAAGGCGTTTTTTTTGTGTAAATATATTTCATTGGAATCCTTATTCAAAATGGCGTCAAAAATTTTTCACGAAATGAAAATGTGAGTGTTAATAAAATATGTTATAATCGTATTTTTTTTAATTATTGCTTCTTCAACTCTAGCGGTGAATTTCGAAAACTTGAGTAGTCAGGAAACCAACCATTTTTATAATTAATTCTGATTTTTTTTCATACATTTTTCGCAATTTTATTTTATTTTTTTTTAATTTTTAAAGCCTCACCGCCAAAAGTTATTATTTTTCCCGTAATATATACGCGTTTATCTATCTATTGATATATAAATTATTGCGATCGGCCAGGGACAGTTCTTGTAAACAATTACCAATTATATAATAAAAAATGTTTAATATAATATAAATATATATCGAAAGTTTCGACACTTTCCAAATAAACAAAATACATCGCGAGCGAATGTCACTCGTAAAAGTCAACGCAAATGTCGCAAACGGCAGCCATGTTCGTCGGTAACGACGACAGCTAATAATTCTTACAGATTTCTGTTTTACCAAAAAGGATGAAAATCGCGTTGAAAATAGAACACGTTCTATTTTTTTGCCCATCGCGTTGAAAATCCCGTCCAAAACCTGAAACCCGTTGAAAACAGCGTCCGTGTAAAGCAGACTTAAGACTAGTTGCATGTAACACATGAGATCCAACTGTCGATAGCGATAGTACGTATATTTGAAGAATAAGTACCAAACTATAAACCCATAAATATAAATTATTTAATATTTTAATATATTTGGTTTTCTATACAACACATGTAGAATTTGAACATTTAAGTTATCAATAATTATCCTATGATGACAAAATTTGTTGTATCTATCGCTTGTATTTAATTTCTATTTACATGAATTTATCACTGTTAAAAGTAAAACAAACAAATTGGAGTGTTATAATGTGGTTAAATGTTTGCTGATTATTTTATTATTTAGATAGGCTTACATTGAAGATTTTTTTGACTTATCAAAGCGAAGACTTTTAGCATTCATTTTCATTACTAATTAATATCATATAATACCTGCTGATTTATTAAAATATTTGTTGCAAGTATTTGTAAGTTAAGGGATGGTATTTAATTACAGGTTTAAGCAACACTGGTGCGGTGTTAAAGAGTCACAGTATTTATTGATTCGTCTCTTGTTACATACACCTTTCCTGCTAATTCTCACTGTCAATATGGTTTTCGCCTACTTCTTCTGGTTGGCATATGGAACGATTGCTTTGTTACTTGGACCACTTAGAACATGGTCTGTGTTCTTAAATCTATATTTGTGGTATCAAGCTGTTAGTTTACCACCGGCAGCAACCAGGTAATTTTTTTTCCAACAAATAAATTAATTTTTTTTATTAAGTTTAATGTTATTTCGTTTACAGAGTGGAAGTTCATAATGAAAATATTATGAATAAAAAACACAGTTTTAATCCACAAATTGAGTTAAAATTAGCCTGAGCGCTTTCGATGGTCACACCATCATCCTCGGAGGCGACAATCAAAACTAAATATAACAAAATGGCCGGTACATACTTTGAGGTGGGGGGCGGATATTAGGGCGGGGGTGTGGTAAAGAGAAAGCGGTACGTACATACATAAAGCAACCAATCGGTGCACATTATTTTAGCAGTGGAGAGAACATAGTTATTTGAATATTTATGAGATTATCATTATTTTTGAGATGTTTGTTATATATATCAGCTTTTTATACCAATTCAAATTTAAATAAACTGATATTTAACTGTAAAGATAAGATGGATAAGATGGATAAGAGTGGCATATATAGAATTAATTGTAATGACTGTAATGCAATGTATATTGGTCAGTGCGGAAGGGACATAGGTACTAGAATAAATGAACACCTTAGAGCATTCAGGGGTCTTTCTGGATACTCTGAGATGGCGGACCATTGCATTGAACACAACCATAATTTTGATCGTAACAGTGTTGTGGTTCTACATCTGGAGTCGAAGGGACGAAAACTGGATGCTCTAGAAATATTAGAGAATAACAAACATCTCAAAAATAATGATAATCTCATAAATATTTAAATACCTATGTCCTCTCCACTGCTAAAATAATGTGCACCGATTGGTTGCTTTATGTATGTACGTACCGCTTTCTCTTTACCACACCCCCGCCTATGATTGTTAGTTTTAAGATATATTGTATATTGAACTGTATTTTGTTATTAATAAATAAATATACAACAACTAGGGAAGGGAAGAGAAAGGAAAGAAGAGAGACTAGGAGGACAGGATAGAGGGATATTGGTTGCGCATCACCTTCAGAACATCATGTCTAAATCTATAATATTTCACGTTGAATATGTCTATCTCAGCTGAGAATGTATTGTTATATTGGCTGCATATGCGTGTAATTGTGGAATTTTTCCTGATATTTGTTCTACTTGTTGGAACATGAAATAATTAAGGTCTGCGAACCATTCTACCTGGAACATCCACCTACTAGGTTGACAAGTCCAGGAGAGTCTATGGCATTGTTCAAAATTTTATGCAGCTGGGATTGACCGTGTAAGACTCTCCTACATTTGAGCGTATCAAAAGCGTATTTAGATTTTTTTCTTAAGTCAAATAAAAAATTCACTGTGCAGATGTTTTTTACTTTTCTTTTTCTTTTTAGGGAAACGGCGAAGATCTGGTTACTTCGTAAATATGTCATAAAACGTGCTATACATGATTCCACTGTAGATTTTCATCTACCTACCAAGTCTATGGATTGTAGATTGTGATTTTACGGATTTCTCACTACATTTTATCTCAGTCTTGGTATATAAACAGGTATTTTTATTGTAATGGTAACATTTAATTCTAAAGATTAGTTTATTTATTTATAACTATATCTATACATTTGTATAGATATATTATCATACACTATTTAATATCTAATAAGTATTAATAAATAATCTACCTATGATTCATAATTTATGTTACAAAATATCCAATGAATGTCTTGCATTCTTTTCTAGAAATTTATTCCATCTTTTTAATCCTTATAAATCTTTATTACCAAACAGGGTATACATTTACTAAACATGTTTTATCAATTCAAAGTTTCCATGTTTTATAAAAATCATACACCATAATTTCCTTGAATTTGATTGTTGTATGGTGCTATTGTTTTGAATTTATTGTGACAGAAATGAAAAATTACAACTCAGAATTCAAATTATATTTAAACTTAGTTTGTTAATCACAGTGCCATTACAAAAATGAGGAATGCCATTACAAAAACTTATTTATACTTAAAACTAATAATGTGTGTCAATTTTAAAAGTACATACATAAAAAATATATAAAAAATATTTTTGTTTGTGTGTAACACACAGCTTTTATTAATAATAATAATAAACACTTCCTTGTACCCTGCGAAATTGGCGAGTTTATTTATATGCGGAAATTTCTTCCGACTAACCAGTGATTTATTAAAAACCATTCTTCTTCAAAGGATTTTTCTCAGAGGAGATTGTTGAAAATTTTCATATGATTTAATGATTTATTTTACAAAAAATATTAGGTATCGCCTAATGATTTTATGTATAGCCGTTGTCTAGGAAAATTTTGTGTTTCTCAAAAATTTGCAGGAGAAAAAAAATACTGAATTTACTATTATTATTTGTCAAATTACAAGTGTCAATGTAAAAAATATAAATGGTAAAATTTAAATTGTTATCATATGTAGACATAGGTAATATGATAGTTTTTTTCTTTTGAATATTCTATAAATCTTAAAAAAAAAAATTAACCTCTATTATTTTAACTAGTTATTTTTTTCTAATATGAAATTCACTTCGTGTAATAATGTTTGTCAAATAGATATGTCACAAAATTATATTTATTTAAGTATTCGTTAAATTTGCCAAAGATTTTAAAGTATATATGTAATTTAGGTTGTGGGTTTTGTAGAATATCAACAAAATCAATGTAATTAATAATTTAACCAAAACTTAATATTTTTGGATTAAATTAGACTTTTTATTTTTGGATTAAAAGTAACTAAATAATTTCAATTGTGTTATTTAATTGTATTAAAAAAAGCATAATAATTTACAATTTAGTTTTAAATCTGTTTTAAAGGCTTATTATGTTTCTAGTATTATGTATTATCGTTGTAAACCAAATTTTACTAATATTGTAACATATACAATCTAGTCCTCTCAATTGATTTAATTTTTGTGATAACTAGCAAAAGTGTTTTTTTACAAGGATTTTTGTAAAAAAACACTTTTTGATTGATTTTTGAAAATGTAATGATTTTTAACGTTTATTTTATTTATTTAACTGTATGAAAAAATATTGTAGAGATACATTGTATTTGAATAGCCAATCACTTTTGTATTAGTAACAAAAGTTGAAGGGTGACCATGTGGCATCTATTTTCTACATGATAAATATATATATATTGTTGTTTAACATTACACAGCATCTAATATATACAACAAATAAATTAATTTACTAAATATTGGAATAAGATTAAATATTGTAAAGTAAAACAGTGCTTACATATAAGTAGGAAATGTTTTAAAATTAAAATAAGATGAAATATAATGGACTCCGGATATCTGGTCCCTGTCTAATCCAGTGCCCTTTGTAATCTGACATGCCTATGCTGTTTGTTGTGCTGTTTAATTTACTAATTTGCCATTTTCTGTGGCAGTTGGTAAACCGTTTGGTTTATCATGACATTCTGGGTTCGATCTCCAGCAGAGGATAAATTTATTTAAATTCATTTCTCATGCAAATATTGCTTCTCTGGGCTGGAAACACTGGTTAGTTGGAAGAAATTGCCATTTGAACTGGCCACTTGCGCAGGGTGCAAGGGAGTGTTTATTATTGTTATTAAATTCCACATTGTATGTCTTATAATTTATCTTATATTGTCTCACAATTTTTATGCGTAATTTGTTGGATTACAAGGTATTCTTTTTCAAAAAGTTCCAGACTACAAGCGGTTTGTGGCAATACTATTTAATCCGATAAATTTTGATCATCCGACATCGCCTTGCAAAACGTTTGTAGGATTACCGCAGGTCGACTGTAGTGTAAAACAAAAGTGATACATGAAAGTAACATGATTTCTCTTTACATTATTTAATCTATGGTCTTAATAAGATTATATTTTTATTTCTTTTATTTTATTTTTTATTTATTAGGAAATTTAACAGCTATACAATATTTTATGTTTAATTATAAATATGTATATAAAAAGTAAGCCAATTAGAAAGTCCCACTTAATATTTGGTTATAAAGCTTTTTACATTATTTATTTATTTCATTACTTACTTACTTTATGTACAATAATGTACAATAATGTGTGAATTATGAATTTGTCATTCATATGGTTGTATTTTTCTCAAATACAACGATGTATCTTTATACTTAATTATATTTTTTTATAATATTGGTATCTGCTATCAATATCTTTGATAGACCAATACCAGTCAGTGTCATTTATTATAAAAAAATAATTAGACCAAAACTTTTGCATTTTTAATTTTAGAAATAATGGAATGTATATTTAGATATAACAACAGATTCTTAAGATATTATTTTTTAATATCAATCTGAAAATGTAATGATTCTGCATAGTAAAATTGAAGTATATCAAAGAATATTGTTAATATTTCTTTAGTATTTAATTATTTGATCTTAATTAATATTTTAATGATTAATTGACAATCATTTTTTTGGTTGGTAGGGTGAGGCGTGCCCTCAACTTCCTAAACATAATGGGATTGAAAAAATATCAAATGTACAAAAGTAGAACAATATCTATTTATTTATTTATTCTATATAAAAATATAAATAAATCATATTACAACTTCATTGTCCTATTACAGAGAACACTTTTTGTATTGTTATTGACAAAAAAATGCACAAAAGAGCAAATTGTAGGAAAGTCAAGGGCTGCCTGTGTATTATTAAATATTTGACGATAGTATGTTATTTTTACAAATAATATATTTAATTGAATTGATGTGCACAATATTTGTGTTTGATTCATAAAACTTGTGTTTAATATTGTCATATTAAAAAAACTTAGAAAAACTTAGTGTTACACATTTTTGTTGCAATTAATTGTATTTCATTAGAAAAGTGGTAAACTTATCAATATTTAAATCCATGGCTTACATTCTCTCAATGGTTACTCTAGATCATTATCTTATGCTCTTGCAAAATATTTAAGGAAAATGCCTAATTTGTATATATTTCTATTTATGATTTTTCAATGATATCTTTATCTTGCAATTTCAGACAATGTTTATCAAAATAAATAAAAATAATTATGTAATTTTTTGAGAAAAACCACAACCAACTTAGCAATAACATCAATCAATCAATCCTATTTTTAGAAGCCATTGTATATTTTTATGTTTTTCTTATCCTAATAACACTCACAATATTACATACATACATACCATCACTGCATATTCCACAGTATAGGGTATCCAGCGACAGGTGTGCAGGTTTGCATTACCTTATAAAAGGTAACACGGAATGTGCGTGTGTTACCATTCACCAGTCTCGTCTCACCTAAAAAGGTAACATTCAGAATAGGTGGTGAACTTCATTGCTGAACTATGTTAGTCCCTTGTATTTTACAGGACACCTGAAAACAATGATAATAGAAAATAGTGGAAGCACTATTCTAAGCCGGTAAATTAAATAGTAGCCTCACAGTAAATTTATTATATTAATGCCATTTTTAGAGAAAAACTGTAATTTTTTCAAACCTAATATGAGCTAGAAGTATCATATTATTTAATGTTTACAAATTTTCTATTATTTTTTTACGAGAATACCTACAGTCCCACTGTTTATAGTTATTACATAAATTATAAAACAGTTTTAAGTTAAAAAGAAAATTAAACGAAAATGAAATTATGTGATGGTTCAATCGCGTTTCCTGAGTATTCACAAGAAATGCACAACATATTTGGATTGCACATAACTTCACATTGGTCAAGCATATACAAATTTGATTTTTAATAAATTCAGTAAATGTCACACGTATAAATATCTCAAAATCATGGCTTCTGCACTAAACTTTTATAAACATAACATTTAACACAGAAAATGTGATATATTATATTGTGGCAAAGGATTGTATGTATTATTTTAATTTTCTATTGAAATATAGTTAATCATCTTTATTTCACCCCTTGTCATGTTTATTATACTCCTTAGAATAAATTCCAGTTTTTATTTAGATGGTGAATGAAATTAATTGTATTGTATGAATTTTGTAGCAATGGCTAACGGCATTATTTATGTATAGATAAATTTTGCTACAATCAAACGAGATTGATAAAACTATTATATTGTATAAGTTAAATTTTATTTTGTGAATGTAATATTAGCATGTATAAGTCATCGCACACAATTTAAATTAACTTAAAAGTATGATTTATATTTTTTTTACATCACAACTATGATATATTGTGTCTACATAAATAATATTGAGTTAAATAATGTCTAATCCATGTGTGTGTGTGTATAAAAATGTGATTTCATCCTTGAACTGTAAGTCAGTATTATTGTAGCTTACATGTTAGTATTTATATTATGAACTGAAGATTCTTTTAGTGCCGTTGTCCATTTATAAGACAAAACAATTATCACAGCCCATAAAAGTGACAAAATTTATCATTTAAATTTTAAGATAACTATTTATGTATTAATCAGTAAATATTGGATAGAGCTTTCACTGAAGTCTAAATTACTTTCATCTCTTAATTATATATATAAGAGACAGGGTTATTGTGTATTTAATTAGATGACTATTAAAAAAAACACAATATTTATTATGTATCAATTATAAATAAGAGGCAACCTCACTGATTATTATAAGCATAAGAAACATATATTTTTATCAAATATATTTACACTTACAGAGGTACAGAGGTAGTAAATGACTTAAATGTAGAAGCGAATAAAGAAATATTGTTTATAAAACTTTTACTGCCCATCTTTGTTATGTATATATATATATATATATATATATATATATATATATATATATATATATATATATATATATATATATATATATATATATATATATATATATATATATATATATATATATATATATATATATATATATATATATATATATATATATATATATATATATATATATATATATATATATATATATATATATATATATATATATATATATATATATATATATATATATATATATATATATATATATATATATATATATATGTATATATATATATATATATATATATATATATATATATATATATATATATATATATATATATATATATATGTTTAAATATAAATTAAAACTGTTTTTAAAACAGACAGAAAAATCTCGTCTTTTTTACGACCGACCAAAGACAATATACCGTTAGAGTCACACGGTATATACGAGATCCCCTGCGGTACGTGCGAAAAAACTTACATCGGTCGCACAAACAGAAAAGTATCAGCACGCGTAGCCGAACACCGCCTAGACGTAAAACAAAATAAATCGACGTCAACACTGGCGAATCATGTGATGACAGAAGGCCACAAAATAGACTTCGATGCAGCAAAGACTCTTGTCCGTTTAAATAACGAGATTAATAGAGTATATAGAGAAGCCATCGAAATAGAAAAACGGCCCTTCGCAATGAACACAAGAGATGATTCTCGTCGTCTACCAGTGGCGTGGAAACCAGTACTTAATTCATATTCAAGTGACCGCGCATGGTTAAACGAATCAACGCCAAAGACGCCAGTGCATACCGCTACAACTGTTCCCCCGCCCTCTGCCCTCCCGCACCTAGCTGTACGGCGATCGACACGCGCACATACCAGCGTGACGTCATACGACGAACGATATACAGCACGGTCACCGAGCTGCAGGGGAGACACCCTCACCACACCACCACTAACAACAGAGCGCGAATCGACGGTTACTCATGCTCACACCGCCACCCCTCCCACACGCCGCATCACACGCCAATACACCAACACGATACATAAATAGGAACGCGAAATGCAACGCGGTGTCAGTCGCACCGTGTCTACGTTTGCGAACCGACCAGCCTCGATAATGACCGATGATATTCGGTTGAAACGTCGGCAAAACCGTCCTTTTCAGGACGAAAACGAGCGGATAGCCCGGAAAAGTAGCTACATATATATATATATATATATATATATATATATATATATATATATATATATATATATATATATATATATATATATATATATATATATATATATATATATATATATATATATATATATATATATATATATATATATATATATATATATATATATATATATATATTTATGGATCATTAAAAACATTGCTCATATCATGCAAGTGAAATGCAATCATTGAGATTTGAAATAACATAGATGTGAAATATGAGAAATGGCATTGCTGAGATTTAAAATATGACAGAACAAGTGGGTTGTGGCCATCACTAAACTCTCCACTACATAGTAAGTGTACATTTTTTCTTCTTGAAAGGTTGACAATCTCTAAATGCATTTTTATGAAGTACATTTCTATTAGATTCTTAAATAAACATAAGTTTCCTAGTGGACAAAAGTTTTTATAATACACTATAATTTTGTCAACCTTCATGGCTCAGTTGGTTAGGTATCTGGCTGCTGATCCAAAGGTCCCAGGTTCGATTCCCGGTAGAGACACAGTTTTTAATTATGTTTTCAGTTTGGATCTGTGAGACGATAAATATCGTGTCTCCAGAATGTGGCAACTTGTTATTGGGTGCGTGATAAATTAATATTTGACATAGTACCTGTTAGTTGCCCGAAAAGTAATATAAAATAAACACAAAAACATTGTCACGAAACTCATAGTATGCACTCTCTACATGATAACTGTTGAGAAATCGATGTAAATAATTTGCTTTTACAATAGACAAGCATGTATAAGACGATGCATGAATGATGATGAGGCGATGGATTTGTGTCAAGATAGAAGAATGTGGTGTTTGGTTCTCTATACCTACCCTGCGAGGAAGATGGTGTGATAGTATGTAGATGAATATTATATTCATAATAGTGGAGAGTAAAAAATCATAACAATGTGAAATCATATGAAAAAATTATGTTATCAAATTACTCAACATTGCTAAACATTTTTTTTCTTATGTATATTTATATATTTTTTGTTATCCATTGAGAAATTGATGTTAAAAAAATATGCTTAAAAATTGTGAAATCATGACTCCACTATTCCATAGTAGTGGAGAGTAAAAATATTACTGTTATGCGAAATATGAGATCTTCGAGATGTGATACAGGATAAAGAAATTGCTGAGGCATAATATTGGAATTAAGAAACAACTCATCTGTGGTAAGCAGAGAAGGTTATTGCTTACAGAATGAACATTGTTGTTGACCAGTTTTCCAATAAAGTCATTGTAATTATTTCAAGACTCACTCTTTTCTGCCTACTTGTAATCAATGAAATTCAGGTTCAGGTTGAATTAAAATATTATCTATAATATAGATAATATTTTAATTCAACCTGAACCTACTGGTAGATACTGATTAAAATATGCTAAAGTTGTAGCCAAACATCTGGAATTTTCAGCCGAGAAGGGGGGCGATTTGCACGTAAACCAACAAAGCTAAAAGACAGAAATTTTTACTCTGCGCAACCGGAAGCTCCTTCCAGATGTTTGGCAAAAATTATACCTCTGTTTAGTTATAAATATGTACACTTAATACACTATAATAATAAAATATATAATTTTCGACACAACAATATTATTGTCTTTATCACAATACATGTAAATTGATGTTAACATTAAAACAAGTTAAAAATATGTTCAGAGTTTTGATTTTATGACCTAACTATGTATTTGCCTTACCTTTATCTTATGTGGAAGGAAATTGTTTATAACTGTAATTGTGAATTATTAAAAAAAAATCTAGTTGATAATTTACAGGTTAAAAGACATTGCCAGATCTAGCTTTGTGACTTTTAATAATTATTAGAATGGCTGTGGTATTTAAAATTTTTTAAGCATAATTTTACTTTAGTGCTGACTTATTTAATTGCTCTTATTTGTGGGTATTTAAAAATGGATTGATTCCAATTATTGTTTGTTTCATTCAAGAAACAGGTAAGTTTTTAAAAAAATATTTTATACAAATTATAATCCTAGGTTATATATATATATTCTTTGTGTTGATTATCCTAGGTTATATATATATATATTCTTTGTATATTATTTATTATATATTATGTAGAAACTGAATGTTTTAACAAAAAATTGTATTTTTATGGTTACGTCAATTGTTTTTTGCACATAATAGATACCTTTTATTTGGTAACGCATGTCGAGCTTCCTTTTATAGGGTAGTGTACACTCACAGAACTGTTCCTGGTTACCCCACATTGTGGGTGTGCCGTGATGGTATGATTGTACATATGTATTTCTTGGTTCTAGGCATTGAACTATGCATAGTTAGACTTCCTAGAGCAAGATGCATTGTAAATTTAGTTTAAATATGTTTTCTACACTAGTAAATTCACTGTCAAATACCATTTTAAAAGGTCAAATAATGCTGTCATATTAATGCAGCCTTAATATTTTGTATGAGAATAACAAATATTTAATATCAATAAACAGATATTATTTTATTTTATTAAAAAGGGTACATCAACAGACATCCAGCTTACAAATTTCATATAAAGAAAATAATATTGGTTATTATTATGAGTGGTGGACGTCCAATTATGGATGCACACAAAATTATATGCAGCTCATATTCAATCACACACGTAAGTTACATAAATAAGAGAAAATTTGGTTACAAAAGTTAAGTAAAAAAAAGAAGAAGAAAAAAATAGTTACATAAGTTAAGCAAAAAAAAAAGTTATAGAAATTACACAAGTTGCATAAGTCGAAGTAAAAAATAGGTACATTAGAAGTTAAAAAAAGTTATATAAGTTAGAGAAAAGACAATTTCAAACAGATTACAATCAAATAGCATATATAAATAGCACTGAGACCTTCTTAAAACAACACGCGCGAGTTAACTTTTTTCTTAAAAACAGAGAGCGAATACGCAAACACATCAAGATCAGGACACTCCCTTGTCATATCGTTATATTATTATACCCCTATTTAAATAAATATATTTCAAATATTATGATAATTATTATTCGAGCGGCAGGGTTTCAACCAGCCAGATATGTAAACTAACTATTGCGTATTATATTTTTCAGGGATAAACAACATGGTGGAATCGAAGAATTCTGTGTCAAGTATTAGCATTCCTGGGGAAGTAGAAATACCCAAGTCAACAATAGTCATTTCCGTTTTATTCAGCAATGCTGAACAATTGTCTTTACATAAATGTCATTTGAGCATTACTCACAAAGAACATGTTCTTATTAATAGTGCGTGTGATATTACTGAAAATTTATTTGTAACATTAAATGGAGAAATTGAATTTGATTCATCAGATATAAATGTGTTGTCAGAACTTATCGATAATCCTCTTTTAGGTTTGTACAAAATATTTTAAATTTTTATAGAGAGTGTATAATTTTAATAACTATTTAGAACTATTATTTTAGAATTATTCGTGCCTGCCACTATTCGACAGAGACAGAATTTTTTAATAAACATTAATTAGAAATGTGAATTATTTTAA
Source organism: Molanna angustata (assembly GCA_963576475.1). Taxonomy (NCBI): domain Eukaryota; kingdom Metazoa; phylum Arthropoda; class Insecta; order Trichoptera; family Molannidae; genus Molanna; species Molanna angustata. The sequence continues at coordinate 9,720,621 of OY754971.1, read as the reverse complement.
TTGATTTGTTAGAGTTTTAATTTTTTTGAGTGCCTAGGTTTATTAAATACGTTCGTATGTTTGCGATATTATATGTATGAGTGATTCCTTTGCTGACAGTACTTGTCGCTTATAATTGTTTGCTAACAGGATTATCGCCATATTTTCCTAATTATGAGGCACTGGCCAACGATATGCAATGCCAAAGATCACATTGACATATTGATATTATATTTTTTATATGTAAAATGTTTTCTCTGTATTTGTGTTTACTATGTTTACGTTTTGTAAATAAATTTCTCCGTGTATATGCAATTTGAATGATAATCATACTATTTTGAAATATTTTTGTTTATTATTTATTAATTAATTATGAATATAAGAAAATAAATTATGGGAAAATGAGAAGTTATGGAAGGAGTTTGTTGATTAAAAAAAGTGGTGCCCGCCACCCTACCAATATTTTATAATGTGCTCTAGAGTACAAAAAGGTCGGGAACCCCTGGTTTAAGGTCTTAGAACCTCACTGCTGAAACAATAGATATACTAGAAACTGAAACTTAAAGTAAGCCATTGAATTAATACAATAGATGTCATAAATATTCAAAGTGTTTGTTGACTCATGTATTATTTTCTTTGCATGCATGATTATTCAATAACAGCCTTAGTAAAAAAGTCTTTCTTTAGCATAAGAAGTTGAAGAAGATTGTTTTACATTAGATTGATGACAAACATTTATGAAATTAGACAACCTGAAGTTTTTAATATTTTTATTTGTTTTGGTGATTCATATAGGTTAAATTTTTTTGTATAGTTTTAGTGCAGGAGATGTATGACCCACTAAAAGCTAAGAAGGGTGTGAAAGGAGGCACAAATATCAAAATCAACAATAGTGGTCTTCAACCAATTGGATACTCCAATATTGATTTATTCCCATTATTTCAAGGTATTTTTTCTCAGTAAAAATAAAATGTATTATATAATTACAAACTTGAAACATTAGTGTTAGGTATGGTTTTGTTCTCTTTTCAGATACAGACTGCATAGAGGAAATAGTAATGTTGCAACCTTTAACAGACTTTTCTTCTATTGATATGCGTTCTTGGCCAAATTTGGCTACACTCAAATTAAGAGTCACAATAGAAAAGAACGAAAATTTTGATTATGACTTTATAAACAGTTTAAATGTTGTCACTTTGACAATGGAATCGTTGATGAACGTCCCAAATACTGTTTCTGATTTTGAAGGTTTAATATCAACCTGCTTACCTATTGAAAATCAGGTATATATGCTGGTTTCAATTGATTTTTATAACACATCAATTTTCTTATATGTAAAAACATTTTTTAACCTTTTGACGATGGATATAAAAAAAAATCATGGTGAAAACTCAGGTGGACGGGCATATGGACGGAACTCAGCATCTAGAGATGACACTCGTCTTTTATGTAAGGAAATGGCTGTCATGTATATGTGACGCTTGTCTTGAAAATTCTAGTGAATATTCTAAAGTGAATATTTTTATTCTTTTGTGATTCATTAACATTACGTTTTATACAATGGTTTAATGGTTAAGTGATGAACTAGTAAGATAGGTATTTCTGAGAAAATTAAATAAACCTTCTTTCAAATGTTTTAGGAATCTATTAATGAAGAAATTTCTTTTTTAATGGGTTTTGAGGAACTCACATATCCAATGGAAACATTAAGAAAGTGGGCAACCCTCTGTCATATTGAAGGGCGAGGGAAAATGTCTTCTGTTAAAATTTGTACTAAAAAACCAGTAAATAAACATAACATAAAATTGGAAACTGAAAATAGTATGTTAGATTTTTCAGTACTATTGTTATGTATATTTTTAAACTTAAGTTTCTGAATACTTTGTTAACGATTTTATTGAAAGAGTGTACTAGCTGGATATCTTCTTCTGGGTTACAATCCTAAGATTGGTTTGCACCAAGCACTCCCTGTCAGCCTCTCCATCTCTTGGTAGCTGCTACAGCGCTACAACTGTCTTTATGGCGACCTCTATAGTTTTTACTTTCCGTCATCCCTTTGACGGTGGTAACAAGCAGTCTCGTATGCCTGTGTTATGGCCTATCCATTTGGATCGTTGTTGGGCAACCCTCTTTAGGAGTTGCCTTATTTCTCCGATTTTTGATGCTGGAAATGTGAATCAAATGATGTTGTAACATGTATGTATGTAGGCCAAAAATGAATTAATGTAATTGAACTAGATGATCACTAGATAGCTTTGTTTTATTCAATAATAAAATATGTATTAATTTTAATCAACGTTGCAGAAGAGCAGATCTTTTGAAACTCATCAAGATGTTTTCATCTAATCTGGAGAAGTCTTTTTCCTTATTTATAGAGGTTGTATATCTAGAACGGTTTGCTCAAATAATTTAAAACTTGTTACTATTGTTATCGGTTATATGACTACTTGGACAAACATATTCTACAAACTTGTTACTATTGTTATCGGTTATATGACTACTTGGACAAACATATTCTACAAACTTGTTACTATTGTTATCGGTTATATGACTACTTGGACAAACATATTCTACAAACTTGACTTCTTAAATTAATGATAAATGATATTTTAAAATAAAAATTGAATTAGTCCTATCACTAATTAAATATTATTTTTACTACCTACCTTACATTCTTTCAGCTCCCAGTAGTATTGTATGGAACAGCTTTCATCGTCTATTTGTAAGTCCTAATGACATGAAGGCTATAAAAAATTTCATTACTGAAAAACATTCATGGCCCATAGAAATATATCTGAAGGCAAAATTTCAACCAAAAGCTAAACCTGGACAAAAAAATGATTTAAGTAATCAAGTTCATCTGATGGCTTTTCCAGAAGTCTTCAAACTTTTGTATGGTGGAGGTAATATTTATTTGTAAGCTGTATATTTATTATTTTGCTGATGAAATTGTTCTAATAGTAAAAATTCATATAGCACCGTTTGATGAAGATGAAGACCATTCACTAAAACTGTGTACATATTATTATAATTTTCGCCAAACATGTTGAATGAGCTTCCGGTTGTGCAGAGCGCAAATTTGTGTCTTTTTGTTTTGTTGGTTTACGTGCAAATTGGTCCCCTTCTCGGCTAAAGTTCAAGATGTTTGGCTGCAACTCTAACTGGTTTTATTGACTATCAATTTCATTTAAGAATTGATACTCGCATTGATCCATACAGTCTAAATGTAAAATATCTTTCTGAAGATATCTATGTCTAATATTACTTAAGCATCATCTTCATCATCATCATCATCATTGGCACTACAGCCCTGTGTGGGCACTGGTCTCCTCCAGCCATCGCTGTCCTCCACCGCTCTTCTCCAGTTTGCTATTTTGATCGCCCTTATGTCATCTTCTGTGTCATCCAGCCCTCTTAGCTTGGGCCTGCCTCTACTTCTTCTGCGCTCTGGATTGGTATTAAGAACCTTTTTGGGGATACGATCATCATTCATCTGGCTGACATGTCTCACCACTAAAGTCTACGTACTTTTATGACTTGTACAATGTTGGGTTCGTCATATAATGCCTGCAGTTTGTGATTATATCGTAACCTCCTAAGCCCATTATTTTATTTATTTATTTTTATGTAGCTTCTCGGGCAACTAACAGGTACTATGTCAAATATTAATTTAACACACACCCAATAACAAGTTGCCACATTCTGGAGACTTACGATATTAATCGTCTCACAGATCCAGACTGAAAACATAATTAAAAACTGTGTCTCCACCGGGAATCGAACTATTATTATTGAACTATCATTTACTGTGCCAAAAATCTTTCTCAAGATTGTCCTTTCAAATATCATAAGGCTATTTTCGCCTCTTTTTGTCAAGACCCAGCATTCAGCTCCATACACTGACATGACAGCTGTGAGTTTCATAAATCAGGATTTTTGCTTTCCTTGTTAGTATTTTGATATATTACTTAAGCACCTACCCAATAACAAGTTGCCACATTTTTGTACACTTGTGATATTAAACTGTGATAGTTGAATCAAGAACTTAGGAGTTTTATGTTTAGTTGAATGAGTCATGAAGATTGATATTTTAATATAAAAGGATAATAACATACATACACATCATATAAAATCCCTTAATTATTAAATCTTAGCAAAATCTCTCGTAACAATATCTTCAATTGTTATTATAATATTTTAGAATGTTCAGTGCGAGTGGCTTGTCCAGTTTATATCTTCAATCAGGACTACATGAATTTAAGGGGAGGTTTTACATCCTTTCTATCGAAAGAGACCAGTACTATCAAAATTGATAAGAATAAGATATCTTCTCAATCTGTCATAGATGTCAGAGAAGACTCGGAAGAAGTGGATGTTATACAATGCGAGCAATATTTTAATGATGATCAACCAGTTTATTTGTTAATAGATGTGGATGTTCTAAAACCACTGAACAAGCGAAAAACTGAAGAAGAAATTTTGGAAGAGTAAATAAATACCTATTTTTTTTTAATTCATGTTTATATTTTGATATTAATTTGTAAGAGTGAATAGATAGAAAAACAGACAGGGTTCAAAAAGATGTGGCAAAGAAAATAGACTGATTGAATTTTTTTAGTTTGCTTTCCTTTTAAATCATCAAAAACGATGTTACGTAAAACATCCATTTTGGATTATGGTAAACTTCTTCTTCTTTGATGGCGCTACAGCCCAATTCGAGTCTTGGCCTCCCTTAGAAAGCGCCTCCAAAGTACAATTTCCAATTGCCGTCCTCCAGTTGGACACTTGGAGAAGCTGTTCTGCGTCCTATTTCACACCATCCTCCTATATTTGTCTTGGTCTGCCAACCCTCCTTTTATTCATATAAAATTCTTCTGGGTACCCGTGTTTCCGGCATTCTTTGTACATGGCCCGCCCATCTCAATCCAAGCAACCTTGTATGAGTTGAGATACATGATGGTAAACAGTAGCGCAAAATAATATTTACGTTTGCAGCATTGCTATATCTATGCAAAATGGAAATTAAATTTCTATTATTAATCATTTAAATTTAAGCACAGTTCTCATGATTGAATGTATTGTTTGATGAATTTAGTTTGTCCATCAGAAAAAATTATAAAAATAACATTTTATGTACTTATTTGGTAAATAATTAAACCTCATGGGCCTTACTTACTATTTGCAATTTGTGTTTAAGCTGATACTTACCCAGTTTTTTGTATGGCCGAAACTGACTTAGCATTGGATTAAACTCTTATTTTAAATAGAAAATAAGGCCCCAAATTTTTTAAAATCAACAAATTCAATGATTTAGTAATACACTTAAATTATTTGATGTTGACAGAATGGCTAGTGCCTTGGATTGACGATCTGATGGGCACAGGTTCGAAACCTGCCTCAACCGATTTCGTTCACCCATAGTGCAAGATTTGCTTTAGTTTAAGGAATATATAAGAATGTTATGTTCTTTTTACAAGGATATATTCATTCTTTTTGAATAAAATGTTATGAAACAAGGATTCGTTGTTATAATTTTTTTTTACTACAGAGAAGCAGAGTATAATCGTTAATTCTGTTGTATAAATTTGTTAAAGCATCATAAATAACTTTTTATTATTTATTTATGTCAAATTAGAGTTTTATGGAGAGTCATTTGTCAGGTTTTGTCAGAATATCTACAAAATGATGTATAGTTATAAAAAAATCAAAAGGAGCATATACATACTTACCCTTAACTTTTTATTCATAATAACAAATAATATGTCATATTTTACTATCGGATACCCACTAAACTGTAAATTTGTTTTATTGTAGTATTCAAATGCTTATACCTGAGAGAGTAGAAAATATTGAAATTGAAACAGCTCACGATGCTAAAAGGAAATATCATCAATGTATTAAGGAGTCCATGGCTTTATTGAATAATGAGTATGATAGATTTCTACAAAACTACAATACATTTTCATATAAAGCTAATGGAGATGATGAACTATCTGGGTTCACGAGATATTTACGTACAACTGGAGCACATGCAAGAATATTTGAAAAGTTTTCAGACAGCATCTCCTTATTAATCAATAATAATTATAAAGTCTGTCAGTCTACAGTAAACAAAGATCAATTTCAGGTAAAAACTTATCGTAAATTCACTAATCAAGAGATAATAGTCTAAACTAAAGAAGGAATATTTATCCTTGAACACCTGATCCCGATTTCCTCTCCTGTCCTTACCATATCCTTTTTCTTGCTATGAATTATAATTTTTTTTTTGTTTTAATAATATTTAAGTGTTATACGTATTTTCTTTGATTTCTTTTACTCTTTTTTATTTGCTGTTGTACATACACAATGTTGTCATACTTTGTAATCTGGTTGGTTGGAAGAAATTGCCTAATGGCAATAAGCCCGCCAGTGTACAATTATATTTGTTTATATTATGTACAAAAAGATGTATAAATAAATAAATAAATAAATAAATTTTTAAACCTTAAATTGTATTTCTTGTGAAAGATAATAATTATTTAATTATTAAATATTTGCATGGGTCGGTGGCAGAGTAGCTAGTGCACTGGATTAGTATTCCTGAGGATGCAGGTTAGAATCGTGCGTTGACTGATTTTGTTTACCTGTAACACAAGAATTTATGCTTAATACAGGAAATGTATGTGTTCTTATTACAAGGACATATGCATTCTGTAAAAAAAATGATTTGAGATATAGAGGACATATAAAATATATTTACATGAAATCATTTTTATATTTTGTGTAACATTGTCCCTTGTAAAAAATTTTATGCAAAAGTTTGTTAGTGTTCTTATTGAATGAGTAGTTATTTAGTATGTAATAACAATGTAATAAATTATTTTCCATCATACATTCTCAAAAAAATAACAGTTTAATTTATGTAATAAATTTTTTCAGGAATTTATATCACGAGTTTATATTGAATTAGTACGTGAAATGCATAATGTTGTGAAAACATCAAAGCAACCGATATTCATTCCAAATATTGAATCAAAAAATTTGCTATACTTTGCACGAGAAGAAGAAGCACTTAATCATTTAGTGGATGCAGAAAGGTTACATCTACAGGTAGACTATTATAAATCATACTATTAAGCTTAGTGCCCACATAGGCGCTGTGTATACCTAATATATATTGAATTTTTATCTCCTAGCAATGATGTCATTGTTGTCGTCGATCCGATGTGCGCGCTTGAATTACTATATAAATAACACTAAAATCCTTTGAATGCAACAGAACAAGACAAGCAATACTTAAAATATGTACAATTTGCATGTAACACATGAGATCCAACTGTCGATGGCGATAGTATGTATAGTTGAAGAATACGTACCAAATTATGAACCCTTATTCCAAATTATTGAATATTTTAAGATATTTTATTTTCTTTACATAACATGTAGGTATATAATATATAGTACCTAACCATTTATAAAAATTGAATTTAGTGATGACATTGTTTCATATCATATTAAATTTACTCCTCCAAGGTTTCATACAATTTGTATGGCAGTATACACAATATCTATGGGGACTCTCAATAGTTTGATACTTAATCTCTATACCTATATATACCATCAAGTTGTTTACATATTTGGGGTAGGAAAAAAGAACACTCTCCTATCTTGACATACATGTTTTGTATAGAAATCAAAATACTTAAAATACTTATTGAATAATTTGGATTTAAGGGTTTATAGTTTGGTATGTATTCTTCAACTATACATACTATTGCCATCAACAGTTGGATCTCGTGTGTTACATTCAACTAGTAAGTTTTAAACTATTGCTTTTGTAATTATATAAATCTTATCATAGCTTGTATTTTTCTTATACAGTATATTTCACTCAATGAAAATGATGTACAAGCATGGTTTTATTTATCACTTCATTATATAAAATCTGGTAATAATTCTAGTGCTCTAACAGCACTTTTTGAGGTCATTCGAAGAAAGCCTCGACACAAACTTGGGTATGTTTTTGAACTTATTCATATATTTGTTGGTATAATCGAGTATATTCTGAATTCCTGCTAAGAATGACCAACTAAGAACCGTTTTTTGACCCCCTTTGTGCAGGTACCGCCCACCGCAATAATATTAGTCAAGTCGACATCCCCAGTGTAGTTATTAACGGTGTAATAGCAACGTGGAAAATATTACCCCCAGTTCGTCACTTTCGCCAGTTAAGAAAAATAAAAATGGATCGGTAAAATATTGAACTTTTAAGAGAAATAAAAATGAAAATTAGCATTGAAAATAAATTAGTTCTCTTCTTTATTTATTTTATCTCACATAATAATTTTATGACATTCAAAATAAATAAAATTATTTTCTCTTTATTATGGCATTATTTGTTTTTATATACCTAATATTTATATAAATTAGAATGAAATCAAGTTATTGTCTTTATTGTTTAAAAATAAAAACACTTCACAAAATTGACTTGGGTTTATTTTACCCACATTTATTAACACCGTTGCTTGAAGGTTGAATAGAAATGGTTGTAAAAGGCATAAGTACGCCTAATGGGCGGAGACATGCGCAAATTCCTGGTCATTCTTAGGAGAAATAGACTTTACATTTAATAACCTTTTTACATTTAATATTCACTTTTGAATCTTTGTTGAGAGTGAAATTTTCTTACTACATAGTTCAAAGCAGTTTCATGATCTAAAATAAATTGTAAAATTTATCTTTATGCTTCCTTGTTTTGATAAAACTAGAATAATTAATGAGATCCTTGAGGCAAATACTGCCAAACTATATATCGCCGCTCCTTTTTTAAAATGGGCTATGTGAAAAATCCTACATTTTCTGATAACAGGATAAACCTGTTTTAAACAAAAAATCAATGTAAGATTTTGCTTTTAAGTAGAAAAATAGAAATAATATTTATATATTTTTCATAAGAATCCATCTTTTTGTGAAAATATTTTATAATATTTTAAATATTTTATATATGTCGGCCTTCGTGGTTCAGTTGGTTAGGTATCTGACTGCTGATCCAAAGGTCCCGGGTTCGATTCCCGGTGGAGACACAGTTTTTAATTGTGTTTTCAGTCTGGATCTGTAAGACGATTAATATCTTAAGTCTCCAGAATGTGGCAACTTGTTATTGGGTGCGTGTTAAATTAATATTTGACATAGTACCTGTTAGTTGCCCGAGAATCAACTAAATAAATAAATAATATCTTGGTAAATTGATTTTCTTTGAGAAATTTGTCACATAATCCATTTTCTATGGTTAGGTAATGACAGAGCCTGTTTTTTTTATATTAGGTAATATTGTTACTATGCTAAATTATTGGTTTCATTTTAATTAAACAATCTATCTATCTATCCCATCATGATCTGATCGAGCCAGATAATCTGTGGACGACTATGCTTCCTAACACCATAACATTCAGCATCACTTTTTTAGCACTCCAGGGTTTAACAGAGAGTTCATTACTGAATCTGGATGGAAGATCTTGATGGTTACTTCAGCATTGCTGTAGCTCCAGCAAATCAGTTTCATAGTCTATTTTATATAAAATATCTACAGTAGGCAAATATTTTAAAGACCTTATATCTGTCACAACCGGGTCGCCTACCCTTTTTCCAGGTCCGATAGATGGCAAGTTGGCGATCCGATCATAATTTAAAACGAAATCATAGTGCAAAAGAGGTTGGGTACAAATGTATGGAACCTGGTACCGACACCAATCAAAATCAATTTGGAAAGGTCTTTTTGTGTAAAATAGGAATGACCATGGTGCTAGTCCTGATCCACTGTCGGATTAGACTAATCCTGCCTTGAAAGTTATTTATTTTTTATGAGTTTTTTTTGTAAAATCCAGTGTCTTGTAAAGCATATATTTCAAAACGCACAACTTATACGGGTTTGTCGTCATAATATATTTTTGTTAATTTAAAAGAGCTATCCAATGATGTATGAACCATCTTGATTGGACATGCGTACCAAAACATCGTTTTTATTTATGTGTGACAGCCATATAAGTATGCCGAAATTTTGGAGATCGCACATGAATCATTTTCTATCTCAAATTGTATAATTTTTTCACATGCTTAATATTTTAGAAGGTAGAGTGGAATAAAATAATTCTTCTGGTGTTAATAACTCATTTTCAACAAAATTGTCCCATATTCCATTTTAAATTAGAAGCGACAATATTTTAAATCTGTTTCAAAATCCCAGCAATTTTCTGACTATTATTTTAGTTATAATATTATTTACAGCACTATAACTTATCAAATATTTTCATAATGCAGCAATTTCTTTATTGAATCACATGTATTTATGTCAACCTTAAGGGGGGGCAAGGAAAGAACCTCCCCGCGGTGCCCCCTGGTAACAGAAATATCCTGGCAAATCTTTCCAATACAGCAGCAACAGTCAATTCAACGACCCTAAAGCTAGTTCAATATGAGCCAAAATGCATATCTTACAAAAAGGCCCTTCTCAGGGCCAACCCTTACTATTATATCAATCAACATAGAAGGTTTATCGACGTGTAAGGAAATACTTCTTAGTGAATACTGTAAACTTACCAACTGTGACACCCTGTGTATTCAGGAAACCCATTGAGGCGCAAGCAATAAACGACCTCATATAGAGGGAATGAAACTAGTCATTGAAAGACCACACGAGAAATATGGTAGCGCAATCTTTGTGAAAGACAATCTAGAAATAACAAGTGTTGCCCTCACCGAACTGCATAATATCGAAATCCTAACAGTCGAATTCAACATGTTTTCAATAACTTCTTACTACAAACCACCAAATGAAGAATTTCGCTTTGCAGCGCCATCAAACTTTTCCAAACCCATAAAATTCATAGTCGGCGACTTCAACTGCCATAGCATACTGTGAGGATATGAAAAAACAGACTTAAATGGTGAAGCTTTAGAACCATGGCTCGATGGTAGTCAACTATCACTCCTACATGATGCCAAACTATCACCATCATTTAACAGTGGCAGATGGAAAAGAGGATATAACCCAGATCTCATTTTTGCGAGCAAGACACTAAGCCACCAGTGCATAAAGTCAGTGGGTTCTCCAATACCTCACACCCAACATAGCCCCATAATCTGTCAGGTAGTGGCCGCTATCGCACCCAAGAAGGTTCCCTTCAAACGTAGATTTAACTTCAGGAAAGCAAATTGGACTCACTTTACAAATGACCTGGACAAAGAATACAACACCTTCAACCAACCATTTCTAACTATGAAATGTTCATACACATAATCAAAAGGATTTCAAGACTTCACATACCGAGAGGATGTCGTACAAAGTACATCCCAGGACTCTCACCCCACTTAATGGATCTCATAGAGCAATACGGAAACCTTCACAGAGACTCGCCTTTCTCAGAGGACACCATCAAAATGGGCAAACATCTAGCAGATGCAGTCGCTGAAGACAGAAGAAGTCAATGGATCAAGATGGTCGAAGAACTCAACTTCACAAAAAACAGCCAAAAGGCATGGAAGCTGCTAAAGAAACTTTCTAACGACCCTACTGCCCCAATCGAACACGCAAAAGTAACTGCTGACCAAATCGCACACCAACTCCTTTAAAACGGCAGAGTTAAACACAAAGTGCAGAAGACCAAAACCACTAGATGCCCAGACAAGGAAACTAGCGAACTCTCTAACCCTTTCAACATGAGCGAACTGGAAAAAGCATTAAGCACTTCAAAAAATGGTAAGGCAGCGGGACTCGATGATCTCTGCACAGAACAAATCAAGCACTTTGGTAGACACACAAAAACGTGGTTGCTCAACATGTACAACAACTGCATGGTAGCAAACCAAATCCCAAAACTGTGGCGCAAAACAAAAGTTATCGCTATCCTGAAGCCAGGTAAAGGACCGAATGATACCAAGAACTATCGCCCGATCTCTCTCATATGCCACTTGTTCAAGATCTTTGAGCGGATGCTGTTAAACCGACTCACACCATTTTTGGAACCAAAACTTATTTCTCAACAAGCAGGTTTTCGCCCCGGAAAATCCTGCACAGCGCAGATTCTAAACCTTACCCAACACATCGAAAATGGCTTTGAACAGAAGATGATATCCGGAGCTGCCTTCGTAGATCTTACAGCAGCCTACGATACCGTGAACCATCAAATACTCAACTCAAAAATATATACGATCACAAAAGACCATGCCTTCACAAATAGGATTTCTAACATGCTACAAAACCGTAAATTCTTTGTTCATTTCCAAGGAAAGGATAGCAGATGGCGTGCACAGAGAAACGGACTCCCGCAGGGGAGCGTCTTAGCACCAACTCTGTTTAACATTTACACGAACGACCAGCCACTCCCAACTGGAACAAAATCTTTTGTCTATGCAGATGACCTCGCACTAATCGCCCAAGCACCAACCTTTGAAGAAGTGGAAAACACCCTGACATACGGTCTAGAGTCAATGTCTCAATTCTATAAACAGAATCAGCTACAACCCAACCCCACAAAAACCCAAGTATCTTTCTTCCACTTAAAAAACAGAGATGCAAAAAGAATGCCCTCCATAAAATGGGAAAATAAAAACCTGAGCCCATGCACACATCCTAAATATCTTGGAGTCATGCTGGATAGAACTCTCTCATTCAAAACACACTGCACTAACACCAAGCAGAAAGTGACTACAAGAAACAATCTTCTACGCAAACTGGCCAACTCTGAGTGGGGCGCACATCCATCGCTCTTGCGTACCTCAGCCCTGGCCCTGTGTTTCTCAGCTGGTGAATACGCTGCCCCAGTGTGGAGCAGATCACCTCACGCTAAACACGTTGATGTGGCACTCAACGACACCTACCGCGTGATCACTGGCTGCCTTAAACCCACTTCACTGGACAAGCTGTACCCCCTTGCAGGAATAGCACCCCCTAGCATCAGGCGCGAGGTGCAATGTAGCGTAGAACTGAACAAAGCTCAACACCAACCCTCGCACTGCCTTTACAACTGTGAGACTGCCCGACTCAGGCTGAAATCCCGCAAGGGCTTCCTAAGATACACTGAGCCGCTTAAAATATCTCCAGAGGAAGACAGGCTCACTTTGTGGCGAGAAAAATCTCCAAAAGAGTTCATCGAACCTCAGGAGCATCTCCCCCCGGGTCACAGTCTGGACTAGCGCACCTGGAAATCACTAAATAGATTAAGAACGGGCGTCGGCAGATCGAAAGATAACCTAAGCAGATGGGGAATCATATCAGACGACGACTGCCTCTTGTGTGAATGCGGCCTGCCGCAGACCACTGACCACCTACGAGAATGCCCTGCCTGCCCTGCTACCTGCTCACTCAAGGACCTACTGCGCTGTAGTGGCGCAGCATCTGATGTTGCCAACTATTGGTCGAGAACTGTTTGAATGCTGCTGACACGAAGAAGATGTCAACCTCAATCTTTATTTTATATACCTAGTATATTTACTTTATTGAATCACATGTATTCATATTAACCTCAATCTTTATTTTATATAGTATATTTAGTTTATTGAATAACATGTATTCATATCAACCTCAATCTTTATTTTATATAGTATATTTAGTTTATTGAATCACATGTATTCATATCAACCTCAATCTTTATTTTATATAGTATATTTAATTTATTGAATCACATGTATTCATATCAACCTCAATCTTTATTTTATATAGTATATTTACTTTATTGAATCACATGTATTCATATCAACCTCAATCTTTATTTTATATAGTATATTTACTTTATTGAATCACATGTATTCATATCAACCTCAATCTTTATTTTATATAGTATATTTACTTTATTGAATCACATGTATTCATATCAACCTCAATCTTTATTTTATATAGTATATTTACTTTATTGAATCACATGTATTCATATCAACCTCAATCTTTATTTTATATAGTATATTTACTTTATTGAATCACTTGTATTCATATCAACCTCAATCTTTATTTTATATACCTAGTATATTTACTTTATTGAATCACATGTATTCATATTAACCTCAATCTTTATTTTATATAGTATATTTACTTTATTGAATCACATGTATTCATATCAACCTCAATCTTTATTTTATATAGTATATTTACTTTATTGAATCACATGTATTCATATCAACCTCAATCTTTATTTTATATAGTATATTTATTTTATTGAATCACATGTATTCATATCAACCTCAATCTTTATTTTATATAGTATATTTACTTTATTGAATCACTTGTATTCATATCAACGTCAATCTTTATTTTATATAGTATATTTACTTTATTGAATCACATGTATTCATTTCAACCTCAATCTTTATTTTATATAGTATATTTACTTTATTGAATCACTTGTATTCATATCAACCTCAATCTTTATTTTATAATATAGTATATATTTACCCTTTATCATGTTAGTTTTGATAGTTATAAATTACATAAATAAAAACAGTTTTAATCCACAAACAAGCATGAATTTAATGAGCAAAGTGCTATCGCTGGACGCAGCGGGCAGTTTGATTTTTTCCCCTGAGGATGCCGACTGTGTCATTGTGTGAAAGTAAGCCATTGCACTTTGAAAGTGAGTATTTTGGACATTGAACAAAAGTCTTTTACTATTTATAATTCATCTGATTAGGCACCAGTTTAACTCATATTCATTTAGAGAAATCTTCGTAAAGATTTTTTATTACTTAATTATGACAATAAACATCCTTTTATTTTTCTATAGGTTACTGCTTTATGGAATCCTTTTGATGTACAAAGGTGATATAAAAGATGCTGAAAAATTTCTGCTGGCTGCTGTAACATTTTATCCAAAGTTTTGTGAAGGGTTTGTCGCCATAAGTTTATTTTATAAGAAGATTGAAAATTTTGAATTTTCTGGGTACACTATGGACATGGCTAAGCAAATTGTATCAGAAAATCTGAGGTGTTCTTGTAAAAATCCCTTATGTACATGTGACAACGATGAACTAATGTTTCAAGAAGAATTTGTATGGTATGATAAAGATATACCTGAGAATAGTTTGTATTTGAAAACTGCTGCAGTTTTTCTCAGACTTCGTTTGTTTGAGGTTATTTTGTTGTACCTATTATTTGAATAAAGCAATATTATGCATCTTTATAACTCAAAATTAAATGCTTTTGACAAGAGTGTTGATTGTTTTATAAATATTTATTACTTGGTGAAATGATGTTGCTGTTTATTTATTAAAGGAACTATATTACTTATATCTTCTTTTACGTGAATATAATATTTTTTTAATTATAGCTTGTGGAAATGATTCTTGCTGAGGAGTTAATTGAACAGGGCCAATCTATCTATTATGATTACTTAATGGCTGTCAGACATTATTATAATGAATCATATTCAGATGCATTGATGCATATACAAAAAGATTCCTATGAGATACAAAATGTAAGTGAAAATATAACAATATTTTTATGTTTTTTTACATGTTTATAAGTCATTACCCTATTTTCCTGTTCAAGTTAGACAGGTAGTTCTCTCTCATTTTGACAAACATTTTTTGCATCCATGAATTGTCTTGTACATGCTCTTCTAAATTTGAACATATACTTATTTCAAGATTTTGTGTTATGCCTGATATTTTTTTTGCTGTCCCTAAATCTTATTATTTTTTCAGCCTTATAAACTTGCTTCTTTTTAGTTTTTATATTTACATTGTTGGTTTTTTTTTGAGTCAGTTTTTCATGTTAACAAAAGAATTGTAAATTTTTCAGACATATCTAATCAGTAGTCTCGAAGGACATTGTTTGGATGCACTGAATAGAAACGAAGAAGCTTTACAAGCATTCGAACTAACAAATTTGTGTTTTGATCGACCAAATGACATTCATTTGGTTTTTATCAAACTTGGCCAACACTATTTGAATCTTTGTAATTATGATTTGGCCAAGAAAATGTTCATCACATGTTGCAATTTCTCTCCTACACCAATGTCATGGCTTGGTGCAGGGATAGCATTCATGAAGGTAACATGGCACTACTTTTAATTAGATAGACTATGGCTGTGTCTTGAAGATGCCCTGATAAGCCGAAATAACTATTGACGAAAAATAATATATGTAGAGTAAAATACAGTGCTGGCCCTTGTATACCCTGGGTAGACGGATGTACACAAAAATGCACTCTAAATTACCTTCTAATGTATGAAACACGAAAAAATATTGTATATCACCTAATATGTGAAATACAACATTTATTCGTGAAGAAAATGTAAAATATAGAGGTTTTTTTAAATAGCAGGAAAATTTATTAAAATATAAAAAAACTCAACCGGTAGATTTTCATATTCTCTTTTGATTGAAGTAAAAATCAACTTCAAAGGGCTTGTAGTTTTTTAGTTACCTTAAAAATTAAAAAAGGGTTTTACTAAAAATAATTTTACGAGAAAAGTATTAAACAAATTCAATTTCAAAAAACTCATGCAATAGAGTAAACATGTAAATACAAACCGTTCTTTATTTCAAAGTTGTATCTTTTGAGGGTACTGTGGAAATTATTTTCAAAATATACCTACTATATAGCCTATTATAGCCTCTTAATGAAATAGATAACTAGTACTTTTGTTATTCATCAAGTTTTATGTTTTTTATTTGAGGTAATTAAACATTTGAGAATTTTTCAGCTGCAATTACATGAGGAATGTGAAAGATGTTTGATTGAGGCCAATTTTCTTGATCGGCACAACCCTTATGTGTGGGCATATTTAGCTATAATGAATATTATCAAGAAGAATACTGAACAATTTACAAAATGCTATGTGATGGCTCTTAAGGTAAATGATTATAAAGACTGAATATTTTTTTATGGTTGCATATTATATATTCTTAAACAGTGGATTGGAATCTATGATATTTTATTTTGAAATTGAATATCTCAATAGATACGAAGCGGGAATTTCTCAGTTCCTGTAATTTATCTAAAGTAAAAAAAAATAATATTTCTTTTGTTATTTTTCAGAATGGTTTGAAGGATGAAAAAGTTCTTTCGGAACTGAATGATTTTATTTCCGATCCTGATTTATTTCCTGAAGAAGCACCTAATTCACAAACAAATCTATTTGTATTTTAAATAAAATAATATTAATTTATGTTAAATAAATTATTTTTAATTTTCTTAATAAATTAAAATTTGTATAAATGTGTGTGTGATATATTTCCTTGTGTCATAAAAAAAGGTTTAGTATACCAAAATTATTGTGGACTGTATGATTTAATGAAGCTGAAACTCACCAATATTGTATTGTTTTTCTTATATGGTCTTAATGCACAAATCAAAAAAACTGAATTTATTGTAATATTCGAACTTTTATGGAATTGATTGACTGCCTGCCGAATTTATTAAATATATAGACACACCGCAGCAAGATGATATTCTTCTTACCATTTGATGATTGTAATTATAGAAAAGAGATATATTGTTGTAATGTCACCGTGGTTGTATTAGTCTAAGAGATAGCAACGTCAAAAAACAATTCATTATTTAATAGCTGTTTTTTTTTTTATATTTCCTTCCTCATTGAATAAAGGTATGAAAATGGTAAGTCTGGCACCTGGGAGTGGTTGCGTTTATCAGTACGCATCCCCTTTCTGTAGGTGAAAATTTATGACAAACTGAAATGTACGCAACGAGTTATGGAACGGCAAATGTTAGGAATGAGCCTCCGGGATAAAATAAGAAACGAAGAAATAAGACACCAAACAAAAGTCGTTGATATAGCAGACTGTGTTGCAAAGTTGAAATGGCAGTGGGCAGGGCATGTTGCAAGACAGGGTACCGAGAGGTGGACACCCAGAATACGGAGACCGTGGGAAAATAAAAGACCGGTAGGGCGACCACAAAAAAGATGGGTGGACGATATCATTCCGGTTGCGGGAAGGGGTTGGCTGGGGGAAGCACAGGACCAAGAGAGATGGAGTTCATTGGAGGAGGCCTACATCCAGCAGTGGAGAGATGGCTGACAAAGAAGATGATCCATGGCATTATTTTGATCAAAATACCTATGCAATTTTATCAAACTTACTCTAGTTTTGATATGCCAGAAATATTAGAAAACTATGTATAAGAAGAATAATCATTTATTTCTTTAATTTTATAAATAAATTTTCAAGGAAGAATATATGAAATAAAAAAAATGAAATTGATGCAGGGCATGACTTTGTTATCCAACTGTCGATTTGTTCAGGAGAACTTTGTTCTCTTAACATATCGACAATGTTTCAAGCCAGGATACGCGAGAATTGTATGCAGAGGTCTACTTTTTTCACGGCTTTTCCAACTTTGAAGTCAAAAAACACCAACTTAGAGGCTTCGCAGCATATATGTTCCATACACGGATTTACTCAGAATTCGGAGTAGAACATTTCGTGTGTCTGTGTGTGTGTGAGTGTGTGTGTCCCCTTATAACTTTTGATCCGCTCAATTTACAGAGCCCAAAATTTCAGTATATATAAACAGTCATAGGCCAACAAAACTTTTATACTCAGAATTTTGAATTTTTGTTTCAGTCAGGGGTTATCAACTTTTGAATTTTTACTTTATTTTTCCATATATCTCAGAAACCATAAAAGCTAGAACGCTTAAAATTGGTACAAACATAGAAAAATACAAAATCTCAAATTGGTTTTTTCAAAAAAATTCCAGGGTTTCTCAAACATTTTTTATTAAGAAAAATATTTTTTTTATGATAATTTTATGAGTTTAACTGCCTATATTTCCAAGTATTTTAAAAATATCGAAAAAAACCGAAACACCCCAACTAGATAATTTAATTTTCTATAAAAAATATAAATATTGTAGAAGTAAATCTATATTTTTTTAAACAATTTTTATGAAAATTGAATTTAGTGACGACATTGCTTCATACAATTTGTATGGCAGTCGCCTATACACAATATGTAAGAAGACTTATAGTTTGATAGGTACTTAATCTCCAAACATACATACAGAACCATCATGCTGTTTTCATATTCCGGGTAGGAAAACAGGACTGACCTCCACACTGTCCTATCTTGACAAACATACCAACATGTGTTAAAATTTTCAATAATTTGGATTTATTGGTTTATAGTTTGATTCTTATTCTTCAACTATACATACTATCGCTATCGACAGTTGGATCTCATGTGTTACATGCAACTAGTTTAAATTGTTTAATTGCCCAGTCATTGTTTACTTTCAATAAATTAATAAAACCTATTTCAAAAAGTCCGCCAATTAAATAATATTACCAGTGCATAGTTTTATTGATATTTTCGGTAAATTTTGTACGGTTAGGATATGAGTAATGAATAAGATAAAGACAAAGGTTAAAAACATGACTCAATAATACGATATCAATCAACAAAAAAATAACGATGAATCATCAAGACTTACAGGGAGAACATTGGGGCATTAAAGGACAGCGGACCAACATGACACAGCATCTTATCTGTAGATATATTGGCATTTTCCATAAAGTAGCGACTTCTGTTTGATCAGGTTTAACGTCTTTGTGAAAATATAAAGTTGATATAAAGTAACGAGACATGCAGATGACGCTTGAGACGGAAGGAGCTCTCGGCATTAATTTCTGGTAGGAGACGGACGATTTGTTGTGACGCCGTCATTAGGTCGACACATGCTCCCGATGGTGGCCATATTTTCGAAGACGCAGGAGGTCTGGATGACAGCACGCGTGTGGACGCTGTCGGTGCTGTGAAGCCAAGATGAGGGCATCAACAGGGTAGAGACGTCGAAGCAGGGTGCAGTGTTAGGTCACTGCAGAATGGACCACGAGGGGCTTTTTTGTCATCTGGGGCGTCGGTTCACCTCCGGTGATGTTCCCAGCTTGCCTACCACCTCTGTCGCTGAGGTGAGAGATGCGCCGTCATCGGCCGTCATAACGTTGCCGTGTGGCACTGAACCAGCTGTGCTCGGTTGCGTTTCGAGAGATTATCATATGCCGCGTGTTTTTTTGTTTCTGTTATTTTTTTAACTCTGCTTGTTGTGTTTTTTTTTGTTTATTAGCCATGGACTAACAATAATAATATTCTAAATAAATGCGTCGTACTGAAAGAATTTCTAGGTGTCACCATCGTTTATTTCTGTTTATTTCCTTTTCTTCCTCACATTGGCATTGATGTTTCCTCGTGGTCGGAGAGGGCTCATCAAACTAACTAAACTTCTCCTACAAGTTCGCCATAGTCTCAGTGAGAAAAAACAATAAAGTTTTTAATTATTGGGAAAAAATCCTTATTTTAAGGGCGTAGATCAAGGATGTATACATTTTTCGATCTCAATGAAACTTATGAAACACATTATGTATAAAATACATAAATAATAAATTAAATTAAATAGCTCTGATAACGCGTTCAAATATTGAAGCAATAAAAATATAATTTTATTCCAAAGTAACACCTTGTTATCGCATATAACAAAGAAGAGCGTTGATAAAAATGTTTAAATGCCGGCTAGTCAATACAATAATTAAATATGGTGGAGACGAAAGAACGTGTTGAGCGTATAAAATAAAACAATGCTTAAATTGACAGAAATACACGCGCAATAGTAATTATCGGTTAATAAAAATTGCTGTAAAATTAAAAAGAAAATTAATTAGAAAACCAGTGATGACGGCCGCTGAAAAGAATTATTAAATACCGGAAATACACGTGGAACAGAGAATAATAGTGTTGAAAAGAATAATCAAATACATGAAATGCACGTGTAATATTGATGACAATCTTGCTAAAATAAATTACGGAACGAAACGTTCAGAGCAAAGAAAACAAATAATAATAAATCAGAAAGATCTTACCAACCGCTGCTCTCGTTACGGGTCTATAGATGAAACACTTACACTACATAATATCACTTTTTATTAATTGAAAATAACTTAAAACTATCTTAAATTCACCCCTCGTTGGTTATATGGACCTGAAACACACTTATTCACTATTATACGATTATTTAAGTTATGTTTATTCTTAAAAGTTATTTTTAATAGTAACTTAAACTATCTTAAATTCACCCCTCGTTGGTTATGTATGGACCTGAAACACACTTATGCACTACCATGCAAATATGAAATTTAATGTTGAGCATCGAGCAGACGCCTCGCAGAGATAAGATTTTCTCTTTCAACGTTCGCGGTCTACGTTTGTTTTAAAAAAAATATATAAGTTATCTTTCGTACGCGTGAGTTAACATTCGTCTATCCCGACCAAGCGTCCACTCAAATACTCATTAAAACCAGCTATCGCGTCCACCGCTGGAGACAGGGGGGGAGGAGCTACCCCACCGCGCGGCGGGGCGCGTTCTACCATCTACCAATAGGAAGCCTCCATTTCACCTACCAAGTTAGAAAGTATAAAGTTCCAGGAATATGCATTGAATATAAAATTATTAGAAATTACATATTTACAAAATATAAGCATTGTTTAAACACATTAAGGACCCAAAGACCCGTTAATCTGATAAAACCATTATAAGAGAAAGTTTTCCAAGAATTAAGGTATTTTGTTAAAACAAAATAATAGATGTTTGGCTTCTATGCTACCATAACCCATGGTAATATCTTGATCATACTACCTATGTATATATCAATCGGCCCTCTTTTTTGATCAAGATATACCATGTGAAGAACAAAAAAACCAAACATAATGTAAGTAGACAAAAACTATTATGCCGGAACTGAACGAATCTCATCGGCATGAACTTTAACAGGCTTCCCGCGACGTTCTACCCAGTAAACGTGTCCTCTTCCGATGGGCAATAAGATCCGATGCAGACCACTCCATTTAGGAGCAAATCCAGCGTGAAAACCGGTATTCATATCAGACTGAGGGTGTTCTCTAATTAATACAGCCTGTCCTATATCGTATTTCGAAACCGTATCATTATCAGGTGCGTAACGTTGTCGATATTCCTCCTGAGACGCTCGAATTTCGTTATCTAACTGGGTACGCTCACGTGCTCCCGCTGTTGGGAAGATATCTCCATCGGGAGAATGAATCATCCATTCACCTGGACGGGGAATGTCGTAACCTAATAATGCCGTGCTAGGAGATACGCCTGTTGACTCATTACGACGACCACGTAACGCATATAAAATAGTCGGTAAATGTTCATCCCAACGATTATGAGGTTGACCTTGTAAATAAATACGCAACGCTTTCTTAATTTCTTGGTTTCTACGTTCCGTAATATTCGCTCGTGGATGGTACACTGCCGTTGTCCAGTGCAAACATTGCCATCTATCTAGTGCGCTGGTCCACAAACGATTCTTAAAATTAGTGGCATTATCCGACAAGATCGCTTTTGGATATCCGTAACGAGAGAATACGTCATCTTCTAATATTTTAATTATAATCGGAGCTCTACTCGATCGTACCGCAAACGCTTCCACCCATCGTGTATATAAATCCGTAACTACTACAATAAAACGCTTGCCGTGTGTGGATATAGGATAGGGTCCCATCAAATCGACTGCGCATACGTCAAATGGTTTATGTACGTGAGTATTACCTAATGGGGCCGCAGGACGAGTCCGTACGGCTCTCGATAGAGCACACGTCATACACGCTCTCACATATTGCTCAACGTCAGTACGCATGTTCGGCCAAAAGAAATGGCGTGCCGCAGCCCGAGTCGTTTCTTTAGCTCCGGGATGACCTGCCACACGATTATCATGATACGTAGATATAACCTTCAAAACCATCGATCGGGGTACAAATAAACGCATATCATCATCCGCAAATTTTCTCCAAAGATAATCACCTAATAACGCATAATCACGTAAATATTGTTGTTCGTGACGTGCCGTCGATGTATTTGGTCGAGATAATAATATACGCAACCTATTTATACGTCGTTGTACGTCGGTATCTCTTTTCTGTCGTAACCGTATTTCTTCCGCAAGACTTACATCTAATACCTCAACATCGTCGGATGACTCAACCGCGTCCGGCTGGTCCTCCGTCACCGCATCATCTTCCGTTTGATGTACTTGTGCCGTTATCTCATTCGTTTCCGTTGATGGGTACATCATGCGACTTAAATCTTTTGTGTCTGCCTCCGTTACTATTGGGGACGATTCGGGATTTCGGGATAACGCATCAGGGAGTTCATTTTTACGACCGGGACAATGTTCAACTGTAAAATCGAATTCCTGTAAGAGGAGTGCCCATCTGATGAGCTTTGCCCTATCATTTTTCGCCGTATTCAACCATGTTAATGCTTTATTATCCATGCGTAGCTTAAACGATCGTCCTTCTAAATACGGACGATATCTTTTAATGGCCCATACGGCCGCAAACGCTTCCTGCTCATTCGAATGCCATTTTTGTTCGGCCGGTGAAAAACGCATACTCGCATATGATATAACATCCCGTTCTCCGTCAGAGCGTGGATGATATAATACGGCCGCAATACCTAACTTACTCGCGTCTGTTTGTAAAATGAATTCGCGATTAAAATCGGGTCGTGACAATTTTAACGGTTGTGACATAGCCAACTTAATATTACGCATAGCGGTATCGGCTTGGCTATTCCACCGATACGGCCGATTAACTTTTAATAAATCGGTTAACGGAGCAGCAATCTCAGAGAATCGCGGTACATACTCTCGTAACCAATTACACAGTCCTAAGAAGCCACGTAGTTCTTTACGAGTTCGCGGAGCTGGTGCAGAGAAAATCTCCTTGCAATGAGACATTTGAGGATAATTTCCTTCCGCAGTAACAACATGTCCCAAATACTCTATTTCTGACGTGGCTAATTTACATTTATCAGGCGAGCATCTCAACCCGAACTGATCTAACCTTTCAAAAACCAGTCTTAAGTGATGAAGATGACTATCCCAGTCAGAAGAATAGATTACAATATCGTCTATATATACAATGCAAAATTCTCTTAAATAACCGGCAAGAACCTGCTGACACATCGCTTTCTGAAAGCAGCTCGGGGCTCCCTTAAGTCCGAAGGGCATAACCTTAAATTGATATAACGCACCGTCAGGAGTAGAAAATGCCGTATATGGTTTAGAAGCAGGATCGAGAGGCACTTGCCAATACCCCTTTGTTAAATCTAACGTGGAAAATATCTTTGCGTTCCCGAGATCTTTTAATGTTTCATGGATGACCGGTAAAGTGGAGACCTCGCCCTCGGTGACGTCATTTAGCCGACGGAAGTCTACACAGATACGATAATCATTATCTCCCCTTTTCGGAGCCATCACGATAGGAAAACAATACGGAGATCTACTCGCTTCGATTACGTCATCAGTTAACATTTCTTCGATTTGTTTATGTAAGTTACGTTTCTTAGCGTCTGATAAACGGTACGGTGGGATACGAATGGGTGTCTCATCTTTCAGCCGGATAACGTGCGGCTGCAAGCGAGCAGGGCCTGCATATGGGGTAAATAAAGCATTAAATTCTCGCAATATTTTATGTAATTCATTTTTTTTCGCATTAGATAAGTCGTTCGTAATATTTGGTAATTGTACGTTAGTTAAATTTGGTTGACGCTTCGTCGAATGAAAATATGCCGTAATTCTTTCCTTCTTGCCGAAATACAATGCTCCACGAATAAAATCAATCACGCCGTGTTCCGCTATTAACCAATCTATACCTAATATTACGTCATCTCGTAGGCCGTCTACTACTAAAAATTCATTTTTGATCTTAACACCTGCTATCGAGCAGTCTATTTCCGCTTTCGCTACTACCGTCATTTTGGCCGAAGTATGTGCAAGATTTAAACTCTTTACATCACAAAATTTTCTTCTACACTTGTGTACTAAATCTGCACGAATTAAACTGTGAGAGGCGGCAGAGTCTACTAACGCTACATAGAGACGATCATCGATCGTCACGCTTATCCGTGGGAGGCTAACCTTACCAATCGCACATACACCGTCTACTTTATGTTCTAGTTCGCAAATTCCGTCACTGTACTCCTCTTCGTACCTACTCATCACTTTCGCCATCTCATTACTACCCAGCGCAACTACTGCAGTACCAAACTTGTGATCCGGCGCGACAACCGGTTTCCTCTCTTCGAACTCCTCTGACGCAACTACCAGCTTCTCAACATCCGACGTACCTGACGCAACTATCAAATCCCTATCGTTCAACACATCTACCAACTCTACCTCCGACGCGAATTTCGAACTATCTCGTATGTAAACTGCCTTCTCATTATTAGCCTCCACGGTCTCAATACTATCCTCATCATCTCTATGCACATCAGCCTCTACCACCATCTCAGTAAAACCTACAGAGTTTTGATCGCCTATTTCTACCATTACTTCAACAGATTCAATCTTCTCATTATTAGCCTCCACGGTCTCAAGGCTATCCTCGGCATCATCCTCTCTATGCACATCAGCTTCTACCACCATCACAGTAAAACCTACAGATTTTTGATCGTCTCTTTCTACAATTACTTCATCAACAGACTCAATCATATTAATAGCATTCTCATTATTAGTACAGGGCGCCAGTTCCACGTTTGTTAACCTGGTGGAACGCAGGTTTAATTTCTTCGGGAGCCCGCGACAGGTCGAGGTCCGTAATTTGTGTTCCTGTCGGGGCGGCGAGCGTTTCCCGATGCCGATGCGATAAACTCGTTTCTTTCCACGCAATCTTTATTAAAATGACGACCAGGGCAAAATTGACATTTTGGTAACTGTTTTCTGTTATTTACTGGGCTATTATTAGGGCGCGAATTCGCATTACGGTTGTTTGGACGTATATTATAATTATCCTGCCGGTACGTTGAGGTATTATAGTTATTACCGCTTTCGCACGAATTGTCACGTTGGGTATTCCTATTTTCATGATTACGTTCGGCAACTGGCTGAAACAACGTTTGTCGGGGGAAATCAATCATCATTACTTTTTCTTTAAGCGACGTGAACGTAAAATTTCCGAAAATCACTCCGACATCTAAAATGTTGCGATACGTGTCTCTCATCAGGTATATTAAGTCGGAGCATGAAGCATCCGACGGAGCCGTTCCAAAGAGCCGCATATGAACCGCTTCCTTCCGCTTAAGGAATGCGATTCCACCCTCATCCGCACGCTGACGGTCACCATAATAATTAGCCATAAGCGAAGACCGGGCAACGTCTATTCCGTATCTACCAATTAAAAAACCTTTGAATTCATCCCATGTCCATTTACCCTGCGCATGAGGAGACCACCAACGCTTGGCTTCTCCTCGCAACCTCTGAGACGCACGGCCGACCATTGACGCAGGAGAACAAAATATGTGGTCGAAAAACGCTTCGCATGCCGTGATAAATAAAACAGGGTCTTCTTCTGGAAGACCGCTGAACGTATCTTCCAGTTCGCGACGTTGTAAATATGGGAATAAATGTTCAATTCCCGGGCTATCGTTTCTTGGGGGTTCTGGAAAATCGCGGCTAACATTATCATTTGTTCTTGCCCTAGTAACCCGTCTACTATCTCCTCCGCCGCCATCGTTTTCGCGCTCTACTACTCCGAAAATAAGATATTTGAATAAACGAAAAATAAGTTGAAATAACATTTTTTTTGTTAATACGAGAAAAAAAACAAACGAAAAGTAACCGCTCAAAACCTCAGGGTGGTTCGATAAAAACTACTGTTTTTAAAAATGGCTACACGTTGGATAGCGCCAAATTGTTATCGCATATAACAAAGAAGAGCGTTGATAAAAATGTTTAAATGCCGGCTAGTCAATACAATAATTAAATATGGTGGAGACGAAAGAACGTGTTGAGCGTATAAAATAAAACAATGCTTAAATTGACAGAAATACACGCGCAATAGTAATTATCGGTTAATAAAAATTGCTGTAAAATTAAAAAGAAAATTAATTAGAAAACCAGTGATGACGGCCGCTGAAAAGAATTATTAAATACCGGAAATACACGTGGAACAGAGAATAATAGTGTTGAAAAGAATAATCAAATACATGAAATGCACGTGTAATATTGATGACAATCTTGCTAAAATAAATTACGGAACGAAACGTTCAGAGCAAAGAAAACAAATAATAATAAATCAGAAAGATCTTACCAACCGCTGCTCTCGTTACGGGTCTATAGATGAAACACTTACACTACATAATATCACTTTTTATTAATTGAAAATAACTTAAAACTATCTTAAATTCACCCCTCGTTGGTTATATGGACCTGAAACACACTTATTCACTATTATACGATTATTTAAGTTATGTTTATTCTTAAAAGTTATTTTTAATAGTAACTTAAACTATCTTAAATTCACCCCTCGTTGGTTATGTATGGACCTGAAACACACTTATGCACTACCATGCAAATATGAAATTTAATGTTGAGCATCGAGCAGACGCCTCGCAGAGATAAGATTTTCTCTTTCAACGTTCGCGGTCTACGTTTGTTTTAAAAAATATATATAAGTTATCTTTCGTACGCGTGAGTTAACATTCGTCTATCCCGACCAAGCGTCCACTCAAATACTCATTCAAACCAGCTATCGCGTCCACCGCTGGAGACAGGGGGGGAGGAGCTTCCCCACCGCGCGGCGGGGCGCGTTCTACCATCTACCAATAGGAAGCCTCCATTTCACCTACCAAGTTAGAAAGTATAAAGTTCCAGGAATATGCATTGAATATAAAATTATTAGAAATTACATATTTACAAAATATAAGCATTGTTTAAACACATTAAGGACCCAAAGACCCGTTAATCTGATAAAACCATTATAAGAGAAAGTTTTCCAAGAATTAAGGTATTGTGTTAAAACAAAATAATAGATGTTTGGCTTCTATGCTACCATAACCCATGGTAATATCTTGATCATACTACCTATGTATATATCAACCTGGTGGAAGAAACCAAAAGTTTTCTAAAAAAACTTCCTAAGGAAATTGGTAAATTTGGTTGATCTCTCGACTATTTTACCAGCGCCCTCTGGATTTGCAGTTTTTGCAAGCGATGGTTGAAATACCCCGTTAATGATTACAAAATTTCTAAAAAATGGCAAACATTTATTGCGCAAAATCCTCACGCAGCTTCTGTGCTTTATCTAATATTTACACTTGCAACACTGTCAATTTGACACTTGGCATCTGTGACCCTGAGCGCTCAGTTTAGAGCGGATATATTTTGAGGCGTAGAGATGCCTCTATTTGGAAAGAAAGATTTCGGGAAAAAATCCAAAAAGGATGGAAAAGATTCGGATAAACAACCTTCGATCGAAGACAAGTATGTTTTGAAGGAATTATTGGGCACCGGGGCATTTTCTGAAGTGAGACTCATTGAGAGTAGAGATAACCCTGGGCAGATGTTTGCTGTAAAAATAATTGACAAGAAGGCCTTAAAAGGGAAAGAAGACTCGCTGGAGAATGAAATAAGAGTGCTTCGAAGGTTTAGTGAACTGGCAAAACAAGGTGCTAGCGTACAAGGTGATAAAGATACACAATGGCTATCCCATCCCAATATTGTTCAGCTGCTGGAGACATACGAAGACAAATCGAAGGTTTATTTAGTTATGGAACTCGTGTCGGGAGGGGAATTGTTTGATAGGATTGTGGAGAAAGGATCCTATACAGAGAAGGACGCTTCACACCTAATAAGACAAGTTTTGGAAGCTGTAGATTATATGCACGAGCAGGGTGTTGTGCACCGTGATCTAAAGCCAGAGAATCTCTTGTATTATAGTCCCGACGAAGACAGTAAAATTATGATTAGTGATTTTGGTTTATCCAAAATGGAAGACTCTGGAATTATGGCGACTGCGTGTGGGACTCCAGGATATGTAGCTCCCGAGGTGTTGGCACAAAAGCCTTATGGAAAAGCTGTGGATGTGTGGAGTATAGGTGTTATATCTTACATTCTTTTATGTGGATACCCCCCATTTTATGATGAAAATGATGCTAATCTGTTTGCGCAAATTCTCAAAGGAGATTTTGAATTTGATTCTCCATACTGGGATGAAATCAGTGACTCAGCTAAGGACTTTATCCGCCACCTCATGTGTGTTGATGTAGAGAAACGTTATACTTGCAAGTAAGTTACTCATATTTAAATTTGCTATGCTGTAATTTTAAATAATACTCAATTCAAATGAGCTGATATCTCTTGGTTAAAGAATTTCAAATTTGTTTGCTAAGTAATATTACACACCAGAACTTATATAAATATTATTTGGCAATGTGTCATAATTTATTATTACATTGTTGATAATATGTCCGATTCTATAACTTTTTCAGAATGTTTCGACTAAAAAAGGTGCGTTTCCTATCCTACTTGTCTAAGATGATGATATTCTGTAACACTGAAATATTGACGCTCCTATTTATGAACGATCTTACTCTAAGTAAATCATGAATTAGTTCAATTCCCTGTTCTATAACCACATTATTTTAGTCAAATGAACTGTCAAAAAGTTCCTAATTTTAGTCTACACCTAATTGGAAGCGTACTAGTTGTTTTCATAGCAGTCCGGGATATTTTAGTTTAGTTGAAAACATCAGTTGTTTATGGAAAAAAATAAAAATGGATAATTTTCATGTGTTGCGTAATGTTGAAAATATAAACCAAAGAATATTAATGCAGATCAATTGAAATATTAGGTTAGGCAACTTCGTGGCGACATAACTTAAATAAACATGGCCGAATAGTGCGCAGTACAATTATATCTAAATTTGCTAACTCCACTTTTTGCTAAAAATAATCTAATGATGGTGTTTTTTTCCCTTAATGTCAATACGTCATTTGCATAGATATGACATCTCCAGAATATCAAAAAGTTGGTAATAATGTATCTCACAAAAATTTGACAACTCCACTTTGAGTGATTGTGTTAAGATAATTTTGATAACTCTGTCATTTTGTTCACGTATGTGTGAGAGTTCGAACGTCTTCTTGGTATAGTTAGTCTATAACTTTTTTTTTCATGTTTTGTTGTAGAAGGAATAGATTATTTTAGTAGATGTGATTATTAATTTGATTTATTCCTCTGTAATATTTCAAAATAAGTAAGTATGTATAAATATCTAATGGAGTTAGATTATTTTTCTGTATGCACATTTCACTGTTGCATGATGACTTAATAGGAGTTATTAATTGTATAATATTAAATATATTTGCTGTGAATAAAATTATATTAAATATAAATTATTTGTAATGTACTGTAATTAAAACACGTAACATTTTGTTTCATAGATGAATAGTAGAGGGAAAGCAATGGTTGCGTTGGCAGTAGATGAATGGTAGAGGGAAAGCAATGGTTGCATTGGTAGTAGATGAATAGTAGAGAGAAAGCAATTGTTGCGTTGGCAGTAGATGAATAGTAGAGAGAAAGCAATTGTTGCGTTGGCAGTAGATGAATAGTAGAGAGAAAGCGATTGTTGCGTTGGCAGTTGATGAATAGTAGAGGGAAAGCAATGGTTGCGTTGGCAGTAGATGAATAGTAGAGGGAAAGCAATGGTTGCGTTGGCAGTAGATGAATAGTAGAGAGAAAGCAATTGTTGCGTTGGCAGTAGATGAATAGTAGAGAGAAAGCAATTGTTGCTTTGGCAGTAGATGAATAGTAGAGGGAAAGCAATGGTTGCGTTGGCAGTAGATGAATAGTAGAGGGAAAGCAATGGTTGCGTTGGCAGTAGATGAATAGTAGAGGGAAAGCAATGGTTGCGTTGGCA
The DNA here is from genome assembly GCA_963576475.1 of Molanna angustata. Lineage (NCBI taxonomy): Eukaryota > Metazoa > Arthropoda > Insecta > Trichoptera > Molannidae > Molanna > Molanna angustata. Next base: position 9,689,932 of record OY754971.1, on the reverse strand, counting down.
GTAGATGAATAGTAGAGAGAAAGCAATTGTTGCATTGGCAGTAGATGAATAGTAGAGAGAAAGCAATTGTTGCGTTGGCAGTAGATGAATAGTAGAGGGAAAGCAATGGTTGCGTTGGCAGTAGATGAATAGTAGAGGGAAAGCAATGGTTGCGTTGGCAGTAGATGAATAGTAGAGAGAAAGCAATTGTTGCGTTGGCAGTAGATGAATAGTAGAGAGAAAGCGATTGTTGCGTTGGCAGTTGATGAATAGTAGAGGGAAAGCAATGGTTGCGTTGGCAGTAGATGAATAGTAGAGGGAAAGCAATGGTTGCGTTGGCAGTAGATGAATAGTAGAGAGAAAGCAATTGTTGCGTTGGCAGTAGATGAATAGTAGAGAGAAAGCAATTGTTGCGTTGGCAGTAGATGAATAGTAGAGGGAAAGCAATGGTTGCGTTGGCAGTAGATGAATAGTAGAGGGAAAGCAATGGTTGCGTTGGCAGAAGATGAATAGTAGAGGGAAAGCAATGGTTGCGTTGGCAGTAGATGAATAGTAGAGGGAAAGCAATGGTTGCGTTGGCAGTAGATGAATAGTAGAGAGAAAATAATTGTTGCGTTGGCAGTAGATGAATAGTAGAGAGAAAGCAATTGTTGCGTTGGCAGTAGATGAATAGTAGAGGGAAAGCAATGGTTGCGTTGGCAGTAGATGAATAGTAGAGGGAAAGCAATGGTTGCGTTGGCAGTAGATGAATAGTAGAGGGAAAGCAATGGTTGCGTTGGCAGTAGATGAATAGTAGAGAGAAAGCAATTGTTGCGTTGGCAGTAGATGAATAGTAGAGGGAAAGCAATGGTTGCGTTGGCAGTAAATGAATAGTAGAGGGAAAGCAATGGTTGCGTTGGCAGTAGATGAATAGTAGAGGGAAAGCAATGGTTGCGTTGGCAGTAGATGAATAGTAGAGAGAAAGCAATTGTTGCGTTGGCAGTAGATGAATAGTAGAGAGAAAGCAATTGTTGCGTTGGCAGTTGATGAATAGTAGAGGGAAAGCAATGGTTGCGTTGGCAGTAGATGAATAGTAGAGGGAAAGCAATGGTTGCGTTGGCAGTAGATGAATAGTAGAGAGAAAGCAATTGTTGCGTTGGCAGTAGATGAATAGTAGAGAGAAAGCAATTGTTGCGTTGGCAGTAGATGAATAGTAGAGGGAAAGCAATGGTTGCGTTGGCAGTAGATGAATAGTAGAGGGAAAGCAATGGTTGCGTTGGCAGAAGATGAATAGTAGAGGGAAAGCAATGGTTGCGTTGGCAGTAGATGAATAGTAGAGGGAAAGCAATGGTTGCGTTGGCAGTAGATGAATAGTAGAGAGAAAGCAATTGTTGCGTTGGCAGTAGATGAATAGTAGAGAGAAAGCAATTGTTGCGTTGGCAGTAGATGAATAGTAGAGGGAAAGCAATGGTTGCGTTGGCAGTAGATGAATAGTAGAGGGAAAGCAATGGTTGCGTTGGCAGTAGATGAATAGTAGAGGGAAAGCAATGGTTGCGTTGGCAGTAGATGAATAGTAGAGAGAAAGCAATTGTTGCGTTGGCAGTAGATGAATAGTAGAGGGAAAGCAATGGTTGTGTTGGCAGTAAATGAATAGTAGAGGGAAAGCAATGGTTGCGTTGGCAGTAGATGAATAGTAGAGGGAAAGCAATGGTTACGTTGGCAGTAGATGAATAGTAGAGAGAAAGCAATTGTTGCGTTGGCAGTAGATGAATAGTAGAGAGAAAGCAATTGTTGCGTTGGCAGTAGATGAATAGTAGAGGGAAAGCAATGGTTGCGTTGGCAGTAGATGAATAGTAGAGGGAAAGCAATGGTTGCGTTGGCAGTAGATGAATAGTAGAGGGAAAGCAATGGTTGCGTTGGCAGTAGATGAATAGTAGAGGGAAAGCAATGGTTGCGTTGGCAGTAGAAAATAAATATAAATATTGAGCTTCCAAAGAATTTACAGAAAAACCCAGAAACGATTTTGTATTTACCAATTATATTTGTTAAAGTGGATGACATTGAGATGGTTAAATAACAATTTACAACGGGATAATATTTCAACAAAAGATTTACGAGATATTCAATCTGATAACATTCTGAACCATATAGATTTATTTATAAGTGATGATGAGTGTGCTAATAGGGTTAAAACGTCTTTAGTTCCTTATTAATTATTAATAATTAAAAACTTTTATTGTGATAAACAACGTGGCGGACTTATTCCCGCAGGCAATTTTTACCGGTTAACCACTATAGTAAATTCAATCAGCTATAGGAATAATTAACAAGAGAATACAAAATAAAAAAAAATAATAAATATAAAAACAAAAACAAAAATATACACCAGATAGAGACACTATGTTTGTTGGATGGGGGATAGAAGAGGATAGAGGGACAAAGGGAAAAAGATATGAATTTGTGGTTATGTGGATACAAAGTGTGACTTCAGACGCTTTTTGAATGCTATTAAGCTAGGGGCATCTCTGAATTCATCTTATTCTGAATATAGGTACTGATTCTGCTTCCGACAATACATGTTATAATAATAAACAGCTTAAGAAAAAATGAAGGAAGAGATGTCACATGGATAAGTCTTTATGGCAACTTTCTAAAAATCAACAGAAAAATGTAAAAGGAAAGAAATATTTTTGAAAGAAAAAAGACAGCAGTGATGGGTTATGGAAATATTATTTGTTGAAAAAAGTAAAACACCAAAGCTAAGATGTAAATGTAGTGATTCAAAAAAAAGTATTCAAGAACAAACTGATTCGGCTCTTTATTATTTACGAAAAAATTATGGTGATATCTGTGTATGTAAAACAATGTTTCTTCATACATTAGATATATATAGAATGACCGCATATAATTGTAAAAAGGATGCTGCTTGTTTACAGCCTAAAAATATAAATAGCGTAAATGTAAAAAATGGTTAGTAATCCAGTGGTCCAGTTGTCACCTATAGCACAAGCATTTATGCTTATTTTAGGGAATGTAGGAAGATGTATATGTGCTTGTTTAACAAGAACATATATATTTTTTTTAATAAAATAAAAAATATAACAACATTCAATGAGAAATCAAATAAAAATGTTGCAAGTTTTGTAGATTTGCTGCCAAAACTCAAATCTCACTATTGCATAAATCAACCACCAAACTCTATTTATTGTACAAAGAAAGGAGGACAAGGAAAGATCTATATGATTTTTATAGATTGAATATTTGGAAAAAAGTGAAACCTTTGTCAATTTGCTGATGGCTCAATTTTTTACAAACTTAGATTTTTTGAAACCTGGACAGTATTACTTCAAAGAAATAATAACTCTGTGAGAGCTATACCGATTGAAAATCTCCAAAACTTGCATACATCAAGGCTGAAGATAGATTTGCGAAAATACAATGATTTACAGGATCTAAAAATAATAATATCCACAGATTATCACAAATATTATGATAACTTTCCACATGAATAGTTTGTTTCTGATTTATATTTTTTTATAATATATCTACAATAACATTTTTATAATTCTTATTAGTATCTTTTTTAAATAACTAAGTTTAGTTCGTCGATCGACAATTCTCGATAAACTCCATTGTACTCTTCAGACAACGATAATTATTGTAAAGTTTTTTGTTACATAAAAGCAACTTTCCGTATAAAATATTAATTGAAAAAATTATCTTATTATTTTATAATCAATAATTCACGCACATATGTTTTAACAAAGTTTTTTTCTTACATTATAACAAGGTTCTTTATTAAAACTAAGTTATTTATTTATTTTACAAACTTGGTAACTCCTATAACACGACTCATTTCGAACATTTATCAATCGCCGAAAACTCCAAATATTGTTAGTAAAAAATTTATTGCAAGACTTATTTCATAATTATTTTGTTTAAATATCGTATTTTCGTTATAATTATCATTTATAATTGAAATAAAGTTGACCAATATGGAGTTCTCAAGTTTACATGTTAAGCCGACGATATAAACTTCCATTCCATTCCACTTAAAGCATAAATTGAATTTTAAAAGATGGAGATGTTAGAAGGAAAAATATAAGAAGAGCATGTATGAGACGATGAATGGACGTGAATGAAGCAAGAAATGTATGTCAAGAGAGAGGAATTTGGCGTTCATTTTTCTCTGCCTACCCCAAATAGGGAAATGACATGATGGTATGGATGGAAACTTGAATAAATGAAAAAAATCCGTTTAACAGTTGGTCGGCTGTTTGGCTTTTGTGCAGGCGTCCTTGGTTCGATCCCCAGCAGAGGAGAAAATGATTTTACACGCAAATATTGCTTTTCTCGGCTGGAAGTCAGGTTCAGATTAGAGGAGTACTAATTCATACTTTTTAATAAAAAATAAAATAGTAATTTAAACTAAATTTTTTTTGTGTAAATATAAGCATTTCATTTCATGTTTTTGCATTACGTATTGCAACACCTTGAAACAATGGGCCTCGCAGCAAAATAGGTCCCGGGCCACCCATATCTTAAATCCAGCTCTGCTAGAAATACTGGTTATTGGAAGAAATTGCCATATGACATTAAAATCGCCAATTGCGCAGGGTGCAAGGAAGTGTATCTGTATATAAATTAGGTATTATTAATATTATCTGATGTTGTCCAACTATCAATTTTTTCAAGAGAATTTATTTATGGCCAGGTCTACATTTGTAATGCCATCTATTGAGAAATTGGTTTATTTGTAAACAATGAAAGCAACAGTCCTTATAAATGAGGTGACGGTGTCTCGCACAGATGTCACCCCTGAACTGCGCCAGAAATATTATTTCATTTTTGGCTTGTTTACCTACTTGTAGCAATGTGTATGTAAATCGAATATTCCTGGTTCTTCTATAATATCCCAACTTTATCTCTATTAAGATGTTAAAAATTTTGTCAGTAAAAATATGACAAATTTATGTGTTTAACTACCTTTATTTCCAAATTGAATAAAAATATTGAAAAACTTTGTATCACCCCAACTAGATAATTTAATTTTCTATAAAAATATATGCTTTATAGCAGTACACCTTAAACTTTCTGAACAATTTTTGTAAAAACTGAATTAAGTGACAATATAGTTTCATACAATTTATATGGCAGAATACACAATTCATATGGGGTTTTTTTTAGTTTGATACGTAACATCAAGCTGTTTACCTATTCGGGATAGGAAAAAAGGAGTGAACTGCACATTATCCTATCCTGACATACATGTATTGTATAGGAAAACAAAATATTTTAATGTATTCAATAATTTGGATGTTACGTTGTATAGTTTGGTACTTTTATTTATTTTTATTCATAGCATAAAAATGTGTTTTTGTGTATTATTTATGTGTATAACATACTATCGTCATTGATAGTTGGATATCATGTGTTTCATGCAACTAGTTTAATACTTTATCTGATTAATGAAATTGTTAAAAAAAATCCATGAACAACATCATAAAACATGTATGTTATCTGATAAATAACATTGTTTAATGTGTTTTCTGGTAAATCATTAATGTTAAAATGTTATATGACAAATAACATTGTTAAACATGCTATCTGATGAATAACATTGTTGAATATGTGAGGTATTTGGATGTAGACAAATTTATAAAATTGAATACAATTCATCCAATATCAACATATTTAATTTTAGATTCTGTTCTGTGCAGTTGAAGCATATCAACCTTGACCTTATACGAGTAATTAAAATTAAGTTGTATAGAGTAGTACATTAACAATCTTTGTATTAATTATATGTACATAACTGAGGCTTAGGATCACAACCATGAATATACAAAATCAATGTTAATTTTATTTTATTTATAATTTGGTTCTTGAGACATTATTTTATTTTATTTTACATTACTTTTTCGGGCAACTAACAGCTGTACTATGTCAAATATTTATTTAACATGCACCCAATAATAAGTTACCACATTCTGGAGACATACAATATTAATCGTCTCACAGATCCAGACTGAAAACACAATTAAAAACTGTGTCTCCACCGGGAATCCAACACGGGACCTTTGGGTCAGTAGTCAGATACCTAACCAACTGAGACATAAAGGCCGATTACTAAATGCTACTAGACTACTAAGGCATGATTATTAAATAAAACATCAAAGTGATAGATTTTTTTAAAATTATGTAGGTTAAATATTAGTAATTTTTTTATTAGAGTAGATTTATTTATTTATTTAATTATACGACTAGAAGCCTTTTATTACAATAAACAATATATATATACAGTAGTTACAACAGTATTTAAAAAAAAAGTAAATTGCAAGAATGTATGATATACAAAAACAAACAGTGAAACTTATTGTAAATAGGTTTATAAAAATAAAATAAAAAAACCTTTATATTATATTTTTTTCACTCAAAAGTGTGTTTGTTAATCCTTATGACCTGATTAACATGCAGTATTACCAAAAGCACTTCAATATAGGTCATAGGGCCTATTTAATGAAATTTTATGTGCAAATGGACAACTACTGGTGTGTGGTCAACTACTATTACATCCACCCTACATATATATGATAAATTTGAAAATGTTTAATAAGATTTGTAGCTCAGTTGCTTTGATATCTGACTGCTGAACCAAAGATCCCGGGTTTGATTCCCAGTGGAGACACAGTTTTTAAATTGTGTTTTTAGTCTAGATCTGTGAGACGGTAAATATTGCAAGTCTCCAGAATGTGGTAACTTGATATTGGGTGTGTGTTAGTTAATATTTGACATAGTACCTGTTAGTTACCTGAGAAGCAATACAAAACAAGACTTATAACTAATAAATATTGAACTATTATTGGATTGGTTATGCATGAGTAACATCAACATAGTTTTACCTTTTATGTTTTCATGCCCAAACTTTCTTACGAGGCTGTTTTAATTCCACCTGTTGACAGTCATGTGAACATTGGTGGGATTATCTTTATCAGAGATAATTGGAAAAAGATACTTGAAGTAAATAATTTTATGAGTGCATAAGCAAATACTATTTAATTTACTTGAAATACATAAATTGAATCATAACTAACTATGTTTTGTGCTGTTTTATGTGTTATTGATATTGCATATTATATTATAATGATTTTCAAGGGTGCTCATAATATAATCTCTAGAGCGTTATGTTTATGTTTTATATTATTTAAAACATATAAATTGTTTTTCAACGAAAACCTTGCAAATGCAGCGTTGTATGATAAAAAGGGTTAATTACATATACCTACATTATATTTTAAACCAAGCACAGCAAATACTACAAAAGTCGTGTACAGCAAATACTAAAATAAAAACAATTATTATAGTATTATATTCCAATATTTATTATAGTATTATATTCCAGTAAAAAAACTAATCAACGTTATATTATAAAACTGGGTCAAGGATCAGTAGTTTATATATGATCAATCATTAAATAAATAAGATTATCAAACATTCAGTATTTTTTGTGTCTTTTTTAATATTTAATGACAATATTTGATTATTCATGTACTTAAATTATTCAATATATATTTATGAAAAATACTTTGTCCATAGTAAACTTAAGTTGTTTATCAGAGTAATTGGTTTAAAATGAATAATGAATCATTCAAAAAGTAAAGTAGTATCTTCAACTCTGTGTAGGAGGTACATGTCATCGCACAATTGCTTTAGATACTCCCTCAACCATTCCCTCCAAGATGATGTGTAAGAGATCCTCGTGTCGCAACACAAGGCCTATCCAGTTTGCACGCTTTTTTGATATAGTGTTCAACAATTAAATATACCACAATAAAAAAAGTCACATTATCAGATACATAACATTCACAAAGCGAAAAGAGAAATGTTTGCAACTTAGTAAAAATAACAATTTCATTATATTTATATATACTTTTAAAAAGATTTTTTCTGATGTCAAAATAAATCAAAATATAACTCTTCTTAATGATTCCACAGTAAATTTATTTAGATTACAACCATTTTTGTGCAATACATATTTTGAGTATGAAATTAAAATAGTATACTATCAAGCACTACAAGTGTGTTTGCTGTCTCAGTACCAAATGCATGGAATGATTTTCTGCGCCCTTGAGGTGAGATTTTCACGAAAACGGCGCTATATAAATTATCCAAATTATTATTACTTTCAGTCGAAAATCTTTTAATCTAGTAAAATAATATCTGGTAATGCTATAGGTTTCATTTACAATTTTATTTCAACGAAAAAATGTGAACGTTATTTTACATTTAAGAGATAAAATATTGAGTCTGTTTATTTTATCATATTTTTGTTTGGACGTCTGTCTTAATTTTGGGTGTCCGTTTTCCGTCATTCATTTTGTCTGTTAACACATCACACGAGGAATGACATTGAAACGCTATACTTAAATGATGAACGTATAGGCTTACATTAAAATAAGTTTACATTTGCATTTCAACAAATTAATTTGTATTAGGTATAATTTTGTACACCAAGATTGTAATTAAAATATCAATCTGTTAATACCTGATTTCTTCTTCCTCTGCTCTACTTCTTAAATCTCTTTTGTTTCCCTATCATTGCTATGAACTGTCAATCTTTTTTGTCTTTTGTTTACTTTTTCTTCTGTAATCTTTATTTTCTTTTTATTTTTGTCATGTGATTATCTTATTGCGATAGTATACACTGTATTGTATATTTAAAATTAACTCTTGTTGTTTGGAAGATATTACCGTTTGGAAATAAGCCCGCCAGTGCACAAATATGTGTAGGTATATACAGTAAGTTACAAATATTAAATAAAATTGTAGTGGTAATCTGTTGAAAAATGTGAAATAATAAGATGCATAAACTCAACTCTGAAATGCATGAAAATAATATTTGTTGATGACATTGATATAAAATATTATAAACATACATCTATGTGAGTATTTAATGTTAACAAATTATTTACAATATAAAATTATAAAATAAAACATTCTCGTAATGAATGTGTGCCATCATTGCTTTTAAGTTTTAAAATTGTTTTGAAATATACATATGCAGTCGTTTTTAATGGTGTCATCAAAATTACCGTTTTAAAAAAATTACAAAACTTTTATTTGCAAAATATTTATAACCTAGGACTAATTACTCACGCAATTCATTTGTTAATAGAGCATTTTATTGTTACAATAAAAACTGTATGAGTGACTCTAGGCTTGATATTTTTACGTCTAGTCTCTATACATACAGAAAAAGTTTGATGGAGATGGTTAAATTTTAATTGTGTTTTGGGTATGCCTGCGCTGGGACTGGTCGTTCGATTGACCCGACAACTTGTTTCTCCAAAAGGGAGCTAATCCCTCTCCTCCTCCTTCTCCCCTCGCTGACCCTTCCCTATATCCTAAACCCTCTTGCAATGCTATAAAGGTTCAATAGTTTGTTTTTAATTAACTCAAACATTTTATTCATAATACTAAATAAGAACATTGTAATTGGCGCTATGAATAATTGTAATTTTTATACTATTTTTAAATAAAACTTAAAGCAGTAATGTTCATTCAAATAATAAAATAAAAATAATAAAAATAAAAAATAACAACACTTTTTTATAGAAAACATTATTTGGTAACTTTAATAATAATTTATGTTTAGTAGACCTCAACAAGCCAGAGTTTGCGTGTGACAGTTTTACACTGCGCAGATTGCCGAAGTTTGTGATTCGGCTAAATCTGTAAACATCCCGAAGTTGAGAGTCTAGCGTTCAGTCAACCACAATGTGAAGAACCGAAAGTTATCGTATATTTTTAAGAAAATTAATTTAACTTTCGATGGAATTAATAATATATATTTTTATAAAGTAAGATAAAATATTATGTCTCCGTTTAGAATATTATATTTCACAAAAACACAATAATGAACATGTTATAGACAATTGTTTATAGGTACATATTTGTACTTTATAAACTAACAAATTTTGTCACTGAATTGAAAAATACTCTTTTACATAGTCAGAAAATCTAAATCGCGTTGTAAAATTTGTAATTTAACACAATCACAATACTCACGATACAAAAGAGAAAGCCAATCGTGGTTTCACTGGATTCATGAATCCAGGCCCACGAGCACAGGCGACCAGAGTACCAGCCAGAACAGGCGAGCCACATGGGCTTGCGACCATGTTTGGATTAAGGGGCCCCTTTATGACTCAAGTCACACTCACCACTCACCCACTAATCTCCGACTAATACTCCACTCCCCTGCGCAACCAAATCCAATAGGATGTGGACAATGCTGCTTTTACCACCCTATCCAAAAGTTCTTTTATTTTACCTCTTGGGAGACCCAGGTCTTTAAAGTAGGAATATAAAGATTTTGCGGGCAGGCCTCTCGCCCTCACCTCTACAGCATATATACTTGTGCTAAAGCCATTTTGAACTGTTCTATCTACCAGTTCCTTGTACTTGTTTAGTTTGTATTGGTGGTTTTTTGGAATGTTTGTGTCCCATGGAACAGTCAGCTCCACATAAATAACTCTTAGAAAGAGAGTAAATTGTCAAGTCAGGCCTAAGAGACGAGATGCAGATCTCCTTTGGAAGGTTATATCTCTCTGTTCTCGTATCCATTAGGATATTCCAGTCATAGGACTTCCCAATTATTGATATTAATTTCTTTGTTGTAGGTATAACTTTTTGTCCCGGTTTTACAAATGTTACAATCGACTGTTTCCATGTGGTTAATCCTTTGATAGCTCTTGCCACCGCAAGGCTGGAAGCCTCTCTCACAATTTCAAGCACCTTATCGTGTCTGTATGAGAACCTTCCCTCCTGTAGTGCTACCCTGCAGCCGGCCAAGATATGCCTAGCCGTGCATGCAGATGTCCCACAGAGGCGACAACTGTCATTTCTGATACTAATCCCTGTATCGTAAATAAACAGTATAAATATTTATACTAACACTTAAATTGTAAAAAAACATTTCAATAATTTATATTAACACTTAAGTCTTACATAAACAGTAGGTATAATAACTTATATAGAAACATCGTAAATAAATAGTACAATTTATTAATATTACCACAACCGAAACAACTCGCGACACAAACATCGAATGCTAAGCGATCTTAATGGTTGATTCAAATTGGAGTACATCCCTCTACTAAAATTGGTTTGTGTGCAAGTAGCTTCACCTGCAAACTTTAGTTTGGCGAGGTCTACACTCTTCATCATAGGGTTTAGGTTAGTTTCTAAATAGTCGTAAATGACTTACTGAAGATGTAAACATTAAGCTCCAAATGATCATTTCTTCGGTTTTAATTATCGCAATTCACTCTTTTTCAAATCACAAATAGTTACTTGATACTGTCGGTTTTGAAGAGACAACTTCTTTATCGGTATTTTTCACAATCAATATTTTTTTTTGACTCTTTAAAATATAAATCATTTCAAGTATATTCGAACTATTCAATAGTAAAAAACGTACTATTTTTTCTATCATTTGATTATTTAAATGACATAGCTGCTTCTGATTCCAACTAATTGAGGTGATTTGGATCCTGATTCGTAATTTTAGACCTCTTTTTCATTGCATTTGATCAGAGTTTAAATTACTGAACTATTTGAGATGTTATTTTGCGATTACATGGTTCTTTCGGGACTTTTGAAAACTATGACGATAGAAAAGAGTGGAACCATTAAGTTGGTAGCTCACAGCTACCAATACAAATATGTACTAATTTAAATATTCTTTACATTTCCAGGCAAGCATTGGCCCACCCATGGATATGTGGCAACGCAGCCAGGAACAAGAACATCCACGGCACCGTATCAGAGCAGCTCAAGAAGAATTTTGCCAAGTCCAGGTGGAAGCAAGCCTACCATGCTACAACAGTCATCAGGCAAATGCAAAGGATGGCCCTAAGCAGCAGCGGAGGTGGATCTTCACGACAGCAGCAGCCGAGAGGAGCGCAGTGAGGTCACTCTCCCATTTAAATATTACCTATTTTATTTTACCCTTCCATGACAAGTTTTTTTTTTTAGTTTCCCCATTCAGAAGATCCTACTGACTGGTGCGAATGTATAAGTTACATTAAAATCTCACAAATCCACTATAAAAGTATGGTATTGAAATGTATGATAACAAGAGCAAGTATTTTAATTAGAAATTTTTATGAAGTATTGGGTAAGTGAGATTTTACGATTCATTTGTGATTATTCATTTAGTCGGTGAATGTTTGCAACAGCCAGTATCATCCATAAATCTCCATGGTTTTTTACAATTCTAGAAAATTCCATCATAAAATATTTAATCGATGGCATAGTGATTTTCGATGCCGTAACAAACTGTGTAGGTACTTGTTTGTTTTTGTAATTTTTTTAAATTGGAAATCAAGTTCCAAAAGCAATTATGAGAGATTAATTGAGGTGTTTGATAAGAAATTAACTGAATATGTATTTTATATGGGTTGTTTGTCTTATAGTACACAGTCAATCTGGATCTCGATCCATGATCAACATCAGTGATCGCGATCCAGATTGACTGTGTATGAGCTGCCGTTTCTTATTAATCTGTATCGTGATCATTGATTTTGATCACAATCTAGATTCCAGATTGAGTATGTATGGGCTGCCATAGATCAACGATGACTATTTTCAATAAGAACAAATAAAGCTTCTATTATTTATGTGTAACAGATAATATTGATATGACAGTCAAATTTATTTACATTTTCTCTTATTGAAAACTTATTAATTAGAATTTTACAAATCATGGAGATAATATTAAGTTGTGGTTCTTTCAATATCAACTAGAGATCTGTCCATTCAAATTTGTTTTATTCCACATCTGCACTAAATGATATTGAGAAGTTACTGAAGATGAGAGCAATCTTGAAAACGTTCTAACTTACAAATTAAAAGTAGAAGTAAACAATGTTGTTTAATTTATTTTATAAAATTTTTTAATAATTTAATTGGCATTTGTTTATTTTCATTATTATTTATACCATTATGAATTTCAAAAGAATTTACAGTGTAATATGATTTTATATAAACATTATTTACCTTTTTATTTTGATGGCAACATGTATATTTTGCTGTGTTTTCTTATATAATAATGCAAATGAACAAATTTATCACTATTATTATTAGCTAGGAGTGGGACTTTTATGCCCCTGCACTGGGACCATGGTAGATCTATTGTGCTCCTCCCTTTAGGGTTTCAATAGCAGTTTAGTTTCTGAATGCTATATAATGCTAAATATCAAAACAATAAAGCATTTGATGTTTTGGTCAGATTGAAATCTTTAAAAAATCGACTTACAGTATATGAAATTGTAGTTACGTATAAGAGATTCCTGGTACATAAATAGATAAATGTGGGAAGATAACTGTTTGAAATAAATTTGATATTCATGAAATAATATTAGTGTTTCCATCTTTGTCTTTGGGGCAAGATAAAAAACATGAATAGTTAAAAGCCCCTGATAGCAGTCGGAGTGCATAGTAAAAGTTTTATATTTCTTTATACAGATCTCTAGTTTTATATTTTTTAAATGTGCATTGACATCGTTTTTATTTCCATGACTTTGTTTTGTTGATATCAGATATTGATGTCACCATAGACTTGCACTATGGGTTTACATTAAGTTATGTATAACTGTTTATATTTATTCATTATAAATTATATTCATTATAAATATTTATAGAAAATTTAGACTAATTATGTTTCCTTATTACTTATTTGATCAACAGTTACTGTTATAACAAATAATAATTTATTAAATGCAGACTGTTTTAAATATTAGGTATTAGTTTGTTTATTTAATGGATTGATTTTGTTAGACGTTAACACAGAGCACAACTTTTTAGAAATACATCTAACAGGGTTTTATTTTACGGTGCCACTATTTTTACGACCGGAATTGGCGGGAAAACGCTTTTCCCGCCAAAATGTGTCTATTTACACGACAAATTTTCTGACGTCGTCTATGTTTTTAGGTCATTTATAACCATAGAAAGCGCAGAAGAAAAAATAAATAATATTGGCATCTTATTACATTTACTTAATTTTATAAATCATTTTTTTCATCGAGATCTACAATTATAACAAAGTATAAACAAAGGTAAATATTTTTATAACTTGATTTATCTGCGTTTTCTGTGGTTATTTTTGGTTTTCGTCTATGGTTGAGTCGTGTAAATAGTCGTAGCCTTTATTTTATTGGAGCAAAATTTTTAACTTTCTTTTGTTTATTTGATAAAAAATATGGTTATACCAAAAATTTGAAAAATATATTAGAGATGAGTTTGTGTCCATAATATTATTTTTTTGATTCCTATTACCCGAGGATGTTGGTTTATATTCAAATAACCCCTTTAGTAGATATAAATGAATTATTTTTCAAAGAAATATATATTAGCTTTAGACAATATCATAATATTTGTGATGCAAAGATCTCTGATGTTAAAAGATTTCCATGACATCTGTTGAACTAGATTTGTGTCATTTGACATCAGGAACTAGGTGAATCAAGTAGAGTATAGTCGGGTGTGCGATATTGTTCCTGATGCCAAATTGGAATGTATAAATTTAGTCTTTTGACTTTTGTCATATGTTGTAAATGTCTTTTCCCTTTATTATGGCCGTTGTAAAGGGATTGAACTGTAGTCGCGAGATATTTATAGTTTAAAGGCTTGCATTGTATAACGGCCAATGATGTGCCACAATATTCATTTAATGTAAATAAATATATAGTATGTATATCATTATATTGTACTAAATTCTGCAATTATATTTTATATGAAAATTGTTGATTCAAATAAATTATTAGTTTCAATATATTAACTATCAATATATATATTTATATATGAATGTCCATAATGTCTCAAGTAAAGTAAAGGTAAATTGGAAGTACAGGTGCAGAAATGTTTTAAGTATTTGTATATTATTTAATTAAATATTAGTAGACACCTGGAAAGTGATTAGGTAAAGTTGGATATATCATCAAATTGTACAAAGAATAACATAAGTTAGAAAGCAATGATCAGCGCTTGTAATGTCGCCGCAGTCGGCTGAACTTCTTCCATTCTTGATATTATTGTGAAACGAAGAGTGGTGACAATTGTGTTTAAGACATTTTATTACTGTTTTCGTCTTGGTCATTTTTCTAATTAATTTTGATACAACAATATATTTTTTGTAAACTTTACACAGATGATAATGGATTGAGTTGCATTTTTTATGAAATCGCTTTTGTATTTGTTTTTAAATAATATTTACATGACTTAATGTATCCTAATTGTATTGTAATAATATTGACTAATAGTATAATTATAATAAATAATGTTCAATGAAAAAAATATACAAAAATATCTCAACTATATATTATACATATATAAAAAAAAATACTAAAGCTTGATTCTTATTTTTGCATTGTCGTTATTCTATGTGATCTTAAATGTTATGTAAGCAAAGAAACATTTTGAACATATATTATATCTATGAAGATATTAATACTCAAGTTTTTAGTGTAGACATACAATTTGAAATATGTGTGATTGCAGATTACATTCATAAGGTAAACTTCCAATCTCGGCGACAGGACAGAGACAGGTAGATGTTATTTTCAACGTTGGCAAATTTTGTTTTGTGGCAATGAGACATTATTGATACAATTTAGTTGGTATCACTTCACATATAAATTAAAGAGCAAAATTATCAAGATTGTAAATAGAAATAAATAATAAAAAACTTGTTACTTCCAATATTCATATTTGATATAGAGATGGTATAATAGTATCCAAAAGAAAATATGCATCTAATATTTAATATATAATACAAGAAAATATGTCTCAATTTATATTTAATTCACAATGATTTTGGATCTGCTACCATGATCTATCGTATATTTTTGTATTTCTTCCTCCGGTTTATTTTGATTATAATAATGGCAGCTTGTTAAAATTAAAGAAATCAAATAAAATGAATTCCTTCACTTTTACATTTTTATTTGTTGAAAGCAGGGTACTCGTTTCACCTGGTGAAGGTCTTTTCAATTGATGAAAGGGTTCTGATTTTAACAAATTAAATGGTGAAACAGTGTTTTATTTAATTTTATAAATTAAAATGGAGTGTTACGTAAACATGGATATTTGTTTCCGCATAAGTTTGAGATGCCCAAAAAGACATTTTCACTCGTCGCTGTCACCTTAATGAGTATGGGAGTATACCTAATTATTGTACTTTAATAAAACTTGAAATTTTCTAATGACGAATGATCGTCATGTAAAACATTGTACCTATATAATATTATCAATTTTATGTGATGATTGAAGTGAATTTGTTTACATATCTATAATATACATTTTTATGATATATATTTAATATGCATTTTTCTGTGATCACACATTACAACATTTCGTGTGATTTGATGACAGTGTGTGCTTAACATTTATAATAAAATATCTGTTTCTGTTGAATTATGTTGACAATATGCTGGCTGTTTAGAATGAAGGTTGTGTGCATGATTACTGTTATTTCAGAGGAGACAAGTTCTTATAAACATTTCAATACTACAGGTATATTTGAGACTGGTCTATAAACCAGCAAAGTCTTGTTTTGCATGTGAATGCACATTTAAGTTAACATAATATTAACAATGTCTGAGAGTCAAGTAACATAAATAGTTTCTTATTTGTATGCACATAAATTTTGTAGAGACAACCTTTGAGGGACTGTTTTTGATTTATTTTAAACTATCAGTTTTTCAAACCTTTTATGCATTAATCTATTGGTAGCCTTACTATTGACACTCAAATCTGGGGGGCAAATGTGGTCAACAGGCGGAATCAAAACTATCCATGTTTACCCATATCATGGATATAATTATATCCATGGTATGGGTAAACATGGATGCTTTTGATTCCGTCGGTTAACCAGACTTGCCCCCCTAATCTTAATTTCGAATTTTCGTTTAGAACTTAGCTACCTGTCGCCTGCGTACATTCAAATTATCTACTACTGTGATTAAAACATACCTACCTACTGCATTATTCTCAGTTACAAATGTAGGTTCTTAGCAAAATATTCGAAATTGGGATCGGATTTGCATTCAAGAGTAAGGCCGCTGATCTTCTTACTCAATGTTTTAATAACAAACTTGGCATTGATAGAATTGATTTATGAGAGTCTATAAATTAAGGTTGTTAGCACTTTAAACTGTCACAAATTCACATGTTATGAAAAATTAATGTTAATTCAATATGATATTGCAGAAATTTACATCACTCACAATTTGCATATTAAAGATTATTTTTATAAAAAAGACTATCCATAAATTTCGTTTAAATATTTGGTTGAATGATAGTTTATTCGATTCTGATGTTTTGTCGGATGGATTCGTACTAAACAGCCAGAAATAATTTAAATATCTGTCATTTATACATCATATTATGATAATGATTATGTTTGTATATTATTCAAAATGTGAGTGATGTAAATTATTTAAATATCATAAAATATATCTATAGAAAGTCATGTGATGTGTTGATGTGATTTTCAAGTTAATACAACTACAGGTTAATTAATGCTTTGAGATTTTTGGATCAGTTCTTAGAGCTGTCCACTTGTCTCCTTCTTAAGTGTTAAATTTAATTTATGACTGAATTAAATTGACTATTTTATACAAAAAATTTTGGCTAGTCCATTGAAGGTTTTCTTCTTGAAATGTGAAACTATGAAGACTATTAAATGTAAATGTTTAAATTGATCTATTGTTGTAGAATTTGTGGTGATTTGAAGACGACACAACCTGTTTTATTATTGTATGTAAATATAAATATTTGGCAATTCAATAAATACTATTTCTCTGTGTTTAGGTGCATTGTAGAGGATCAATAGGAAATAAGGAAAAATGTGTTTAATATGTTTCCTCATATGTATAATGTAAGTCAGGTATACCATTCCGTAATATACTGTTTCTTTTTAATCATTCCTGTTTTAAGATCTGATATTTTTTTATACATTTTTTCCCTTTTTCCTACCACTTTATCTTAGATGTTTAGTTTTGTTTAAGTTTCATGTCTGTTTAGAGTAAGTACCTGAGCACTAATTGTTTTCAGAATTTCATACATTAATTATTGATGTAAATGACAAGTAATTTATGTCTTGTTAAAATAAATTGCAGTTATTTTTAATTTTCTATAATATACAAATGTGTATTTTTATGTGTTTGTATATTATGATAGTAAGCATTAGACAAATCATTAGTTTGTTTGCCTTAAATGAATGTATTTAAGTGTTGTGTTGTATGTTTTCTCATATAATTGTCTTCAGTATGAATATTATATTAAATAATGTATCAACATCGATCAATGGGTGCCTACAGACGTACAGTTTGATATTTTGGTATTCATTGGGGCAAAATTTGTATTGTTCAATAGTTGTTGTAGTATTTGGTAAAAAAGGTATCTGCCGAATAGTAATGTTAACACAAATTACCGTCCGATTAATGTGCATAAATATATTTTTTTTAATACTGGCAACTACAATGAAACGTGACATTCCTTGTGCATTTTTATTTTATATCTTTATCTATTTTATATCTTTTATGAACACGTTGGGTTCTGTTGTAGGTTGTTATATGTGTACATTGTACACAGGCCTGGTCTTAGAGTCATCCCATAAGAGTAAAATACTAATTTAATAGAAATTTTGCATATTTCAGTTCCCGTTTAGAACTAATCTTCCCTTAGATGAATCTGTTAATATTCAACTTAATGTTATTGATAATTTCAACACGTAAAACATTCAATTTGGTGTGTTTCTAGTCTTTTATGATGGACGCTGAGAATACATAATCGCCATTTGTTTTTTATGTTTATTATTTGGTGGCGATAGTTGTTATTCATTACCGCCACAATAACTGTCATGTCCCATGACAGATGCATAATCGACAACATACCGAAAAAATTCAAATACTTGAAGATTTATTAACTGACATTCTATTTCACACTGAAATACGCTAACAAAAAATTAATCTTCTTCAACTTTTATTTATGAATTAGAAACTCATTTGAATTAGGAACTCAACGAATTGTAGGCCAACGTAAAACTGGGTCGTAGTGTATTTATCTTGAGCTATGTTTGTCTAAATATTTATATTACCATTAATGTACTGTGCTTGATATTTTACTTTATAATAATGTTTGTTGTTTAACCACATTATAATGTTTAGATGTAAATTTATTTTAATATAATTTTGTCTGTGTCATTGAGTACATTTTCAATGTTATTAGTGGTAGATGAAAGTTATCCCTACAAAAACGTTTTGAAAATTATTCATTCAAATAAAAGTAATGATCTTTACAATATAAAATGAATTAATCCGAATATATCTTAATTTTATTTATTTATTTAACTGATAAAAATTTTCTGTATTATGTTTTTATTATATTTGTTTTTATATTTTGCAAAATTAACAAACATTGTTTGTAAAAATATCTAAAGATCAAAAAGAAAATGTTGACGATCTCTAGTTTACTTATTTTCTAAATAATATTACTTTTTGCAAAATAACATTCAAATCAATTGATACAAAAGAATTATGTTGTGATTTTAGATGGCTTTTATATATTGTTTGTTAAAAAAAATAGAAATACCGCATTGATTATAGACATTTGACATAAATAAATGTCTTTATTGAAATTTATGAACATGTATAATAAAATGCTAATGTGACTATATGCATTTATACATATTTGAATGAATGTCACAGAAGAATTTTTGTTGGAGAAACTTAAATATGAATTATTTTACATAATTTAAAAATATATCAGATAAATTTATGAAATATATCCACCGTATTGGGTAATGATATCTGTTGCTTCAAGCTAATAGTAAAAAAAGTGTTTTAAAATACATATTACCACTGGTGACAAAACTAACTTGTAATTGATTGCTATATATTTTTAAAAGAAATAAATTTCACAAAAACATATTTACGTTGACTCAACTTATGCTGTGTAATAATATAGTAGGTACCTATTTAGATTTTTTCCAAAACTACATATTAAATTTGTGAATGCTATATTAATAGCTATCTTTTGACAAGATGTGTTCACATTGCGTTATCTGGCTTTTTTAATGCAAATTGATATTTTTATTATAAAGTTTTTCAATGATAACAAGTGTATTTTTATATTACTTAGTGTTACAGTTAAATCTTCTTATCTTATTTGTATGTAATAACATTATATATTACTATCTATGATAATGTGAACTATATTCTTAATATTATACAAATTAATTATAAGAAATCTATGGTATTGTTCCAATTTTACATTTCACATTCTATATTATTATTAAAGTTATATCCTAACATATTGTACTTATATTATTGTAGCAAGATTATAGAAAAATAAATTATTACTCAACATATGTTATATAAATTATATATTACAACAACAAAAAAAACAATATCAATTCTCATAAAATTGTATTTGATTAGTGATGCTTGAAATAAAAATGATATAGAAATATGGATAAGTTTTTTTTTGCTATCACATTTTTTAAAATACAAATGTACTTATTTTCAATATAAAAATATATAATAATATAACTTCTAATTTTCAAAAAAGTTTTGAAAATATTTAGATCATAAATTAATGTTTTTTATAATTTTTAGAGAGTTTATTAAACTTAGATTCATGAAGTGGTATTTTAAAAAAAAAGTATTATCGTAACTGTTTTTTATGCATATATTTAAATGTTGACTGACGGATATAACAGGCTTTTTATAAAATATTAAATGTTGATTTTTTAAATCTTAATTAATATAAAAGAATCGATATTGTTTTTTTTAATCAGTAATATATTTGTTTCTATATTTCTTGCTCATGTGTATATCGTCTAATCCTACTGATTAATTTTTCCCTAACTATCATTATTGATGTGAAATACAGCTTACTGTTTCAATCTTAGATTGTTACTTTATGTAAATCTGTATTCTTAAGACTTCTATTTAATATCAATTTGATCAAAATCTCTTTAAAAACTACATACTTACCTTTTATAAATTATTTACAAAGACCAAGTTAGAGTTTGGAGAAGTGTGTGAAGTATTTGTTAAAGTATGCCCGTTTTGTTTTATTATGTTTTGACAAGTATTTTTAATATCCTTTTAATTTTTGTTCGGTGTATTGTACGATATAGCAGGGTTTCTATGGAGTCTAAACCATTGTTGCAAATATTAGAAAACTAAAAATAAAATACACGTCAAAATAAATTAAATATATTTTAATAAAATCAATCTTTACAATCAATGGTGTTATTTATAGAGTCAAAATGCTCTCTTTTTATTTATTTTTACTTGCGATTCCAAAAATATTAAACCGAATTAAAAGTTCTCACATTTTAAGTGAACATTTACACCTAGCTGTGTAATAAGACCTAGATAATATGTTTTGTATCAATTATTAGAACAAAGATATTTGAAAATAATTCATATATTAATCCACTGACTGCTGTATAATCTTGAACAACTTCAATTTTTATAATATCAGATAAGGGTAAGCATGCATGGAAGCTAATTTCATTGGTCAATCAAACTATCGGTCAACTACAACATACAAATTATATGTAAGAGCGCTCATGAAAGCTAACAGAATCAGCTGATTTAAAAATCTGTGATGAGATACAAAAATATCAGTAGATCGAGATCGCCCAACGACTTGTAACCAATGCTATTGTATGAGAGGGTGCACATGCGACTGATAATTTAATCTCCAAGTGTATTACTGCAAAGAGTATGTTGTCAGTGGTTATCTGATCCAAAATGAAATGTCAATTACTAACAAAATAAATATAGATTCTGAAACTATTTAATACAATTTTTTAAGCACTTTGAGGATAAGAGCACAAACATATGCTACTTAAGCCCATCGGTCAATGAATCAATTGCTTCATGCACACTGATTTCACTATTGGCCGATGAAGTTAACCTTCCATGCGTGCCTACTCTGGAAGTATGAAAAATTACAGCTTTTAAGTCTCTTATAAACGAGTTGTTTTTAAGAGAATTTTTAAACTACTTTATTTAAAATAAATTTACCTGAAGATCCAAATGCATTGTTTTCATTACTATAGATTTAAAAATTTGGCATATTAAAAATTATAAAATTGCATAAACTTGATTATTTATTTCACACTCAAATATGAAGTGCCTATTTTAGTGCATTATACCAAAATAATAAGTTCATTGAATATTTGTCTATTTGGCTTTTAAATATATCAGATATTCATCTACAGAACTGGATATGCCCAATATCTGTATTTCCAGTTTAAGGATACAATAGATACATATAAGGCTCATAAATATGTCTATTAAGAATATACACAAGAAATCTGTATAGGGATATGTTTGTTATCAGTTATGCCAGAGAATACACTGAATATCTTTTTTATATGACTCGGACATGCCCAGCCCAGATGTCTGATTTAAAAATACACCAAAATGTGTATTTGATTTGTGTTTATATAACTTGCGGATATGTCAGTTTGGTTTATAAATGTCTGATAAACACATTAATATGCCAGATATTTAGCATCATATCAAATTGCTATACATTATACTACTTGATTCCCAATTATTCTGTAGAAATAATATTTACTGTGTCTGCATAATTTACTATAGAATTTCTTTGATTCTCAACTTGTACACAAATTATTCCTTTCTTTTAAGTTCATCTCAAATCCTTCTTACTAGTTTTTAAAATAATTTGATTTGTCCTTATTTTGTGTTATACCTACACCTAGAAGATCCAATTATATATTTTTTAGTTTATTGATTTAGTTTTGTAAAATATAAACTCTGCGCATTTTAGAGTATTTTATTATATAGAATCTATTCTGTAATGTAAATTTATCCCATTGAAGAACACATGACTAATATTATATGAAAGTAAATAAAATGTTGCCAGTTTAATTTCAAAATCCCCTTTGCCTAATTTCTTATTAGAAGGCTTTCAAGTAATGGATGTATAAATAAATTATTTTATATTTTCTGAGGATTTTGTTATTGAACTGGCGACTGACTTTATTATTATTTGACAAGAGTAGGTAAACACATATTTTTTGAATAATTTTTACAATATTCTTTAAGTGTTATTATTTCCCTGAGTCTATATTATATTCTATTAAATGACTGTGTAATTTCTCACACACTACTTGGTGGTCTTTAGATTTTTATACTTACTCTATTTCACTTATAGGTGTTAAGGCAATAAAATATATATTATATGTGTAGGTACTTGGCCATATTCTCTAAATGTAAATAAAGCATGCCCACTTGTTAATTTGATCTATTTGTTTTATTTACAGTCAAATTCCCAATGTAATGTGTAATGTGCATGCAATGTGTAATCATAGAAGAAAGATATCATCATCATTGGCACTACAGCCCGTTGTGGGCCTTGGCTTCCTTCAGAATCCGTCACCATTCCTCTTTCAGTTGGTAAGGCCCAGCGCTCGTATATCAGTCTCCACATCGTCCAGCCATCTCATTTTTGGTCTGCCTCTTCTTCCGCCTGGTGTGGTGTTTAAAACCTTGTAGAGAGTACGATCATCACTCATCCTGTGGACATGGCCCAACCATTGCAGTCTTCTTATTTTAATGAACTGCACAATGTTAGGTTCGCCATACAGTGCCTCTAATTTGTGGTTGAATCGTCTCCTCCACACTCCATGTTCGACCAAATATCTTTCTGAGGACTTTCCTTTCAAATATCAGAAGTATTTTTTCATCTCTTTTGGTCATTACCCAGCATTCGGCACCATATGCTATGACTGGACGGAGGAGCGTTTTATAAAAGGTTGTTTTGGTTTTTTTATTTTGGTTTAGAAGAGAAATATACTGACTATAATTGTGAGAAACATCAGCCATGGATATAAGGAAATAAAAAAACAGTTATCGCTTAAGAAAAAAATATATAAATATATTAATTTTGATAAAATTACAAGGATTTAAATGTCTAAAAATCAATTTAGAGAAAAATACTATTTAAGAGAGAACGGAATTATTAGTGCAATTCTTGACCCAATAACGAGAGCTGCTTCAGGAATTGTGTTGCATTTGGAAATGTAGACGAACCATAAATTATTTTTATGTTATTACTGCTGGCTGATTTTTGCTGAAAATTAAAAGAAAAAATAAGTAAGTACTTTTATTTTACAAACATAATTGATCAATAACTTGCAACATCTCGGTATAGAAATTAAACATATTGCCTAGCTAATCTTGGTTAAAAAAACATGGCCAACATCTATATTTTTTTATAACTATGCAGTTATTTTAAATGGACTAAATTGTGAAAAAAATTATCAAATACTGTACAGCAGGGCTACTCATGAAATTGATTACAGTAAAATTAAGATCAGCTTCAGACTTTAGCTATCTTTGAGGTTAACTTAATTGAATAATATTAATTTATATAACAATCAATGACTGTTTCATACTAAACATTGATTTTAACACATTTTCATGATTAAATGTAGAGAAAGATTAAAATTGGATTATAATCGAGTACTCAACGTGTCATGAGTAGCCCCCATGATATTTTTTTTTTTTTTATTTACACAATATACGGCATAAAAGATTTATGTGTTACATTACTAATAAAAAATACAAACAGATAAAAATATATAAACAAAATAGACATAAAAATACAAATGTAGTACTTATCAATTGATTAAGCTTCAATAAAATAGTAAAAAAAAATGATACATACACATACATACCATCACGCCATGTCCCTTACGGGGTAGGCAGAGAGAACCGAACGCCACTTACTTCTATCTTGACATACATTCATCGCCTCGACAACATTCATACATCGTCTTATACATGTTCGTCTGTTGTTCACGCTTCTAACATTTCCGTCTTTCAAAATATCATTCACATGGTCGTGCCATCCCTTTCTTGGGCGGCCCCGGCCTCTCAATCCAATCCTATCCGCATTGTATATTTTCTTCGTCAGGCGTTCCTCATTCATTCTACCCATGTGGCCAAACCATCTCAGTGTGTTCACTTTCATTCTATTAATGATATCTTTCTTCATCTTACATTCTTTCCTTATGTTCTCATTTCTTACCCTGTCATACATCGTTCTATTGCAGATTCTTCTTAGCGATCTCATTTCAACAGCATTTATTCTGCTTTCGTGCGACTTCTGCCATGTCCAGGTTTCACTTGCATACGTCAACGTTGGCACTAAGATAGCGTTATGAATGGCAACTTTGGCAACCTTTGATATGTTGCGATCATTCATAACTGGTCTCAGTGCTCCATTCATTCTGTTTCCTGCCATAACTCTTCTTTCGATATCCTTATCAGGTCGTCCATTCCGTTGAAACATGCTTCCCAGATATACATACTCGTCGACTTGCTCGAGCCATTCATTCTCTACTCTTATTTTACACGCTGTTCTGCTTTCACTCTTTTCAAAGACCATTACCTTTGATTTGCTGGCATTCATTCTCAGACCGTTCTCTATGCATCCTTCATATACCATGCTTACAAGATACTGTAACTCTTCCACACTTTCAGCTAACAGTACTTTGTCATCTGCATACATCAAATCACGCACTGTTACAGTGCTCAGTTTCAGACCCTTGCTTTCATCCTTAAGGGCTCTTATACAGAAGTCAATGTACAGGTTGAAGAGCCATGGTGGAGACAGCACGCATCCCTGTCTAACGCCAATATTTATCGAGAACCACGATGTTACTGTGTCGTTGACACGAACACATGCTTCGCTGTTCTCATATAATGACGCGATTGCGCGTATCAGCTTACTCTTCACTCCATACACTGATAGTATATCCCATAGTTTTTCTCTAACAACTTTATCATAGGCCTTTTCTAGGTCTATAAAAGCACAGAAAAGTTTCTGGTTTTTATCGAGAACCTTCTCTGTGACCATTCGTAGAGAAAAAATTTGGTCTATACATCCTCTGCCGCCCACAAACGCTCCTTGGACATCCCATATCTTGCATTCAGTAACCTTTCGTACTCTTTGATCCAGGATCCTTGCGTACATTTTACCAACTGAGCTTAACAAACTTATGGCTCTATAGTTTTTGCAGTCGAGTTTCGATCCTTTACCTTTATACAAAGGTACCACAACTGCATTTCTCCAGTCCGCAGGAGTGCGTCCTGCTTCCCAACATAAGTTGAAAAGAGAGTGGCACCACTCCAACGTCTGCTCGCCGCCATATTTTATAAGTTCAGCTGATACACTATCATATCCGGCAGCTTTTCCCGCTTTCGCGTGTTTTACTGCTTCAAGCACCTCCTCTCGCGTAATTTCATCTTTTTCGTCTTCACTTACTTGCCATGCTCTCTGAGTCACACCCCCGCTTATACCGCTATCATATAGCTCCATGAAATATTCTTTCCATCGTTCTTTCACGCCCTCTTCATCCATAATTATTTTTCCGTCTTTATCATTAATTCCTTGCAATGCTTTCACAGTTCCATTTTTCCTTTTCGCTACGCCTTTCCAGAACATTTTCATGTTTCCAGGAAAGTCGTTGGCTATTTTCAGGCTTTCTTTTTCTTTCACACAGTCTTTTTCTCTTTTTACGGTGTCTTTTACTAGTTTCTTGCACACTTTATACTTCTCTTTTGCTCTCTCTTCACTATCCGATCCTTTCGCAGCTATTAATTCCATCCATGCTTTTTTCTTTTCACCCACAGCTGACTTAACTTTCTCATTCCACCATGCGTCGCCTTTCTTTCCACCTCTTTTAGCAACACCACAGACATTCTTCGCTGTCTTGCACACGGTCTCTTTCAGGGTCATCCATGCATCTTCCATATTTTTTTTACTATGTGTTGCTCTAAGAAGTTCGTTTCCAGTATTTTTTCCATATACATTTCTTACACTCTCACCTTGCAGCCTTTCAACTTTGGTTCGCTTCGGTGGTTCACTTCGGTGGGTTTTTGAGCGCCAGCCGGTGAACAGATCAATTTTTGATATCACCAAGTAGTGATCAGTCTCCAGCTCCGCGCCCCTATACACTCTAGTGTCCACTGTCGCTTTCCTCAGTGCGGCATCAACACATACATAATCAATAATCGACCTTTCATTCCCTCTTTCCCATGTATACTGGTGCACTCTTTTGTGGCTGAATACTGAGTTCGCCACAAATAAGTTCCCTTCCGTGCACACTTCTAGTAGCCTCTTTCCATTATCATTCACTCTAATATCGCCGTGGGGGCCGAGGACAGACTCGAAATCTTTCCTGCGGACACCCACCCATCCATTTAGATCTCCAGCCAGAATCACTCTTTCATTATCCTTCCTCTCGTTCATTATTTCGATCACACTGTTCCAAAAATCATCCTTTTCACTTTCACTGTCGGAATTCCCAGGCGCATATCCTACTATTAGAAATACGCTTGTTATTCCGATCTTCATCCTTACCCACATCAGTCTAGGCCTTGCAAGCTTGTACTCTTTCATACATTTCCCCATTCGTTTCGCTAGAATCACATCGACCCTTTTGCATGCAAACTCGTCACTCTTCACTCCCGACCACAGCTCTATCATACCATCATTCCTAACGTTCATCCCACTTCCTTTCTTTTTTGTCTCACTTACACACATTACATCTATTTCTTTACCTTTCATTATGTCGCACAGTTCGTTCATCTTTCTATCCATCCCTCCTCTGATATTCCACACTCCCACTCTGCACTCGGTTCTCCTCTTTTCGCCTACCCCCCGGACCATACCATGACGAGTGGCGGGCTGCATCGATGGTCACCCAACGGAGTCCAGGAGGTTTTTCTTCCTTCACTTATGCATTCATCCCACTTTCACACACATTCATTATCTACATACAATTACACATATCTATCCTAGTTACAGACACTTAATACAAATATAAATACCTACTTAACACACTATGTTAGTCCCGTTTATCCTACAATACACAGCTTACATCTAGATAGAAATCTATTTTATCACTAAGATACTTATACTAAACTATCACTCCGATACTATACTAACTTATACTATATTATTAGCTATTTTTATAGGCGAAAAGTACTTATAACTAGGCACAGTTCATACACAATACTTGGTCTTAATTCTTATACACCTTATTATACACTTTTTCACATACACATTAGTCTTTTATTACTGAGGACTAGGAGGTCGGGTCCGCCGCACATAAAGTTCTTGATGTTGTCAGCCAGATGGTTCTCGACGACCCAGGAGTAGCGCATTCTTCAGATCTTGATTGAGGACATTGTAATATTTTTCTCTTTTCCTATTGCTTTGCAATTGGGAGTAGCCGGGCTGCCAGAAGGATACAACTGCCTATCGTAAATGACCCTAGTATAAAGGTCTCTGCTGGTGGTGTGTCATAAATGGGTCCTGTCCGTCCCACCCTACACGTGTGATCCCGTTGTCGGCGTCATTGAGTAACCGCCGCTGCTTTCACAATTGCCACCATAAAAACAATTACTATATATCACAGACAGAAAGATAACAAAACACACATTTTTTAAGAACTGTTGGTTATGTACTTATATTGTATTTATTTCTACAGCAAACTTCGGACCGCAGATAGCACGTCCGTCCCCGACGGGGGCTCGACACTAGGAATAATCAAATGTGGCAATAGATCAACTGCAAAGTTGGTAGCTATCGATATAGGAGAGACCCATTTTTTTTTTGAAAACCGGCAAGTTATTAATTTTTATGTAAAGAAATAATTTGTTTAAAAAAACTCTGGTCACTTGATTCTTTCATGCTTTTTTTGTCATATGTCCATCTCTTGCATGCATAATATATATGTCAAAGTCTGTACTACAATTGCATTATGTATGGCAATTTAAAAAAAAATAATGATTTTTTCAATAAATTTTAACTTGGATAGTTATGGAAAATTTTATTTTAGATGGATGAATAAGTTAGTTACCTTAGCATAGTCGACGAGATTTTGGTATTCTATATAATTTCCTCCACCCACAACGAAGACAACAGCTTCGTGGAAGGGCGTTGTTCTGGGAGTGACGGGGGCATCGCTGGCTCTCAGTTGGCGAGGGTCCAACCAGAGAAGATCTTCATTACCCCCCAATCCAACTCCACCCACCCCTCCTCCCCCTCCAGAGACTGACAAATGGTTGCCACCACTACTTCCAGACATGGCAGCTTCTACTGTACGAGTCACGGGTAAATTCTGAATAAAAATAATAGTTAAATAGTACCATAACATTTTTGTTTTAAAATTTATATGAAACTAGTTTCGTACATCTCCGTATTTGAGAAACATTGTAGAGAATATGCATATTAACAATCTTTTGCTATCAAAGTTCATAATTATGAGAAAAATTGATGTATACGTACATGTCTCTTCACGACTAGATTTTTAACTCCTTCCATCACAAAGGAGGAACCTTGTGACATTAGTTTAGAGAACATTGATACTGTTTTGGTGCCTCCACCTTCGTACTGCCCAGCCATCTTTGTAAAACCTCTGAAAAATATGATTTGTGGGATATATACAATATATAATGCAATATAATGTTCGCCCTGGTGATATATATTAATGCCTTGCTAAGAAAGCAGACCTAAGGAACTTGCAGCAACGGCAATTAAATAAATGTATTAGGTAAATACTTGGTTGCTGGTAATATCACAATCAATAAATGTGAAGCTTAATGTTTTTTCATTGCCAACAAATTCACCATGCAAAAAATATACAACGCTTTCAATGTTATTTATAAAAATTCCTTAAATTGTGGTTGAATCATGGTTCAAATGAACCAGGTTCAAAGTCTTATTCCATGTTCAACTGAAACAATATTTATAAAAATAATTGAACTGTAGTTCAGTTGACACTCAATTTTAGGCTCTATTTCATATGACAGTACTAAATTTAGTTTTGTTAAGTTGGTTGTCATGACCAATGAACATTATGCAAGGCATGGAACATGTGCTTACCGCATGATAGTTCTGACTATTTTTATTTGAATTCGACGTCAATCAATAATTTTAATGGATTGAATTGCTTTTTATATGTTTTTGTCATACACTCATATGTAAAAAAAGCCTATTGATATTATGTATTTAAACGTATCATAGCTTGTGAAATATCAAGTCGCCAGTTCAATTTGACATTAGAGTTGAACCACAATTCTACTCTAAAAGTGGTTAAATTGGAGATCAACCATAGTTTTAAAAAATATGAGCTACATTTATAAATAACACTGTGTTTTAACCGGAAGCTCATTCAAGATGTTTGGTGGTTTCTGTGCCAGCATCTTGGGTTCCACAAAATATATTTTCATGTCATTTTTTTTCATTTATTAAAAGAAACACCAACAGAACATAGGAATACACATAAAACATAATATAGACAGTTAGAATCAGCATAGTAGTTCCAATGCTCCAATAACAGGTGTTTACAACATAATGTAATAAGTATCACCAACAGAACATAGGAATACACATAAAACATAATATAGACAGTTAGAATCATCATAGTAGTTCCAATGCTCCAATAACAGGTGTTTACAACATAATGTAATAAGTATCACCAACAGAACATAGGAATACACATAAAACATAATATAGACAGTTAGAATCATCATAGTAGTTCCAATGCTCCAATAACAGGTGTTTACAACATAATGTAATAAGTATCACCAACAGAACATAGGAATACACATAAAACATAATATAGACAGTTAGAATCAGCATAGTAGTTCCAATGCTCCAATAACAGGTGTTTACAACATAATGTAATAAGTATCACCAACAGAACATAGGAATACACATAAAACATAATATAGACAGTTAGAATCAGCATAGTGGTTCCAATGCTCCAATAACAGGTGTTTACAACATATTTATATTGAATATATATTGTTTAATTGAATATTAAATATATATTACTAATACAAACATTTATAAAAAGTAAATCTTAATTGATTCAATTAGTCTTTAGAAAATTATTTAAATAGGTAACTATAACAAGCACAGTGCAGTGTATTGTTAAAACACGCTTCAGAGAAGCAATTATTAAGGGAAAACATCTCATAATGATTGTTGACTTGCTCGTATCAAACGCTTGAAGGTGCTGAGGCTGTTTGAGAATATGTCGAGGTTCTCAATTTTTGTGTATAAAGAATTACAGGAGCGCATCATTCTACTTAGTGGACTGAAATGGCCTACATTGTTGTAGTATCTATTTAAACGAAATACTTCCGGGTTTCTTAGCGTAACATTGGTATGGATGTTAATTTTCTCTATAATATTGGTATTGATTATTGCTTCTCTGAGATAGAAACACTGATAAGTTGGAAAGAATTGCCATTTGGACAGATTACAAGGAAGTTTTCATAAATAAATACCTACATATCATATGTAATAGATCAAACCTGATAATAATTAAAAAAGACTCACTTCCATCTTTTGATATAAGCCATTGGCCTCATGTCACAGCCGGCATTTGTAAGGACAGTTTCATATTTGGAATAATCTTGATCAGTCATATGCGGTGTGCAGATGTAATAAATGATGAAGAGTCTCATTTTGTCTTCCGGTGAGCCAGCCGCAGGGTCAGTCAGAAGATCCAGTAAAATTTTGTTTTCAATTGTTGCTTTGCTCATTATTTTCTCTTCCAATTCAAAAAACGAATCCAGTCTTCTCGATTTAATGTTCTCCAAAATACCTAGAAAATGAACAGAAAACTATGATGAAAAATTGACTTATGTTGTTGAGATTAGTAGAATTTAAGTTAAATAATATTTTCTTCTTATTATTTTTCATTTATTTTTCTAACATGATGACTTCTGCTCTCTACGAGTGTCAACTGAACATCAAGATAAGAATTACAAATAACAAACAAAATAATAACTTTTATTAAAAAAAAATGTATGATTTGATATATTTATATTTCTAAATTTACTATATATATATAGGTAATCCTGGAAATCGTCTTCAATTTACTCCAATAAAAACAAAAATAAAAACTCTTAATCGATTTTTATAATTTTTGTTTAGTTAAATTTCTTTTTTAAAAAATATTAATATAAAGAATGTGTATTCAAATGTACAGTGAAAATTACCTGTTGCAATACTGGTGTGCATATCAATTAATCTCTTTTTCTCCATAAGCTGCGGTAATGAGTTAACTGCGGTGGTAAGGCGTTGTGTGTTATCACTGACCATACTAAGGGCAATATCACTATCGTTGTCTAAACCCATCGAACTCTTTAATTTCTTAACATCCTCTTCTGATGATCTGAAGAAATTAATCACAAACAAAAATTATGGACTGAAAACAAATTGGAAACATTCATTGCAGTCAACAATGAAGAAAATTACCTATATTTTTCAAGTTCCTCTTGAATAGCTTCAGCGACGGTAGGGAACGGACTTCCCTTGTGGTCCGACCAAAATTTATCCTTAGAATCTAAATCACAAGCTCGGGATTTACTTCGAGCAACAGCATTGGTGGATCCCTCATTTACTACTACCCTGTAAAAGAAAAATATTAATTAACCTAAAAATATAATGGTAAAAGTAAATTTAGAATGTATTTCAAAAAACTAAAAGCATGCAATTGTAAGAGGTACCCACCAAATTAGACAAAAAAAAACATTTTTATTTATATGTATCTAACTGGGAATACATGTACATTGGAAAGATAAGTGCCTTTTCACACGTTCTGGTTGCCGGGTAGCCGGCGCCGGGTAACCGGCAGCGAAGTGTATGGGCATGCATGCCGGTGCGTGTGAAAGCTACCATGCATGCCCATACACTTCGCTGCCAGTTACCCGGCGCCGGCTACCCGGCTAACCGGATCGTGTGAAAAGGCACTAAGAATATTTATTGAATAAAACTAAAAATGTGTCTTAGAGTAAATTCCGGTAAATTGTCAATAAATAGTAGAAAACTCCGCAGTCAGAGGAAATATGAAAGTTATCATCTAGGAGCAATAAAACTTTGCATCAATTAGTAAAAGTAAAACATCTTATTAAGCCTCAAAACTGTAAACCTTTTATTATTACATAAACATTACAGTGGTTTTCAAAAGTTTGATTAAATATGTACCTATTGGATTTAAATTAATAAATATATATGCAATTTAATTATATGCCACATATGAATGCTATTTACCTATTTAGAGATAAATCTAAAACATCATGTGTTAATGCCTGGTATGTCCAAGTATGATGTAATGGTATTGCCATGTCCATATTTCTGTCTAAAATGATAAGAAGTGGTCTGGAGAAGCTAAAAGCACCCAATTGTCCAGTGTTACCATGAAATAAATTGTTCCGGGCATCCCACAAGTTTTCTCTTAATTTCTTGTCTAATTTTTTCGCAACCATTTCAGCGGCATTGCCTTTGGCGCTTCTAATTATAGGAATATTACCTATAAAATACAAAATAACTCTTAAAACTATAAATCAACATATTTGTTACACAACAAGATAACAAATCTAAGCAAAACTATGAAACATAATACATGTATAGAACAAAAAAAAACTCACCTAATGTAACAAATAATGAAAATAGACTATCTACAATGGTATCCATAATAACTTCTATTTCTGTATCTTTTGTGTCACCTTTGTTGATGGCTTAAAAGAAAAAAGAACACTTTTATTTAAATAATAATAATAAACACTTCCTTGCACCCTGCGCAAGTGGTGAGTTTATTGCCGTATGGCAATTTCTTCCAACTAACCAGTGTTTCCAGCCCAGAGAAGCAATATTTGCGTGAGAAATGAATTTAAATAAATTTTTCCTCTGCTGGGAATCGAATCCAGGACGCCCGCACAGAAACCGAAAGGCTTACCAACTGTGCCACGGCGGTCAGCATTTATAATAGTAAATTTATCAAATATACACTTGAGATTTATTCAATATAGATATGGCGAAAAATTATGATTCAAATGATTCATTACTGTATATAAATAAAGTCAATATCTGGAGAATGTTGAAAATAAATCATTACATTAAACTTATTTCATTATAAGTTTTCAAGCACTTAAAGATATTAAATTATGTTAATTCTTACCATAGTATGAAAGAGAATCAGATTGTTGATGTTTTAAAACAAATAGATCATCTTCAAGACAAATGAAATTTAAATATTGATCATAAACTTTTTGTATATTTCCAACACTGTTGGACTGGAGAGCTGATGCGGCCAGGTCTTCTAATTTTTGTCTCGATATCGGAGAGATAAAGTTCAAGTGATAGTAGTCATATATCCCATTCTCTAAGTCCTGACTGATTCTGCCGAGATTCTCTTCAGTCGGTGCACAAAAGTACACCGCAGGCACTTCAGGGATGGAGTCACGGTCAGTATGAAGTTGGCTGCAAGAAAATAATATGATATTGTTACAAAGTTTTTTATTGACAAATTTTTAACATCTCAATAGAGACAAAGTTGGAATATTATAGGAGAACCAGGAAGTCAATGCACCTACAGGGTTTATGGCCTGTCATCAGCTGGTTAACGTGATCACTTTATGATCTTGCGCAACATTCACCAATTATGCCTTCTTATTGAGTTCCCTGATCAATGCAATTTTGAAAATTTTATATATTTTAATAATGAGAAAATAATCGTTTGAAAAAAAGCTGTTTTACCATCGCCATCTATGAAGTAATGAAGAAACCTTTTTGCAACACCATCTATTGAGAAATGTTTTTTTTTTTGTAAACAATGAAAGCAAGTCTTTATCCAATATCAATGACTCCCAACAGGGAAAAAATCCAATGCTTGCATATATGTAACTTTAAAAAATATTCGTATTAAAAAGTCATGTCCAAATTTATTATACTTTGAAAATGAATTATCTTTTTAGTCAAATAATGAAAAATGTGCAACCAAAGCAACATTTGAATAAATGACAAATCCTGATATAATAGAATGGTAAATTTTAAAAAGCCATTCATATATTACTTAAATATACAAATAAAACAGGAAAATTTTACAAATATTTCATTCAAACTCAATCCTAAAATATATGTATACATCACAATAGTAGGTAAAAATAAAAAAGGAATCGAAAAATCATTTCTCAAGACTATTTTAACATAAGCAGTAGTTATCTGCATGGGATAAGAAAATATACATTGTGTGTCATTATGAATTGAAACACCCATGAATACTTATGTATGCATTTTAAATAAATAATTAAAACTGAATATACAATGACTTTCTACTGTCGCTCAATGGTACTTACATTATAATAATCTTTGGCAGAAATGAAATATGAATAAAAACTTTAATGAACAGATGCTTGGTTCTAAAAACTATTAAATCATTGACACAAACTTACACATGCAATGTAACTCCAAGTTCTCTCAGTTCTTTCACAGATATTAGGGGAGAAATAATATCTTGCCCAACTCTGTCATATACTAGAACTTTCCATGATGGTTCATTTGCGGCACTTTTATTTGGTATTTGATTCAAATTTAACATTTGCTTCAAGGCAGCTATAATAAAAATAAAGAAAAAATCACATAAATATCTCAAAATAAAAAAATATTATTAACTGATAAATATTTTTTTGATACACAATTTAATGTACATATTCGTTTATGAAAATCTTACTTATTTGTCTTTCTCTCAACGAAGCCATTGTTTCTTATTTTCATAAATTAATTTATCTTAAAATTATTAAACTACACAAAACTAACGAACTGTCAAAATTACACGTATGTGAAATGAAGTTAGTAACGTTAACATAGTTGACAATATGAAGAAAGAAATTATTATTAGTCATATTCCAAAAACAACCAATATAGTTTACAAATTGAATGTTTTATATTTTAAAATTTATTACTTTCGCTTTTCAAAGAAAAAAAACATTAATTTTCAAAAAAAAATGATATTCAGAGTTAATAATATTAAATAAATCTTTCTCGTTTTGAGCAAAAATATTTTGTAGATATAAATACATGTCAATCGGACGTGTATAGAACACAATATACAATGCAACCAATATTTGAGATGACTTTTGTTCTTTTGTTGACATTTGACATTATGATTAAATTAAAAAGATTATACAGGTGATAAGAAACTTTGAGTATTTTTTTTTAGTTTTGTCACATCATTGATTCTAATAATAATCAGTATTAAATAAGGACATCACGTGTATACATTTTTAAATAATACCAGCAATATTATTGAAAATTTGAAGAGTTGAAAATGAAAAATAATGTAGTATAAAGTTGATGTGTAGACTCTGAAACTTTTTGATAAGTATTTAACAAAATATTATGCAATTTTATAGTTCACAAAGTTTTTTAAAAATGGGTGAAGTTGTCAATAACTTTTTGAAGGGTGTTTTCAATCAGTCGGTTTGTGCAGTGCAACCTAAATGTTTAATTAGTAATAATTTCCGCTATGACAGTATAGAAGATAAGCTTCAAGTGTTCACAGACCGCTATGATCTCAAGAATCGGAACATTCATTTAGTGGGTGCTGGGAAAGCTGTCCTTCAAATGGCCGTTGAAGTGGAAAAAGTTTTGGGTAGTAAGTTGCAATCGGGAATCATCAGTGTTCCTTCAGGAGTAACAAAGAACTATGAATTAAATCCTAAGTCTGTCATTAAATGCTTCGAAGGTGCTGAGAATAATCTTCCTGATGAAAATTCAGAGTATGCAACAAAAGAAATAATAAATTTAGCCAAAAGAATGGATGAGAAATGTCTAATTTTCGTATTGCTTTCTGGAGGAGGATCAGCTCTACTTCCAGCCCCACTTCCTCCAGCAACATTAGCAGAGAAGTGTCAATTGATCAAACAGCTAAGTAAATCCGGAGCCAATATATTAGAACTTAACGCAGTAAGAAAAAGATTGTCTTGTATAAAAGGTGGGAAGTTAGCATATTTAGCATATCCTGCTGAGGTCGTTACACTTTTGATATCCGATATTGTTGGAATATATCCTGAATTTATCGCCAGTGGTCCAACATTTGAAAATGATGGAGATCCGAGAGATGCTATAAGAGTTGTTGAAAAATATTTCCTACAAAATTCATTGTCTCCCTCAATAAAATCTATCTTGTACAGCCCAGATAAATCTCCTGAAATTCCTTGGGATAATTTACTTGTCAGCAATTACATTCTGGCGAATAATGTATCGGCGGTGTCGGCAGGATATATTGAAGCCAGACTTCGAGGATATAGTGCTGTTGAACTGTCTCATATGGTTACTGGTGATGTTGAAAGTGTTGCCGCTGAGTACTGCCAGTTGATTGTAACAATTATCAAAGTACTCTCTAGAACAATAGATGAAAATGTTGCTAGAAAAATAATGAAGTCATTTAAAAACATTGATTTGCACGATGATGCTTTGAATGTATTGCCCAAGATTGAAATGAGAAGTAATTCTAACGGTCTTGTTTTAATAGCAGGGGGAGAACCGACAGTGAATGTTAAAGGGACCGGTAAAGGGGGTAGAAACCAGCATCTGGCTTTGAGTTTTTCCCACAAATATGATTCGGAAAGACGTAGAAACGCAGAATTGAACAAATACGATGTATTTTTTCTGTCCGCTGGTACGGACGGTATCGATGGACCGACTGACGCTGCAGGTGCTATAGGTCATAGTGATTTAGTGAAGGAATCTTTGTATCAGCACTTATCTGTTGAAAAATTCTTAATGAATCATGACTCGTACAATTTCTTTAGCAAATTCTCCGAAGGCAGAAATCAAATCAAAGTCGGCCATACCAATACAAATGTTATGGACATTCATGCCTTACTCTTGAAATACAAGGCTCGTTAGAATTGTTCATATTGATTCCTATTTATTATTTTTCAAGTAATAAGTGATTTTTAAAGCTTTACATTCTTTTTTACTTGTTAATATATTTATAAGTGAAATTGGGGCCATCAATAATTTTAGTCATAAGATTTTGCCATGTAAATTTGTAATATTGATATTGTTTTACAAAATTTAAAGACTGCATCATTTATGATAAATGTACCATTCCAAAAAGTTCATGCTCTGAGCATTCTAAACTATATAATTCATGCACTTCAATATTTTATTTATATATGTCCCATTAGATATATTTCTCCTTATAACCTATTTTTTAACTTTTGATATTAAGAAATTACTGG
Organism: Molanna angustata; assembly: GCA_963576475.1. NCBI lineage: Eukaryota > Metazoa > Arthropoda > Insecta > Trichoptera > Molannidae > Molanna > Molanna angustata. Next base: position 9,651,803 of record OY754971.1, on the reverse strand, counting down.
CTGACTGAATTTTTATTTAAATAATATGGTTTGAATCATTAAAATTAATAGCAAACCTTTCTTATGTCATGTTTATTTAAACTCTATTTACACAAAAGGATATATTTATTCAACTTGAATATAAGATAATTTGTGGTTTAGGATATTTATAATATTGTACAATTTTGTATTTTTTCATGAATATAACCAAAAATTTTAAGCTGAAGATGCTAAAAAATACTCTTTTCATGAAATATATTTATAATTTAGCAAAATGTTTTTTTTCTTTGTTACCTGTAAATAAAAAAATGAGGAACAATATATAAAGCGAAAGATACTATCTACAAAATGATTTTTGAAATTTATTGATTATTTACATATCAAACATTAAAAAAAAACATATTATGTAAACTGTTATAGATACTTTCAGGTTCCTGACTAATTAATTTTTCTTCAGGTTAATAATCAAATTGCTAATATTTTATTACTGAGATAATAAACAACATTTATTTATATTTAGATAAACAAAAAATGAGAATATTATATATTTTTTTATTTAATTTATTTACCTTGAGCTCTGAACCTTATTTCACAAATAACAAAATAACAATTTATTATTTACGTAACTGCATCCATCATTAATTTATTAATAAAAAAAATCACGTCAAATTGATAACCTCCTTCGTTATTGGAAGTCGGTTAAAAAGTATGCTCAAGTTTACGTTGTTTTTGTAATATTGAAAATATATATTAATAGGAAAGAGTAGAAAAGTGTGGGGAAAGGGAATAATTCTATTTAGCCTTCAAATAAATTTTAAATTTGATATTTATATTTATGTACCTAAGTACGTCCCCAGTTTATATTTTTTTGTACTCGTAAGTCAATCAGTAATCTGTGTAATTAAATTAGTAGTCTTGTAATTGTTATTATTATTTTTTTTATTTTATAATATAAATAATAACTTAGTATACCTACACCATTTATGAGCACAAATAACTGTCTGTTTTGACAGTTATTTGTGCTCATAAGTGGTGTATACTTAGTTATTATTTATATTATAAAATAAAAATTATAATGACGCCACAAAGTTACTTCCGTGAAAATAAAACTGAATTGTAATTATTTAATAATACTTCAAATATATGTATTTAAATTTTCTGGAAAAATTCCTGAACTTACGAAATATGTTTACCATTTATGTAAAAGACATTGTATTAATCAGGAGGAATAATTTATCTTTCTATTTTGTTAAATAAAACCACATCGATATTTTATGTTATATTATAATTTGGACATATCGCTTCTGGGCCTGATGGTAATAATCAAAGTGTGTGTATAATTTGGGCATATTGAATGAACAATAATTCAAAATTATCTTCGAGTATTTATTACCTAATGAAATTGAGTGAATGGCAGTGATCGCCGAAGAATAATATGTGATTGATGTTTAAAATACCATAATATAACTACATGAGTATAGGATTATGCATTTTTCACACCTGGGTACTAACTACGTACTTTCATTTTTATTGCAAAGTTATCTGAATGAAAAATATTTATTTATATTGTGTAGACTAGTAGACATGTCAGAAGAAAAATAACCAAAAAATATTTGAGGTGAAAATAATAAATGTGATATTTTTTTAAACTTATCTTATCAATGTTGGTAGATACATATCAAACTCATTTTTGACAAATACAATATAAATATTGATACTGTAATCATATAATAATATTTTGTTTTTATTGTGGTATGATAACCCGAAATTTATTTTTAGGTTAATTTAGAGATACAGAAATTGTTACCTATGTAAGTAATTTTTATTCGGTAAGTATGTAGGCAAGCACAATGAACTCTGTTTATTTATTATTTTCGATAATTTTCTTTTTACGTTTTATTACACTATGTTTTCTCTGGCATAGAGATGCATGTCGTAAAAAATCATCGTCTGTTTTTGGCAAATGCCCCTGCCATAGTTAAAGCAGACTATGAAATTAATAATATTTATTGGTATATTTGAAAATTAAAATCTTTTGCTTAGGAGTGGGCTACTATGCATTTGTTTCAAAAGCATTTTATGATAAAATATATATTTTTTTAATCTCACTAGGAATTAAATTCATAGGACATACCCACTCAGTCCAGAATGTCCACAGGCCATCTGGTGGACAATTATTGAGAGGGAACTGAGAGAGGAGCAACTAACCAGAGTGATGACGCAAGATCGTAAGGTCTGCCGATTGCGCACCAGAAGGGTCGACCCCAGATGAACTGGGAAGAGGAAAGGAAGAAAAAGAACTAGAAGATCAGGTATTAAATTCGGAGCATGTAACATGGAATCTGTTAACGTAGAAAAACACAAGGTAGGTACTTAATTTTATTTTAAATGAAAACTCACTGTTTTTACTCCTACAATTTTTAAAATTATTTTTAATCAGGCCGAGCGATTCGCATGGTGAAAGCCTTTTCAACAATGGTTTCACCAATTGAAAATTCACCGGGTGAAATGGTCAAACTGATTATAAAAAAATGCAGAAGTAATTGCCTACAGTGTGGTTTCATTTACAATAATTAAGTAATTTTACATCGTCAACGCTGTCAATGTCAAAAATAAAAAGTGGGTTCTTTGTTTTAGTTTCACTGCGTATTTATAATGATGGTATTCGATTATAGACCGTTAATAAATTAACGGTGAAATTGAAACTATAGAGGTAGGTCTGAATATGAATTAACGTCAGTTTACCTACATTGTATTTTATTCATATTTAAAAAAAAAAAATGAATATGTCCTTGTTAAACAAGTACATATACATCTTCCTACGTTTCCTAAAATAAGCAAATAAATGCTTTTATTAATTACCTTCATTGTGTTTTATTCTGTCATCATGGAGTTTCACCAAGAATTGTGCATCTACAACAATACCACGCCATTTTTCTATTTAGGGTAGGTAGAGAGAACTAAAAAAACAGATTCCTCTCTCTTGATTTACATTTCTCGCATCATTCCCGTCCATGCATCGTCTTTCATACACTCTTCTATTAAGTGTTCTAATTTCTTACTTTAGCAAACATTTCATTTATGATATGATCGTGTTAACTTTTTGACAAACTAAATAAATGAAAACAGATGACTAACTGACACTAGAGTCTACAATCTGAATCTACCCGTTTGCATTCTGTTTCCGGTTGGCTCTCTGATTGGTTGAGATCTCGTAGTATTAAGTCAAATGAGCTGTGAAATTTTATATTAAATGCGAAAAATTAAAAGAATATTATATATTTAATTTATAATAATTTATAATTCAATTTATAAAGCAACTCGCTCACGCGAGTCGCTATTATTATTATACACAAACTTAAACCTAACCTAAGAATGCAGAAAAGAAACTCAGGGGCTAGACGCTACTCTAACTGACTGAATCACTTGGATCAACATAATGGACACATTCCTGATTTTGAACCACAAGCAAGTCGACGTTTTATCAAGGACATAAACTCAACTATGTAATACATACATTTACTCCTACACAAAGTATTTGTCTACCGCCTAAATACATATTAGTGTTAATGACAACACTGGGAAACAATCCAAAGAATCTGAAAGATCCCACCACACCACAATAATATTCTTATCTAACCAATACTTTTCTCGTGTCAATGAATTCCATTCTTGCTGATAAAGCTTCATCCACCGCCATCAAAAGCGTCAACTCATTCATTCACGATTTACCTTGTGGTCCTTTTTTATTATCTAACCATACCTTCTCAAAAATATCTTAAATATTCACGTTTTTTTTAGGTACCTACCTGTTACAGCAATCAGTTTTTTGTATTCCCTTTATTATTTCATTAGGTAGGTATAAATAAAAAAATCAATATAATTTACAAAATATTATAAAACAATATTAACAAACCTATTATAAAATATGGTTGGTTGTAAGAAATTGTAATATAAACAAACAAATATATTGCCAGTGTGCAATATATGTATTTGTTTATATTATGTACAAAAAGATAAATAAATAAAATATACTCATATCACACCTAATTGAGGGAATGTAGAACGATGTACATTTTGTACATAGTTGTTTTACAAGGATATGTTTATTAAAAAAATGTAATGAATCAAGTTTTTTCATGAGTTTTTTCATAATAATTAACTTTAATGGTGAAAGTCATGTAACGTTCCTATGGGCGAATACTTTCGGTCAACTATAAATATATTATGTAATAATATTAGCATGTAAATTTACAAAGTGACAAATCAAAAATCAGGAATAAAAAGAAAGAATCATACAAAAATACAAATAGATGAATGTTAAATATTATACAGCCAATTTTTTCGACTATTTTTATTACTATTTTATTTGTTCAAATCTGGTTGATTGGGCCTTCGTGATCTAAGGGTCCTGGGTTCGATTCCCGGTGGAGACACAGTTTTTAATTGTGTTTTCAGTTTGGATCTGTGAGACGATAAATATCGTAAGTCTCCAGAATGTGGCAACTTGTTATTGGGTGCGTGTTAAATAATTATTTGACATTGTAGTTGTTAGTTGCCCGTGAAGCTACATAAAATAAAAATGAAATACTTACGTAAGATTTTAAGCCAAATAATTATGAATATTATTTTAGTATTTTAGTTTGTTACTGAATAAGTATATAGTCTTCGCCTGATTTATAGGAATAATTCGGTAAATTTATATTTTACAAATTATTTGCAAACATTTGATGTTATTATATGGCATCGAAAAATAAACATTAGGTACCTACCACAACATTGGGTATGTTTATTGTGTTGTGAGTAGGTATAAGCGGTATATCCCCCCCCCCCCCACAATGTGTTGTTACCAGCGACAGGTGAGCGGGTGTGCATTATCTTATAAATAGGATCACGACATATGCATGTATGCCCACATATTTTATTCTGAGAATTTTAATTATTATTTAAAAAAAAGATTTTTTTCATTAATTGTTTTTAAATTTTGTTTTTTGAGTATTTTTTTTCTTTATTTATTAATTTTACTTGCTCATGTTTTTTATTTTGTTGTTTTGTTTATTTTTTGATATGATTTTGGTAATCCACACGTTTATTTTTTTCTTGTTTAGCAAATTTATGTAAATGCTCTCATGAGCGTAGAACTTAATAAATAAATAAATACTAGTCCCGTTTCACCTAAAAAGGCAACATCCAAAAACATGGGGGGGGAGTGAACCTCATTGTCAAACTTTGTGAGATGTTTATTCGCCTTTCTATTACCCGGCTCTTACGGGAAACACTATTCTAAGCCGGTGCCTGACAGATAATAATATGTATGATTTATATTTTATTCTAAGTTTTTATGTTGTGCTTCAGTAGATAGATTATTATAAAATTTCATATTTAGGAAATTAAAAATGGAAGAAAATTAAATCATAATAAATCGATATATAAGCATTTTCAATCTTGTACGAATAGGTACATAACAAAGACCTTATATACTAAAGTATAAGGTCTTTGGTACATAATAATTGAAATACGACTTTCTATACGTTACGGATTTGGAAAGAAATGAAAATTTATGACTGAAAACATATTTTGTCGATTAAATCATAACCGTATGTATATGGTATATTCATAGAATTTTATTATAATATACTAGATGTACATAGTACCTACTCCGCGAAAAAAGTGAATCATGGAATATCACGCGTTTGACGTTATGGTTTGCAACATATTTCAGTTTTCCTTACATTTCAACACATCCTAGATAACTGTTTTCTAAACCTTGATAAACAAAGTATTTTTTTCGACAAATAAATCCGAAAATAATTCACATTATAGTAATTCTCTATAGAAAAACGATGTGGTCTGCCAACCAAAACGTCAAAAATCCCCCAGAAAAATGCCTCATCTATGGGTATACCACAGTGTGTACATTTTTAATAAATAACATAAATTGTTTAAACAATCAATAATGGATAGGAAGGTATTTGTATATAAGTACCTACTATTAGAAATACAGAACGTTATACCTAGGTAGGCACATGTTAATGGTTATGTTGTTTTTTTATTAATGATTTGAATACACCTGACATAAGTATCTTTATTTCTATCAACATTTCAATAAAACGAGTTAGGAATGCGCCCAAAAACAAAAGAAACCGCTTCAGGGCGGCCGAAATAGTGGACAGGTAAAAAATGGACCTTTTTAACAATAATATAATTTAAAATCAATGTTGCCGATTGAAATGTCCGCCTGGCGATTCATGCTGCCTATAAAATAGAGATCAGGTTCTTTATATTATTATTATGTTTTATTTATTATTAAATCAATACACAAATCCATTGTTAAAAGTCACCCATACAAAGAAAACAAAACTATTGTTCAACAGATAACTAGATTGATATACCTACCTACTTGATGTTTATATTATTTGTTTAAATATATTATTATTATTTATAGTAGTAGACCACCCGATATTTATTTATTTATTTATTCATTATTGTACCAACACAAATTAAATATGTCGGTATAGGTATTTATAAGGTATTTGTATTTTGTTATAAAATAATAAATAAAATCTAAGTATTTTGCATAATAAAAATTAACCACACAATAATTAAGTAAATAACTCACTTTGATTTTCTCCCCATCTGAGGTTAAATATCGAGATTCAGCCCCCCTAGACAACGTGTCATCATTTAGCTGTAGAAAAGAAACAAGAAAAGATAACTCAATGTGTGGAAGTGACAGTTGTCACGTGACTGGCAACTGTCACTTCCATACATTGAGTTATAATTTCTTGAGCTGAATGACACGTTGTCTAGGGGGGCAGGAAGGAAAAAGAAGTAACGTAATAAGATAATATAGCAAAATATTTCTAAGAATATTCTAAGTAATCCAGTTTATGTCATATCTATTTGTTTTTTTTTTTGAAGATTATTTTCAATACAGATATGTATAGGTATATCTTTTGTTTTACGATTTAAAAATCCAGACGATGGGACATTAATGGAATTGATTATAGAATTCCTTAATATCAATATTTTGTAATATCTATCTTACTTACTAAGAAAAACTTTTTTTTCTTCTTAAACAAGACGAAAAAGAAGATAGGTAATAATATGTAGGTACATCTAAGAAAGGCGAAAAACAAAGAACTGGAAGTTTATTCACCGTTTTTAAAAATAAAAATGTAGGTATAGTTGTCGCCAAATATCTTGAGCCATTTCGCCGAGATTGGTCATTGGTCGACTCCTTGCTCCTTCATCTGACGTTACTTGACTGGGTGTTTTAAAGTTTAAATACTGAAGAGGTGTGGATTTTATATGAAGGGGGTGAGGGTTGGAGGGGCAGTTCTTCGGATCGCTGCTATGGTGGGGTTTCGGGTGGGGGTGGTCTCTTGAAGACAGTTTTAGGTCTTTTGTACTTATGGGAGTCGTTTTCATCATATGTGGCTAGACTGTTGATGGAAGCGTTCTTATGCAAGGGGATCTTCGCATAAAAACGCTTTGAAAGGGAGATTATGAAGTCTTGGATTGTGGGTATTTTTGCATCCTCGTGTAGTTGGGAGCTTCTTACCCATCTTGGAGCGAACTTTAAAAAATTAACTGGGTTTAAATACTGAAGAGGTGTGGGTTATAGGATGGGGGCTGAATTTATGTTTTATATGAATGGGTAAGGGTTGGAGGGGGTGAAAATTTATACGTGTATATTTATAGAGTTTTTTAGATCGCTGTTATGGTGGGGGTTCGGGTGGGTGTGGTCTCTTGAGGATTTAGGTATTTTGTACTTATGGTAGTCGTTTCGCCGAGAAGGGGGGCAATTTACACGTAAGTACTTATACCAACGAAGCAAAAAGACACAAATTTGCGCTCTGCAGACCCGTATGTCTGGCTCAAGTTGTTTTACGATATTTGTAATAAAAAAGTCGTTTTTTTTTAATATAACATATATACTGACTAATAACGCCCCATTAGGCAAAAGCCTGTTCTGGGTCTGTTATTTTATACAGTTGAGTATCTTTATTCAGCTGTTATTTTCATATTTTCACATGTTATAAAATGAGAGTAAAAAAGAGTAAAAAAAATGTCAAAAAAATGATCATCATACATCATTCGTCCTTTTCCTCATGACTGAGGATAGCGGCTGTAGTCCGTCGCCGCACGTATGGCCCGCCTCCATGCCAATCTGTTTTGGGCTGAACGCAGAGCACCAGTCACCGAAGACCCCATTGTGGACTTAACCAAATCGCTCCATCTGGTCGGTGAGCGACCACGAGATCTCCGTCCCTCCACGCTGCCCATCACAACAATAAGCTTCTCGAGGCAGTCTGGTTCCCTTCTGGCAATGTGTCCAAAGAATTGAAGGATACGTTTGTAACATATCGTCGATAGACGATCCTCGATCTTTAGCTCGTGTAGAATTGACACATTCGTTCTTCTAGAATATATAAAAGATAAAAGAAATATAGAAGATATAAGAATGATACAGATACACAAAAATAATCAATTGTATAAAATACTGAAATGAATTGTATAAATACAAAAAGATTAAAATAAATAAATAAATAAAAAAGCAAAAACAAATAGTATAGTTATTGACAGAAAAAAATGGAAATATAAATATGACATCGGGTCAGACAGAAGTCACGGGCGGATAACCACCTCCGCATAGTGCCTACCTGACATCTAAACTTTAACCAGTTTATCAGTACAAATTTTGATATTGTACATTGGGTCAAAAATAAAGTCTGATTCAATAGACATAATTTTTGTATACTGATTGGTATGAAATATCCTGCATCTATAATTTATTTTAACTGTGAGAGGGAGAAAGGGGGTGTGTAATGTGTATGTATGTATGTATAGTATATAGGCGAGCGACGCAGCAAGGCGCCACGCCATCCACTCACTTGCTTACTGTATTACCGTGTCGTATTGTAGGTATAAATAAATATGTAAATTGTATATGTTGTAAATAAGAGTGAATAGAGAAAGCAAGAGTTTGAATTCGTCATATTAAGGATTGCATTTATCAATCCTCTTATTATACTTTAAATGTTCAGAGAGATACCTCCTATACCATATTCTTGATTACCTCTGTCCGTTATTCATTCCCTCCTCTTGCTTCCTGCTTCCCTTCCTCTTCAGCAACAGGGCCCTAAACACCTGGGTGGGCTCGCGCCCTTCCTCTTACCCCTGTCTACTTCCTCCACACACCGCTTGCTTCTTCCATATAACCAATTACTAATTATTATTATTATTATACTCATTTCAGTCTTAACACTAAAACCTTGTTATACCTACTAAAATACGTTTTGTACAAATGTTTTCTAAATAAGAAGGTGCAGAGCATAATCTGGTAAATCTGATGTTAAAATTAATACTAAAATTACTGAATAAAAAATAAATTATTTAAACAAGAGAAAACCTATTAAAAACCGAATCTAAAAATGCATCTACCTATAACAAATTAATATCGTACCTACCCTAAGATTTACGATATTCGTCCAATTATTATCATGTATCTGCTCATAAGAGTTGAAGAGTTCCGTTGCTTTTCATATATCCCATAATAAGATCTTGAAAAAAAATGTTATGTAAAAATAATCATCATCATCAGTGTCGTCTTGCTCATTGCTAAGGGTCGTGACCAGACTCTCTTGTCGTCATCATGATGTTGTGTGCTGTAGTCCTCCATTTCTTCCGACACAGCCGTCCTAAGTAAATCTGTTTACGTAGTAGAGAATACCCACACGTCGTGCAGATGCTGCATATGCAAATTTAATAGTTTGATGATTTTTCTCGTGAAAACCATCATCAGATCTTGGCCGAATTCATATAAAACTAAAATAGAAATGAAATCAGACTACGTAATAAAGAATTATCGCTGAACATAAAAAAATATTTCACGACGAATTGATAACATCCGCTTTTTTTTAATTCGGTTAAAAAATCTCTGTGTAGGAAACTTGGCCTCCTCAATGATTCGTCTCCGTTGCACTCTGTCTATGGTCGTCTCTCTCCAATTCCACACCGCTATCTGAAGGTTCCTCTACTCCTCGGTACCTAGGCCTTTCCACACTTCTCTGTTTTCTGAAATAAAATAAATGCATTAGCTGAATAAAGTTGGTATTCTTTATAATCGTTGTCGTAGTGTACTTGGCACCAAAATAATAGCTGTATTCTTATATCTATCAGTACCTATACAAACAAAATTATACGATTATAGCTGAAACTTAAGTACTTACATCAAGTTTTGTTATACGTTCATTTGATGATAGTTACACCTTAAACCTTTTATCCCATTACACTATTACAAGTAATCGAGACAAGGTATCAAATCAATTAGATGTATTTAACACTATTACCATCTCATGTCAAAGTATTTAATAACAAACCTACTTATATTTCATAAAATATTAATTAATAACAAATAGGTAGATAATTTAAGTTGAAGGAAAACATTTTATATAATTACTCTTCTCATACGACTCAAGATACATACCTACTATAAAGAAAAAAAATGGTGAATAATAAAACTTTTTTTAGTGATGAGTAATGATTGTGTGACTTTGGTCTTGGTCAAAAAGTTCCGGTCATAGTCTTTTGTATTCGGTTGTGATTTTGGACTTTAAATAGTATAGTTATTGCGATTTTTACGATTAACAACTACTTTACATATACATATATAGCAAACATACACAGCAAAAGCCGTGTGCCAGAAATTAGTAAATCAATTTGTAATATTTATAAAAGAATTTACGAATTCAGGAAAAAAACTTACTTTTGGTAAAGATCATTTGTCTTGTTTGTTTTAACAATTTATTATCATGTCTTTTATGTCAAAAAATCGTGTACCTAGTAGTTTCGCAGATCATGCAGTGGCTAATTTGTAGTCAAATCTAATTTTATTCTCACTAAAAATATACAAATGAAGGCTAAAGCAAAAATATTTATTTTTTTTAATTTTGTCAATGCTGACGGTGTTGAATATGTAGAATTCCATAATGGGTATTTTAAATCAAACAAATGATTTGGTCTACATATATATTTTTTCCTGAGTCCAGGACGACCGTTTCAGCTTATTAGGCCCTTATCAACTGGATATATATGTAGACCAAATCATTTGTTTGATTTAAAATACCCATTAAAAAATATTTATCTTCTTATCTTTGATTTCATCTTCCTCTCTTCCTCCTTTTGTTTTCCTTTAATTGCTATGAACTGTTCTTACATATATTCAATATTTTTCATGTCTTACTTTTCTTCTGTTATCTTTATTTTTCATTTATTTTTGTCTTGTCATTACCTCATTGCCTTAGTACACACTGTAGGTATTGTATATTTATGTAAGATTAACTGGAAGAAATTGCCGTTTGGAAATAAGCCCGCCAGTGTACAAATTATATGTACCTACAAGAAGTTACAAAAATAAATAAATAATTTTGTAATAATAAAATGAATTTGTTTACAAATGAATGATGTACGTATTGTGAGTTCAATATTTTGTTTACAAATGAATGATGTACGTATTGTGAGTTCAATATTTTGTTTACAAATGAATGATGTACGTATTGTGAGTTCAATATTTTGTTTACAAATGAATGATGTACGTATTGTGAGTTCAATATTTTGTTTACAAATGAATGATGTACGTATTGTGAGTTCAATATTTTGTTTACAAATGAATGATGTACGTATTGTGAGTTCAATATTTTGTTTACAAATGAATGATGTACGTATTGTGAGTTCAATATTTTGTTTACAAATGAATGATGTACGTATTGTGAGTTCAATATTTTGTTTACAAATGAATGATGTACGTATTGTGAGTTCAATATTTTTTAATAAATTATTCTTTCGTTAAAAAATTGTCTTAAGATTTAATAATCTGAAAGATTTAATTTACCTATTAGACAAGCTTAATGTCATTATTTGTTTAAGACATTTATTTAAGATTTAATTAAAAAAAAAGATTAATAAATGAAAAATAAAAAGTGTAGGGGCACTCGTTTCATGGCTGCGTGATTACATTATTTTTTGCCCAACATTAGCCACTACATATTTGTTTTTATATGATGGTATGAATTCCATACCTATACTCCGAAATAACCATAAAATATTACTTTGTATTTGAAAGACGATTTGAACAATAAAGCAGTTGTATTTAATAGTACCGAAGTACAGCTATAATGTTAATAATAATATTAGATTACGAGCATTATTAAAAGTGTCAAGATATTCTAAGTACATAGGTACAGCTAAAAGGTTGTTATAATGAGAATATTTGTTTTAGATAACGATCTTTAAAAAAACGTATATCATTTATAGAGGCCTTCAGTTGAAATTATTTAATTTAAAATCAATAAATTTATTTAATAAACTATAATAATCTTCTGAATGCATCTTATTTTTGTTTATCTTAGTGATATTTTTGTGAGAAGGGTCTTTATCTCTGTTAATCAAATATTACAAATCTCGAAACAATCTACCTGTTATTTACTTATGTAACAACTCATTCATCACTTGTTTTTTTTTTTCTAATTGGACAGTTTTGATTTGTCAGATTCCAAGATTTGATATGGAGATAACAAAACGATGTCTTGTTTAATCTTTGAATGATTCAAACATCAAACCATGCACCATCTGACAGCAAATCCTGTTTACAGGTAGCTGCATTCATACATACAAGAACTGGATGTAGGTCACACCTGTGTTAATAGAAATATTACGGGATTGACTTATTAAATAAGTTTATCCTTATATTGAAAACGATTCATCAGTAGAAATTATACTTGAACTACATACATTATTATGTGAGTAAGTAGGCATCTGATCAAATCAAAGTATTAATTTTTGACGTATAATAATGTAAAACAACTAGGTATATCCTTGTAGGCGTTGAATCGGAGATCCGCGGATCTGAAAAAAACTGTTTTTTTTGTTAATTGTACCTAACAAAATTTCATGTTTAAATTAACCGAACTATAGCAACTAAAAAACATTTGGTTTTGTGCACACGGCTAAACAGTACAGTCATAGTTAGATAAACCTTTATTACTCATAATATTTTTTTCAGTGCGGACTTTACAAATTCTTGATTCTTTAAAACAAAAATCTCTATTAAATACAAACATGTTTCAGTATTTTATATAATTACTTTATAAAACGAGTGGGTTGTGGCCAACGCTGTATTCCTCACTCCAAAGCACTGCATTTTTTATGAAAAGCTTTCAGCATTTTCATGAAATTAGTTCGTTAAATTATTTTTGATTCAAATATTTTATTATTATGAAAACTTGATGATTCTTCAATGTCATTTTATGCAAGTGTTGTGTTTTTTTAGCAATTAGAAAATAAATATATCAAATTTTAAATTCCGAGCTTGGGGTAATTTTGAAATATTTGACAGTTGAAAAAAATAAGAAGAACTGATTAGATATCCTTCAAAATTATATGGATTGTAAGCGAGTATTTTAATAAATACAATTTTGCAAAATTTCTTTAGTTTATAATCGATGAAGTAGATTCATTGTGATGAAACATTTTGAATACAATCTCAGCATGATACTAGTTGATAATTTGCAATAAAAAAATAACCATAAAAATTGCGAATTCATAACACCCCACTAAATCCCCTTGGGGTAGTGAGGAGTAATAAGTACCTACCTAAAAGTATTTCAGGAAGAATGTAGGCATATCTATTTATAAAATATAATATAGCAATGTTAAAAATGATATCAAAATTAAATTTGATTAACAGTGAAAAATTCCAGAATTTATAATTTTACACTTATGTACCTATTACGTTAAAATAACGTATTTTAAAGTTTACATTTTCATGAGTATAGTAGGATAAATAGTCAATTTAGAAAATCTTTAACCCAGAACCTTCAAAAATTACGTCTTTGAATTAAACAGTTTATTTTTTCATCTTTATTCTATTACGTTATTTTGTTCTAATTTGAACTTGTTTAATACATTTCTTGTATATAACTAAAAAAAACTACAATGCCTACGAGCTAATTTAATCGAAAGCAAATATATACAAAGTTTATACATTTTTAATTACAATTCTTGCTATATATCACAGATTTGGCGATATAAAATATTTGTTCGTTTTTTATACATTAGAAGGTAATAACTATGCATATTTGTATACATTCCATATGCCCAAGGTCACTGGCGTTAACTAAGGACTTAAATAATTTAAAAATATTAACTAAAATAACTTTTTTAAAATAAAATATTAAAAAATATGATTCTTCAATAAATAATTATTGCATTGAATTTATTTCTTAGTACAGTGATCTCTAAATATTTTTTTGTAATAATCTATTCCTATCCTTTCATTTGTGTAGAGTACCTACCTACTTTGTCTAAAAATATAAATATATCATATTATTAAGCTTTATTATATTGTTCTATTAATTTAAAATTATTCAATATTATTGTTCATAGGATTTGGAAGGGTTTATCTTCAAATTGAGTGGTTCTAGTTAGCAATTGATCGTTGAGAAGATAATATCAGCCAACATAACATAACCTCGGTCTGTTCTGTTCTCCCCTTTGGCGTTTATATGGTGATTATGGTGATGGTCTTTGGACTAATTTCTAAATAATAGCCAGAACAGTGGTTGGTAGGTGGACCTAGTTAATATCTCTTCATTCTTGATAGAGACTTTCATATAACTGACTGGTATTATGGCGGCTTCATTCACTATAAAGAGATCCGATATTAACTACATACCTACATATAGACGTCCAAACATAATGAAAGCATTTTGAAACTGATATAAGTATTATATCTACCAATGTGATAAATATTATCCGTATACCCAGCCCTTGTATAGGCTAGGTATACGGATGTGCACAAAAATGCACACTTAATTACCTTCTAATGTATGAAACACGAAAACATATTGTATATCACCTATAATGTGATAACATTTTTTCGTGAAGAAAAGGTAAAATTTAGAGGTTTTTTTTTAAATAGTAAGAATAGTAATTAAAATGTTATGATAATGAAAAACCCAGACGGTAGATTTTCACATTCTCTTTCGATTGAAGTAAATATTTACTTCATAGGCCTTCTAGTTTTTTAGTTACTCAAAATAAAAAATTAAAAAAGGATTTTACTTAAACAAATTAAAATTTCAAAAAACTCTAGAATAAAGATGTTAATACAAACTGTTCCTTATTTCAAAGACGTATCTTTTGAGGGTACTGGGGAAATTATTTTCAAAATATACTATATAGCCTACTATAGTAATATCTACTAAGGACGTTGATAAGAAAAGTTTGGAGAGTGATTTTGAATACGATAAAGCGAGACAGGTATACTTTGTTTCTCTCCATAATCTTATTTTAAAATATATATTCCGTTGTTTTCAATAAAAACAAAATAAATTCTTTACATGACGAAAAATATCAATATAAACACGGATTAAAATAGTATTTGTTTTTACTTCTGTGAATATTTCAAAGGGAACTAGTTTATTTTTACAGCACATATTTTTAAATAATCATGAGTGGAGTCTTCTACTGGAAATTAAATATTTAAAATACTAGTTTCATGTAACACACGAGATCCAATTGTCGATAGCGATAGTATGTATAGTTGAGAAATAAGTACCAAACTATAAACCCATAAATACAAATTATTGAATATTTTAAGATATTTTGTTTTCTATACAACACATGTCGGTATGTATGTCAAGATAGGACAGTATGGAGGTCAGACCTTTTTTCTACCCAGGATATGAAAACAGCATGATGATATGTATGTATGTTTCGAGATTTAAGTATCAAACTATTAAGTCTTCTTACATATTGTGTATAGGCGACTGCAATACAAATTGTATGAAGTGATGTCGTCACTAAATTAATTTTTTATAAAAATTGTTAAAAAAAATTGACATGTACTTCTACAATATTAATATTTTTTATAGAAAATTAAATTATCTAGTTGCGGTGTTTCGGCTTTCTTCCATATTCTTTAAAACTTTGGAAATATAGGCAGTTAAACACATAAATTTATCATAAAAAAAATATTTTCTTTAAAAATTCAAAAGTTGATAACCCCTGACTGAAACAAAAATTTAAAATTCTGAGTATAAAAGTTTTGTAGGCCTATAACTATTTATATATTCTGAAATTTTGGGCTCTATAAATTGAGCGGATCAAAAGTAAATCCGTATATAGAACATATACGCTGCGAAGTCTCTAAGTTGGTGTTTTGTGACTTCAAAGTTGGAAAATCCGTGAAAAATATAGACCCTGCATACAATCTCTCGTATCCTGGCTTGAAACATTGTCGATATGTTAAGAGAACAAAGTTCTCATGAACAAATCGACAGTTGGATTTAATAAAACATACTAGGTACCTATTTTGTATTTTTTGTGCTTTTATGCGACTTCTGCTATACAAGCCTCACTTGATAGTAAAATTATCATTATTTATGAATTAATTATATAGTGCTAAGAATGCGAATTGATTAAGACATAATATATCAACTTGGTTATAATAAAAGCGTATCCATGTTTTGATTAATGGTTGTTTATTGTATAAAATTTAAAACAATCTCAGTGACTTCCAATACAGCTTCCCTGATTCCTCCATATAGGGTCGGTAAATATTAGAATAGTGTATTTTAAAATAGTGAACGTCATTTATCTGTGGACGGGTTCATAATAAATCGATAAAAATATCATTGAACTGTCAAATAGTGACAATAGATAATTTATCTGTTTCCTATTGGAGCAGGACACTTTTAACTTATCAACGTGAAATTACTTTGTAACGAAAAATAATAAAAATATCTTATTAGCGTTTCGATCTCAGCATTGTCTACCTCCCTCGTAATTGTATAATTTATATCGCAAAAAACGAGATGGCGATATAAATCCGGCTCTTTAAATCTCTTCCAGGGATTCCTTCTTAGGCAGTTAGTTAGTTTTATTAATATTTGTTTTTTATTCCATGTCAGAAATGCCGAAAGGTCTCGAGGACCGCTGGGCTATGCCAGTCAGGGCCGCCTCCAACATTTCACGTTCCCGTGTTTAATTAATTTTGAATTGGATACAAATCATGCTAGATAAAACTATACGGTTTTATTCAATTACATTTTATATATAGACACGTTATATGACAATATATTACAATATCACCAACAAAGAGCACGAAATGATGGAATACATCAGTGAGAAAGAGATAATAAAACAATAATTATTCAGACACACGCTGCAGATTATTTTCTCTTTTACTCCCGTGTAATCAAATTAGTGTGAGTACTATATTTTAAGACTCGTGACGACACCGGCATATTCACAAGGTAGATTTTTTAAAATATGCTGACTTGACATATCGGCAGCGTATTTCTTTCTCGTTTACATTTATATAACTATATTAATTATGGAATAATACTGGAGGTCGGTCTTTCACAGTTTTAGTGTAATTTTTACAGGTTTTCATCGCACAAGAAGGCATTTTGAATACGACAATACGTCCGAAAACTACAACATCATGCGTACTACTAAAGTGCGGTAAGAATTGAGTGAGGCATGTACACTACTTTACTTTTTGTTTACCGATTTTCAAGACTAGTAACGTATCTATTATTTTTATAAACCTATCATTAGTTTAAGCCATCATTCAATTACATAAACATTATTATAATATATTTATTGAAGTAGGAGTGAATGAAACATTTTAATTTAGGTACACCAAAAAACAATCTTTAATTTTCCAAAATGTTGTGTTTGTAGGTATGTATCATAATGTGTGGTCTTGCTGCTTTTCGTCACCTAGGTATTGAATACATAATGAAAAGATTCTTTCAAGATATTGTGTGCTTCATACAGTCATACTATATAAATTTGTTTTTTTTTCCAACATTGTTTATATTATTTTGTTTATAATAGGTGTAAGAAACTGTACTTATGTTTAACACCTAAATAAAATATACATACATACAAAAGATACAAGATGCTGACTCATGTGCACAAGTAGGGAGGTAAAGCTTTATCAATCGCTAGACCTTAAGGAAAATAATACCTCTCTTTCCCAAGGTCGGATGAGCTGTCAAAATAGACATTGAACAAGTTGCACATAACCTTTAGTACTGCGTCCCGTAATATCATTTTCAGTTAGGTTCAGTTAGTCTTTATTAATAATATCGACTCGCATGAGTGAGTTGCTATATAAATTGAATGTAGGAAAACTGTTATCAACACCTTTGTCATTTGAGGTTAGGAATATCTTTATTATGTATTCGCAATTGATCACATTTTTCAAATATTTTATCACCAAAAATATATAGAATTATGCTCGTGTTTACTCGTACATATTGAAAAACCTGATTGCAAATGGCCCAAGCAGGTTAAAATCTGTAAAAAAGTCTGTAAATGAAACAAAAAGTTGTAGGTATGTGTACATAAAATTATTTTATTGGTATTTTCGACTTAATGGCAATCACTTTAAAATGACGATTACAAAAAAAAATGTTGCACTATGCAAATAAATTCTCTGAAAGCAATAAAATATTGATAACGGCCCTGGTGGTTTTGTTGGTACGGTCAGACTGTATTAATGGACTCCGTGTGACTATAGCCAGAGATCAATCACAGGGCTGGCATTATATATTTTTTTTACATAAAATGATAATTTTATATTCTACGATAACATATTTGTGATATAATATTTGGGTTTATGGTTTATGATCCAGAGGAATTACTGACAAAAAGCTTATAAACAATATTTATTTGCAAAAAACGAATAAATTAAATTTCAATTAGGTTTATTTTTAACAAAAAAATAATGAATATGCCCTTGTTACAATTATGTATACATTCTTATACATTCCCAAAATTAAGTATAAATTCTTGTGCTATAGATGAACGAAAAACTCTGCGACCCGTGGATTACTAACCCAGCGCGCTAACCGCTTTGCCACCACCCATCTATGCAAGTTTCGAGAGTTTGGTAATCTCTTCGCTCATGGATATATTATAATCACTAATCATATTGCAACATTTGTAAGTTATTTGAAAATGTTGTAAAATATAATGTTCAAATATGATCATTACTTTGATCTGTCGATTAACACAAGACCTGTTATTTTCAGTCATTCTTCTATAGATCTTACTTTATTTTTCAAGTACAATAAGTGGGATTGATGAAATGACGGTTTTATGTCATATCATTGTTATACACCTACCAATATTTATAAAGAGACTAAATATATCATATTTTAAAATAACTGTTGCACATATGTAGACGATACTTATTTCTTCTGCTCTTTTCTTTCCTCGTTGATGTTATCAGACATTATTATGTATACAATACCAAATACTAACGAATTAACTTATTACATAGGTAAGTTGAAAAGTAAAAAATATTAAACTTCTTGAACCTTTTCGCCGTGGAGAAAGGCGGTTTGCACATATTCTAATCAATCAAAAAAACACAAAGTTGAAATCTGCGCACCCTCGTGACTGGTTCAAGATGTTTTACGATAGCTACAGGAATGTTCGTTGTCAAAAGAAACATGAGTAAACATTAAACTGAAATCAAATCAATTTATTTGAATTAAAGACAATTTCATGAACCACAGTAACAGTAAATATGCCTCAAACATGTTTAATTAGTCCGTTTATTCAAACGTGTCGTTTTCATTTCAGATATTCTATAAGGACGCACCATAAACGTGTGTTTGTTACTCATTTAAAAAAAAAATGTCCTCGTTATTCGTGTGTCAACATGTTGTACAGTGAATGAATTAATATAATTTTTTTTTAATTTGACACGTTTCATAACAAATTCCTAACTAGTGGTGTGGTGTTACTTTACATTGAATGGGACAGTGACGGCCCTGATCTCATCCATTCCACGGTGTGTTTTCTTCTTTTTCTCATCAATTTGATTTTAAAAGGCCACGCACACAAATGGGCCCTAAAACAAAGATACGAATGTGAGCTGCAATACTCTAACTTGGGCGCATCGCGTAATGCTGTTATCTACATTCATTGTACATATTATTTATTTATTTTTATTGGTTGATAGACAATCTATAAAACAGACAATGAACCTTCATTGCTTTATTAGTGGACCAGTGAAAACTCCATGCATTTTTTAACAGATTTTAAATTATCTCAATAGAGACGAAGTTGGAATATTTACTGTAGGAGAACCGGGAAATCAAGGCACCTACAAGGCTAACGACCTGTCATCGGCTGGTTTACGTGGTCACTTTATGCGCTTGCGCAACGTTCACCAATTATGCCTTTTTAATGAGATCCCTATCAATTCAATTTTGAAAGTTCTATATATTGTAATACTGAAATTCTTTTCGCTTGAAAATAAGGAATTTTTACTACAGCCATCTATGTGTGAAATTATGAACAATATTCTTATTATTTTTTATTTATTTTTGTTGTAACGCCATCTATTGAGAGAATTGGTTTTTTGCCTTGATTTCCCGGTTCTACTACAGTAAATATTCCAACTTTGTCTCTATTGGGATAATTAAAAATCTGTTAAAAAATACCTTTGACTCCCGACAGGAAAAAAATCCAATGTTTGCGCATATGCAATAATAAAAATATTCGACTCCATGCATTATTCAATAGGATTATTAATATTAATACAAAAAATTACAAATTATGTTTAATTGATTTACTAAAATACTTAAATACACAGCTGATTAAATCAAAGTACAAGGAATGATAGGAGACAGCTGTCCTAAACGTAGGTACTGAGAGAGCTCGCAGAGATGTCGAGTGTATTAAAGAAAGCATTGTACACCACATAGTGCAAGCACGGTACACAAAAGCTTATGTTATAAAAATTTATATAATAAACAATGAAATTATTATACACTTATAAAATGTTAACAATAACAATAAGTGAATTGTGAAATTTCATTCGTACGTAGAAGAAGTATTAAATAATATGAATACGTTTGAAATAGATTCAAACGTAGGAAACTGAAGTAGGTAGGCAAAAATAAGTGGTAGGTCATTTTTATTTTCATTGTTTTAACAGGGTTACCATGTCACAAAACAAACAACGGAAGATTTTTTATGTTAATTTATTAATCCGTAGGTACTAAAGTGTTGTCACTTGAAATTTACGAACTATTGAACATTATTGATAATTATTATATTATAGATGCCACCAAACTTCTCAAGGGGGCATATAAACCTAAACACATTCATTCATTCATTCCTTCATACCATCACGGCATATCCCACAGTGTGTGGTAACTAGCGACAGGTGTGCGGGTGTGCGTTGACTTATAATAGGAAGCACGCCCAATTTTAAATAAAATTTCTCAGATATGTGTAACAGTGTGTTTCTAAAAAAAAATACCATAAATATTTTCAACATTTCTCTAGTGAATGTTCGTCACACAGTTTTAAAATTCAGCATAAATTCTCCTAATATAACTAGTTGCATGTAACACATGAGATCCAACTGTCGATAGCGATAGTATGTATAGTTGAAGAATAAGAATCAAACTATAAACCCATAAATCCAAATTATTGAAAATTTTAACACATGTTGGTATATATGTCAAGATAGGACAGTATGGAGGTCAGTCCTGTTTTCCTACCCGGAATATGAAAACAGCATGATGGTTCTGTATGTATGTTTGGAGATTAAGTACCTATCAAACTATTAAGTCTTCTTACATATTGCGTATAGGCGACTGCCCTACAAATTGTATGAAGCAATGTCGTCACTACATTCAATTTTTATAAAAATTGTTAAAAAAAGTTTGAGATGTGCTAATACCATGTTAATATTTTTTATAGAAAATTAAATTATCTAGTTGGGGTGTTTCGGCTTTTTTCGATGTTTTTAAAAAAAAAATGAAAATATAGGCAGTTAAACTCATAAATTTATCATAAAAAAAATATTTTTCTGAATAAAAAATGTTTAAGAAACCCTGGAATTGTTTTGAATAAATTAATTTGAGATTTTGTATTTGTCTATATTTGTACCAATTTTCAGCGTTCTAGCTTTTATGGTTTCTGAGATATATGTAAAAATAAAGTAAAAATTCAAAAGTTGATAACCCCTGACTGAAACAAAAATTCAAAATTCTGAGTATTAAATTTTTGTTGGTCTATAACTGTGTATATATTCTGAAATTTTGGGCTCTGTAAATTGAGCGGATCAAAAGTTATAAGGGGGGGACGGACACACACACACACACACACACACACACACAGACACACAGACACACACACAGACACACAGACACACGAAATGTTCTACTCCGAATTCTGAGTAAATCCGTGTATGGAACATACATGCTGCGAAGCCTCTAAGTTGGTGTTTTTTGACTTCAAAGTTGGAAAAGCCGTGAAAAAAGTAGACCTCTCCATACAATTCTCGCGAATTCTGGCTTGAAACATTGTCGATATGTTAAAAGAACAAAGTTCTCCTGAACAAATCGACAGTTGGATTATTTAAAGTATCCTTTCTTACAATAGTGTACAAAGACAAAGCTCCTCCACGGTCCTAATCCCCGTTCATTTTCCCTGTCCATTGCTGAGCCATGACACCCTGTTTTCACTAGATTTTTTCCTTGATGATCAGGGGGCCTAGACAACGTGTCATTTAAGGTAAGCGTTATATCGCTAAGCGATAGTAAATGTATGAAATTGGTCGCTATGACAACACGTGACAGCCACAAATTTCATACATTTCTATCGCTTAGCGATATAACGCTTAGCTTTAATGGCATGTTGTCTAGGGGGGCAGATGCATTAGTTAATATATGTCATCTCTTAGTACATGTCCCAAGTTTAACATCTACTAAGCGAAGAATTCAAACTTCTGTATTCAATCTATTTTTCTTAATGTAGGCAACTCACCTATTATTGCGGGTGAAAAGTACCAGAACGAAAACAATATTTTTACATATAATGTATTGTTAGAGAACGGAAGAATGAAGTTTCGGCAGACAGGACGGCTGCCCTATACCTACATCACATGTATATTATATCGTATATTATACATATTTTACAGGTAGATTATATACATATAAAGGTAGGTATATGAAGGTATATACACGAGGTCGTATCAGACTGCGCGCCACCCATGCTCTCTCAGAGGGGGTCAACCTATTATACACATATTACTTGCTCATAATATTATTTTTAAAGACTTACACAAATATTTATACATCTATTCATGCATTCCTGATACAGTTCTACTTGGTTGATGTACCTTCGTAAAAAGAAGAAAGTTAAAACATATTCTTTTTTATTTGAAATATCTGCTGGTTTGTACGATAGAAGCTACGTATGCCTCCCGAGATGTTGAGATCCAGCTGTTCCCATATCTCATCAGTGGTTTTCCAGGAAGATGATGGAGTCCAGAGAATACTTCATTGGTTGCTGATCAAGAGACCCTAACACTGTTTATTTTGTCTACATGGTTTTTCCAATATTTCATTCTGAATCTACTCTCCACTATTTGGAGTTTGGAGGAATTCTAGTTTTAAAGTCGAATTATTTTTTTGTAAAATCATGTTATCATACCTACCTATAATTGTGATCGCGCAGATGTTAAAATTCATCCATAATTCATTAAATTTTTATGATTGAAAAGTCATTGGACCAGGGGGGCAAGTCCCGTCAAACGGTGAAATCTAAACCCTCACGATTACCCATATCAAGGATATATTTTTCATAATATAATATCTTAAGATATTATAGAACTACTGAACTATTTGTCGTGACTTGCCCCTTTGATAAATAAAAACATAGTGTATTCGTCAAGGGGTACAAAGTTTTTAAAATTAATTGTCATTTTTAAAATTAATTGTCATTTTTAAAATTAAATGTCTCTTTTAAAATTAATTGTTTTCGATTTTGTTGTTTTGATTTGTTTCGATTTCCAGTATTTTCTTTTTTTTTATTTTTGAATATGTGTTATGGTATATTTGAATCGTCTATATTACTCATTTTTCAATTATTTTCATGTTTTTCCTTTTTTTTGGTTTGAATACGTATTTTGATATGTTTTCTCATATGTACATTCCTCTTTTTCATTTATTTTCAAACTTTTTTAATGTTTATTTGATTTTTTTGTTCATGTATGATTTGATTATAATTACTTTTATGTTGACTTTGCTTTGTATTGATATTTTTTATTTTTTTATAAGTGATTCCCTCATTAAGCACAAGATTGTAATCTTTTTGATGAGGTACTGCAAGGAAAAATATGTAAAAATGTTATTACTAGTGAATTTATATCTTGATTTGTATTATAAAATTATGTTAAATAAATAAATAAATTTCTTAAGAAGGTACCATTATCTATTGTTTCACAGTGGATTTTTTTTGACGTGTTCTGTATTTGAATTTATATGTATTTGTTATATAAACCGATTCCGTTTGAAATTGGCAGTATGAAAGTACCTACCTAAACAATCAATATGACATGTCATATCTCAAATTCCTCCGTTCGCGCAGTTTACTTTAAAAGGGTTCCCAAGTTTTCGCTTCACGTATTAATATAATATATATAGATTGTACCTACTGGTATAAATATATAAAAAAATGATGTCAGTTTTTTGTGTCGATACAAAGGTAGGTACTTATTTGGAATGACGAAGATGTAAACTTATATTGCCGATGATGTGGGCGACTCACCATAATATATAACATCAAGGTTGTACAATTTTAAAAACAACCGCGTCATTCTGGAAGTATTGGCCCCGGGCAACGTTCCCACGGCAATTAGTAACCTCCCATAACTATACCTGGCCGTCTGGGCGGTTGGTGGCTGTTGGTTCATGGCTGAGTCCCGGCATTGAGTGGCAGAGGAGGGAGCAGTCCGCGCAGGAAGACCCTAGCCTCGGGAGCTTCTACAAACGACGCTGACTGGATTTTATTTTGACCCCAAACGAAGGTGTGGAGATGATGGAAAATTTTGAACTGATTCGACAAAACTTGTAATAGGTATCATAATTACGAGAAGCCCATCAAAAATATAAAATAGATTCACCCATTTTATATTTTACCGAGTATTTTTTTATGAAAACTTTTATATATTTATTTAATTAATGTACAATAATGTGTACAATGGCGGGTTTATTTCCATAAGGCAATTTCTTCCAACCAACCCAAGCAAGGTGAGGCTATAAATAGTGTTATGGTAGGTAGGTAAGTACATAACATTTATAACAAAAAAAAACAAACTGAATGACAAACACAAAAATTTATCAAATGTAGTTGAAAACACAGCAACAAAAAAGACTTTTTAGTCCCTACTAATAATACAAGGTTTTATGATACTGATATATTCAATAACACATATCCGAAATTTCACAGGAGCATATCGGCAATGACGCAGTGACATGAGAATATCTAATTCTATTATCCCTCCCCACTTCAGCCAATTCCTACATATCCCTGCATCATTTGTATGTTTATAAATTTTGAATTACTTATGCTCTTCGTTGTTTATTTTTTTTATGTATTGTTATGAAATTAAGTACTATTTCTATTTAAATTGAAAATTTAAATAGAAATATTTTGAAAATAAGAACCCAAGAAAAATGAAAACAAAAGATTTGAGTAGTGAGTTGGAAAAACTAGACAAACCTTGTAAAAAATATAAATTGTAGAAATATAAATTGTAAAAATAAATAAGACTTTGAACCATAATAAAATAAATAAATATAAATTTCGGTACATTTGGTGTCAGGTGTGGGGTATAAAAATACCCAAGTATTTTTTGTGTAAGAAAAAAATAAAATAGTTATTTATAAAGACATTTATTATGGCATCAAAAAAAAAATAACTCTTTTAGAGTTGAAAGTGGTTGATTTAAAACATGAGTTGGAGGAGAGAGACGCTGATACATCAGGAAATAAAAATGCACTTCAACTACGATTGAGAAAAGTGATGCAAGAAGTAGGTGAGGATCCAGACACATACCTTTTTGAAATGCCTTGCTCTAACAACGATCTTTGTCAAGTCTTAAAAGAACATTCCAGAGACATAGAAGAGAAGTTTCAAGAACATTCCAGAGATATAAAAGGAGAAATTAAAGAAATCAAAGGAGAAGTAGCGATGCTTCAAAAGCATTCAAATACTATAGAAAAGAAATTCCAGAATTATTCTATGACCTTTGATGAGAAGATAAATGAATTAACTAAACAGATGAAAGTTTTGGAGAATCAAGTGCTTCCTTCAATCACGCCAATGAATTCCGAGCAAAATTCAGCTGTAGATACAAATTTTAAGTGTATAGAAGATACAAGAGTACCAACAGTGGAGTGCGTGCGAAATGATATGCCAACCTTTGATGGAAAATGCCCCTGGGAAGAATATTTAACATTGTTCGAGACAGTGGCCATGATAAATGGCTGGTCCATGACAAGAAAGGCCTCAGTGTTGAGTGTATCATTACGAGGTGATGCTTTAAAAGTTTTGGAGACAATTCCTCTAGCTGAGCGACGAGATTTAAAATTGTTGATTGAGAGACTTGAGATGCGATTTGGACATAAGCACATGGAACAGTTTTACAGGTCACAACTTAAGAATCGTAATCAGAAATCTAATGAAACTCTCCAGGAATTTGAGGCGGATATAGCGCGTCTAATTAGATATGCATACCCTACGGTTCCTGATGATGTGTGTGAAAGCCTTGCAGTAGAAAAGTTCTTGGATGGATTGTGGGCAAATGAGACACAACAAGCTGTAAAACTAGCTAGACCACAAACTTTGAGTGACGCTCTAACCCAGGCACTCGAATTTGAATCTATAAAAAAATCTTTACGAGGTCATGCTCAAGCCCGCGTTGTTGAGGCCGTTGAAGAGAATCAAAAACTCATCGAATGCATTGTCGAAAAGGTGATGAAGGCATTGCAAGGAAGAAAAAGACAGTTTCGCTGCTGGGGTTGTGGACAAGCTGGACATCTACGTAATCGGTGTCCAAATGAAGCAACAACGCAACAGCAACAGCCACAGGAAAACTAAAAAGGGTTGATGGGAAGGGGCAACTGTTGACCTACATTACCAATGCCTCAAAGAGATCTGCAGTTGTTGCATCATTCAGTGGTCGAGATACCAGTATGTTTATAAATGGCAAAGTAAATGGAAAGAATTTGAAACTTTTGCTGGATACTGGAGCAACGATGACAATCATGAGACCAGATTTGCTTTATAACAAAAAGTGTATTACACCAACTAAATGGACATTACGAACAGCTACTGGGGAGTCGGCATCTATATGTGGTGAGACATATGCCAACTTTCAAATTGGTAGTTCTATCTTCGATCATCAGGTGCTAGTGGCGAATATAGAGGAGGAAGTTATTCTCGGAATGGACATAATGGCGAAATATGGATTCCAGTTGGATCTAAAGAGGCGATCTTTGAAAATTGGAGATGAAGATGTTCTCGTGCAAGAGCGTGAGGAATTTTCTACACGTGTTCTTGCAGCGGATGTTGTAACTATTCCAAAACAAAGTGAGATGTTAGTACGAGTCAATTTAGACTGTGTTATCCCGAATGGACATGTTTTGGTTGTGGAGTCCAACGCCAACAATGAAGCAGGAAAAGGAGTATTAATTGCAAGAGCACTGATTCAAAACCAAAAGGAAATTTTAGTCAGATTAATGAACATAAATGAATATCCAGTAACTGTCAAAAAAGGAGCTTATTTAAGTGTGTGTTCATCAGTTTCATCAGTAACACAAAATGCCTGCATCGCACAAGTTTCTTCAGAGGATGTACCAAAACATCTTGAAGACTTTGTAAAAGATGCTTGTAAGGAACTTACCAAAGAACAAAGCAAACAAATTAGATACCTCATTGCTCATTATCAAGATGTTTTTGAGAATGCGAGTCTTTCTAAAGGAAGAACCAATGTTGTTCAACATCAAATAGATACGGGTGACGCAAGGCCTATCCGCCAATTACCTAGAAGGCTACCATTAGCAAAGCGGGCGGAAGCAGATCAAATTATTCAAGACATGGAAAGGGATAGCGTTATTGAACCATCAAGCAGCCCATGGTGTTCACCAGTAGTGTTAGTTAAAAAAAAAGATGGCTCAACTCGGTTCTGTGTGGACTTTCGCTTATTGAATAATGTAACTAAGAAGGATAGTTATCCACTGCCTCGAATCGATGACACCCTAGATACATTGGCTGGTTGTAAGATCTTCTCAACTTTGGATCTAAAGAGTGGTTATTGGCAGGTTGGATTGGAACCCAAGGATAGAGAAAAAACGGCGTTTTCTGTTGGAAGTGGATTGTGGCAATTCAAAGTGATGCCATTTGGACTTTGCAATGCACCGGCTACGTTTGAACGACTAATGGAAAGTGTGCTAAGAGGATTATCGTGGGAGACCTGTTTGGTATACTTAGATGACATCATCGTACTTGGGAAGCGTTTTGAAGAACATTTAGGAAATTTGGAACAGGTATTTTCACGATTGAGGTTGGCCAACCTTAAACTCAATTGCAAGAAATGTATATTGTTCCGAAAGCAAGTCAACTATCTAGGTCATGTTGTCTCTGAGGAGGGAGTAGCAGTAGATCCTGAGAAGATTAAAGCTGTTCGAGATTGGCCAGTACTTAAAGACAAACATGAAGTAAGAAGCTTTTTGGGTCTGAGTACCTACTATCGACGATTTGTTCCAGGCTTTGCTGACATCGCAAAGCCACTGACAAAACTCACGGAGGAAAGCAGTGAATTCATATGGGATTTCAAGTGCCAACATGCATTTGAAGAATTAAAACAGGTTCTAATTAATTCTCCGGTTTTGAGTTATCCTCGAGCTGAAGGAATGTTTATTCTGGATACAGATGCAAGTAACGTTGGTATCGGAAGTGTGCTCTCCCAAGTACAAGATGGGGCAGAACGCGTGATTGCTTACTTCAGTAAAGTATTGTCGAAACCAGAACGCAATTACTGTGTAACACGAAGAGAATTGCTTGCTGTTATCAAGTCAGTTGAGCACTTTCGCAAGTATTTATATGGACGGAAATTTCTTTTAAGGACAGATCACTCGGCACTTGTGTGGCTTTTGCGATTCAAGAATCCTGAAGGTCAAGTGGCAAGATGGATAGAGAGATTGCAAGAATATGACTATGATTCTGAACATCGAGCCGGACTTCATCATAGAAATGCCGATGCACTGTCAAGGCGACCATGTCCAGAGGATTGCCAGCACTGTAATAAGGCTGAGGAAAAGTTTTTTATAGCTTGTAGAACCACGGTCGTTGACAATTTTTGGCAAGATGATGAAATACGAGCAGACCAATTGGAAGACCCAGATCTCAAGTTTGTAATGCAGTGGAAGGAAAATGATCAAAGACCTTTATGGGAAGAAATAGCTTCACTATCTCCAAATATTAAGTCATACTGGGCTCAGTGGCAATCCATTGTCGTGGAAAATGGGTTGTTAAAGCGTGTATTGGAGAATGAAGATGGAACACAGCAGAGACAACAACTATTGATTCCAAGGAAGAGAATTCCTGAAGTTCTTAAACTGCTTCACAATGATGTGTCTGGGGGACACTTGGGAGTTAAAAAAACCACAGAAAAAATTCGTCAACGTTTTTATTGGGTCAATTACAATGGAGATGTAAAAGATTGGTGTAGAAGATGTGTAACTTGTGCCACTTCAAACGGACCTCAGAAACGAAGGCGTGCGCCAATGAGGCAGTATAATGTTGGTAGCCCATTTGAAAGGATAGCCATTGACATAGCGGGGCCGTTTCCCACAACGGAAAGAGGGAATAAATATATTCTGGTAGCAATGGACTATTTTAGTAAATGGACAGAAGCCTATGCACTACCGAATCAAGAAGCTACCACTGTTGCTGAAGTCTTGGTAAGGGAACTGATAAGTCGTTTTGGAGTACCATTGGAGTTACACTCGGACCAGGGAAGAAACTTTGAATCAGCCGTATTCCAGGGAATTTGTGAAGCATTAGGAATTCGAAAGACGAGAACAACTGCTTTGCATCCACAGTCGGATGGAATGGTGGAGCGAATGAATCGAACAATTGGAAGATTTTTGTCAAAAGCAGTGTCCGATCACCAGAAGGATTGGGACGAATACATCCACTTGTTCTTATTAGCTTATCGAGCAGCAATTCATGAGACAACAGGGCAAACACCGGCAAGTGTGATTTTTGGCCGTGAGTTACGGTTACCTTGAGACCTGCAGTATGGATCTAAGCCTGGAGAAGATCTAGTTGGAGAAGATTATGTGTCAGATCTTCGGAGGAAAATGAATGCTATACATGACCGTGTACGGTCCAATATTCAAGTAGCTAGTGACAAGATGAAGGAGCGATACGACATTAAAGCTGTGGAAGGTGGTTATCAGGCTGGAGACTTGGTTTGGTTATTTAATCCACAACGACGACGAGGCTACTCACCAAAGCTTCAGAAATCCTGGGAAGGACCGTATGAAGTGATCAAAAGGATTAATGATGTGGTTTATCGTATACGAAGAAAACCAAATGGGAAGCCAAGAGTGGTACATTTCAATCGCCTGGCTCCCTTTTTAGGTGATAACAAGGATGAGGAAAAAAATCCAGTTGCTCAAGTTTGCAATGTCCAAAGTGAAGAAAAGACCTTCGAGGAATTCATGATGACTCCTTATCGACGCACTCGCCATGGTGTGACTGTGGAAATTGAGCAAGACCTCTTCGATATCCCAGAAGATAATGTTTTAGCTTACTGTGTGGCTCAAGACATGAAGATGACTAGTGGTATAGCCAAAGTTATCATGAGAAAGTATGGGATGTTATATGAGCTAAAAGCCAAGATTCTGAAGATTGGAGAAGCGGTCCATTCACAGCATGGAAAACAGCATTTATTCTACATGACGAATAAGGAAACGTCTGAGGAACGAGCAGAGTATGCTCAGATGTGGAACTGTCTACGAAGTATGCGGGATCAAATGTTACAGTTGAATCTTATGAAGCTCGGCATTCCAAAGATCAGTGATGGTATGGATTGGAAAGTGGTTCGGAATATGATAGAAGAGATTTTTCATAATACTGGAATTAATGTTCTAGTTTGCTGCTATAATCCAAGATACAGTAAAAATATAAAAAAAAGTGTACCATGTTACTTTTTCAAAGCATCTCACTGTAGAGAAGGTTCAAAATGCCGATTTATTCATCTAGAGAATTCTGTTCGGGACGAACTGAACTAAGAGGGGGGCAGTGTTATGAAATTAAGTACTATTTCTATTTAAATTGAAAATTTAAATAGAAATATTTTGAAAATAAGAACCCAAGAAAAATGAAAACAAAAGATTTGAGTAGTGAGTTGGAAAAACTAGACAAACCTTGTAAAAAATATAAATTGTAGAAATATAAATTGTAAAAATAAATAAGACTTTGAACCATAATAAAATAAATAAATATAAATTTCGGTACAGTATTTTATATACCTATCTTATCTTGATTTCAAACTTACTCTACTATTAACATATGTTTTAGTTATTTTATTTTTATATTATGTAAAATGTAATGTTTGATGATGAGGGAACGATAATGAGAAATATCTTACATTCATTGTTGTCTTTTGTTATTTGCATATTGCTGTACCTACACCCTTGTGCAAATTAATGTGGACAAGACTAATTTTTCTTAAAAATGTGTTTTCTTCTTACAAAAAATTAAATCATATACAAAATAAAATAAATTCATATTTGATATGTCCACCCTAGGCTTGCAGCACCATCTCAATGCATTTTGGTATTGTTCTACCAGCGATTTGCTATTGTTTTGGATTTTTGGTTCCCCTTACCACACTTCAATCATAGCTTAAATCAACTTGCTTTTTGTTGTACAGTCCATCTTTCTGACTTTTCTGAGCCTTCTATTACAGATAGACCACAATTCCTCAGTTGGTTTGAGGTCTGGTGAGTTGCCAGGCCAATCCAAAACGTTTATCCCATTGTCTGTGAAGAATTTTTTGACATTCTTTGATGAATGGCAAGGTGCCAGGTTTTGCTGGATAATTGATTTTTCTAAATTTATTTTTGATAGCTCAGGGACCATTCTATCTTGCAAAACTTTATATATTTTTTCGCTATTTGTCATCCCTGTTATGGGTACTAATGATCCTGTACCATTAAAAGAGAAACAGCCCCAAAATATTTGCTTCTCGGGATGTTTGACAGACTGCTGAATATGAGCTGGCGAAAGTGATTCACTATCGGACCGATGAACAAACTGATGACGCATGCCCTGGACAAAAAAATAACTTTCGTCTGAAAACAATACCTTTTTCCAGTCATCTTGAGTCCATCCTTTATATTTCTATGCCCAAGCCACCCTTTTCTTCTTCCTAACACCAGTCAA
This sequence comes from Molanna angustata, assembly GCA_963576475.1. Classification (NCBI taxonomy): domain Eukaryota; kingdom Metazoa; phylum Arthropoda; class Insecta; order Trichoptera; family Molannidae; genus Molanna; species Molanna angustata. Next base: position 9,619,475 of record OY754971.1, on the reverse strand, counting down.
GAATTGTTTCTTTAAGGGTATTCGAGATTTTTTTCCAACTTCTAGAAGACGACGCCGTACTGTCGAGGCATGTATACTTGTTCCAGTGACAGCCAGTTCTTTCTGTAAGTCGTTGTTGGTCTTTGTGGGGTTTATTTTACTATTTCTTAACCATAACCAATCTTCTTTCTTTGTGAGTTTTTTTTTCGGCCACATTTTCCCTCTCTCCAAGGTAAAATTGAGTCAGTTTCTCTATGGAGTTTGATCATTTTGTTAACTGCACTTTTAGAAATGCCACACTCTTCTGCAAACTGCCTTTGAGTCTTTTCAGTATGTATAGACAGCGTATTTACCTTAGAATGAACTTCTATTGAAATATCCATTGCCCATGTTTACCTAAACTGTCTCTAAAAATTAAAGGAAAAGACAAAAAATCTCAGACGTAAGCCAAAAATTAGAAACAATCAAAAATTGGTAAAATACTCCTTCAACAATCTGCCTGCGAGCATGATTGAGGTTAACTGACGACTAACTAACACTAAAGTAACGTTAATAGCTGCTTATAGAGTTCTCATAACGAAACGTGAAACATATCCTATTCCAGTATGAAAAAATATGCTTTGTCCACATTAATTTGCACAAGGGTGTATGTTTTAAATAAAACGAGGAAGGAGATAGAGGTTGTGGGAGAAGAGAGAGGGTGGATAAGGAGTGTCAATTATGTAAGAAACCGTATAGGTACCCATCGGAAGAATTATTTAAACAATTCAATGTACTTGATGTCAGACAACTTTACATACGAACAATAGTTTCACATTTCAACAAAGACAGAAGTACAAGTAATACTACGAGGCAAAACGTATACAACACAAGACATCGACATAACTTTCTACCACCTTGGACACGTACCTCGTACTTACGGACAAAGACATTACAGATATCTTGATACAAAAATATTTAATATTATCAATAACGATACACTACCCTCTTCCACGCACAACAAATTCAAGCGCTTGGTAACACTTTGGCTTATGAATAAGGGCAGACAGGGATCGGAAACAGCACTAACACACATTTTAACTTAAATTTGCATACATATATATTGAACATCTAAATTATCTTAGTAAAAATATATTTTTTTAGTTATATAATCTAAATAATATACCCTCAATATCTCACCTTTGACTAAATGCTTTATGAGTACTACCTCAGAACAGGCATTCAGCCTAGTGAGATAGTAAAATTTCAATATTTTTATTATGTATACTTTTTATGAAATGTACTGTATTGAAATATGTAAATAAAAAAAAAAATTAATATTTTTTTCAAAGTCGATTTTTCAAAGTCGAATCAATTGAGTTGTCGCAATATCATAACTTAAGGTGTTCCACGGTCTTGCTGATTCATCTTCTTCTTATTATTATTATATTAGATCGTAGATCTGTTTTTTCGAGAAAGCTATTCCTGCAGTGAAGCTGAGGTCCAGCTATCCCTCCACCTCTTCGGTGGTCTTCCGGGGAGGCGATGCCCTGGTGGGATTTCGTTTGCCGCTATGGATGGGATTCGAGATGCGTCTATCCTGTTGTCATGGTCGCTCCAGAATCTTCTTTTAGTTCTACTCCATCGTATGATGTCCTCGGTCTCACAGGTCCGCCTAATGTCGTCATTGCGAATTCTGTCCCTAAGCGTCTTCCCTGTTATAGCCCTTAAAACCTTCATTTCTTATGTTCGTAGGAGGTTTTTGGTTCTGGTCGTGTCGGCTCTTGTCTTCATCGGATATGTCTTGCTGATTGTACTATTGAATTTAGTTTAAATTTATTTTTCTAGGGAACAGCAATACCTATTATATCTACGCATTACAAACACACTAGTTGCAAACTGTAAAATAATCACTGAAGTAAAAATAAATATAATTTGAATTTGTGTTTTTGATGACATTTTTCATCATACAAAGATAATCTGTAAGAATTCCCATGACTTAGCCACTGATAAAACATTATGTATAGGATGAAATAACCTACTCAAAAATAACTATTTGAAAACAATGCGATATATTTATTTTAATATTAATAATATATTCAATGGAGAGAATCAAGAAAACTTATCTCGCTCTATCGCATTCAAAATCACTGTCCGTACTCTTCGTAGTCTTCGTGTCAACGTCCGTAGTTTTGACGGTTATAAAAATTATGATTCATACTTACTGTATCTAGCCGTCTCTGTTCATTGCTGGACATAAGCATCACTCATATATTTACAGGTTTCTCTATTCTGGGCCTTCTGCATCTAGTCACCAGCAACCCTCTTTATGTCATCGGACTATCGGCATCGCGTAGGTGGTCTGCCTCTACTTCTTTTGTCCTCACGTAGTCTCTTTGGTCCTTCACTCTGGCAATATGTCCCGCCCATGTCCACTTCAGGTTTGCAACTCTTTCAACGACGTCAGTAACTCCTGATCTTCTTCGTATTTATGATTCATACTAGTGATGAGAAAATAAATTACATTCCTGTTCTTGGTGTAATCTAGGTCTTGCATATACCCATTCTCGGCCTTGACTAAAAACCATTTAGGTACTTATTTTGTTTTAAAAATCATCTAATTATTATATTGTTTCGATAGTAGATTGTCAACTGCTTCCTATTTCAAAAGTGCAAGGTTCTTGTGTGTTTACACCGTATGGATGGTCTGGAGCTCCCAAAAAGGGTGTTGTCTAATGACCCAATGGGTAGAAGAAGCGTAGGGAGACCTAAACTACGATGGTTGGACGGCGTTGTCGGGCTATGCCCTACGGTGCAGCAGAAATGGAAGGTCGCAGCCAACGATAGAGCAGTACCTATGGAGAAGATTCTTGGAGGCAGCTAGGACCCATCAAGGGTTGTGACGCTGAGGATTTTGATGATGTACATTAATATGAAGGTGCATGGCAGCCAACGATAGAGCACTATGTAGAAGATTATTGGAGGCAGCTAGGACCCATCAAGGGTTGTGACGCTGGGGATGATGATGATGTACATTAATATGAAGGTGGCAGCCAAAGATTGAGCAGTACGAAGAATATTCTTGGAGGCAGCTAGGACCCATCAAGGGTTGTGACGCTGAGGATGATGATGATGATGCAAGATTCTTGTAAGACTCTTGGTCTTGCAAGAATTTTGTTTAGCACAGATTCATATTATCACGTCCTTCACCAATTGGAGTAGGTGGAGAGAATTGAGCGCTCCATATTTGAATTGGGTGCTTATTGGAACTACACAATTCATTTCAAACTTTGATACAATTATCACCTTACTTACGTTCACTTACACCGTTGAAAAAGTGGACATTTTTCTTTCAACGAAATCTATAACTATATATATAAATTTAATGGATGCACGTTTATATGTTTAAATGTTTCATACACTTTACTTTGTATATCTTGATATATTTTTTTTGTGTAAATAAGTGCTTTTCCAGTTGATGTGATTTGTAGTTTGTTTCATGAAAAAAAAAAATGATTTAATATTTTTTTTATTTTTATTATTTTTACTATTATTATGTTTCAAATCTATACTATCTGACTTAATCTACTAGATACTTATGGTCAATCTGTTTCTTAAGTAAAATATTTTTTTGTTTTTTATTAAAGGGTGGCATTTAGATATATTGTTTAATAATGTTTTCATCATTCAGAACATATATTTGTTTCGGAAGAAAACTATAAAATAAACAAAAAATAAATTGGCTGCCTTAAAACGGGAATTATTCCTAGTTAGGCAGACAAAGGTAAAAAGTGGAACACACCCTATATACCTACCACAAAAATGGTTTAATTCATGTATTATATACTTATTCATATATATATATATATATATATATATATATATATATATATATATATATATATATATATATATATATATATATATATATATATATATATATATATATATATATATATATATATATATATATATATATATATATATATATATATATATATATATATATATATATATATATATATATATATATATATATATATATATATATATATATATATATATATATATATATATATATATATATATATATATATATATATATATATATATATATATATATATATATATATATATATATATATATATATATATATATATATATATATATATATATATATATATATATATTGTATATATTATTATTTTTTCTTTGTATACATTCAATATTGTTCCAATGTAATTTGTTTTTAAAAGTAAATAAACAATTATTATTTGTTTGTATGTTCTCGATGAACTCCTAAACCAACCATCCGATTGCGACGAAACTTTGAGAATTTGTTCAGCTCATTCAGGAGAAGGTTTATGCATTATAATTTATTTATTTATTCGATATCTCACAAAAAAATTTTTTGAAAAAAAAAATTGTATATAAGTGAAAAAATTGTATATACGTGAAACTTAGTGGGTTTGTTCAGCGCGAACACGAGAAGTTTTATGAATTAAATTTATTTATTTATTTATTATCTAACACAAGAATTTAAAAAAAATATCTATTTGGGATTGCCATTATTTTAATATTAAGGATTCCATTAGCGCACATAAAATGCGTATTTGAAGTTAAATTCAATTTTTTAACTTCTCGCCGAAAAGTTAATGAAAAATTATCTATTTGGTATTGCAAGAAAAATTTAAATAAAAAAAATAACATATAAATAAATCAAGGATCGAATAAATAAATACTGAAATAATAAAAAAAATTACCATATAAATAAATAAATAAATCATTGAACGAATAAGTAAATAAATGAATAAAGAAATAAATAAGTGAGAAAATTCATAAATCAAAAAAAAAATCCAATATTTCCATAGGTATATAAAAATGGTATATTATATAAAACTGGTGTAGGTTCAAGTATATTTGTTTGCATAATAAAATAAAATTATAAATTAATGAATGAATAGGGACGGAAGGGACTGTGGGGATGGAAGGGAAAAATACGGAATTATAATAATTAGCGAATCTATATATGAATGTTAAATAATAAAAAGGAAAATACCGATCCAACATTTTGATATATTTGGAGGTAAATAATTAAACAGGCAGGACAACGTCTGCCGGGTTTTACTAGTTCAATATAAATTTTAAGGTAGAGATAATGGTTTGTCACACATTTTTTTCTTAAGCATGCATTCTTCGCCTTATATACCCACATGTCCCACATGCATACGTTTCATCATTTATTTTAGAAGAAATGAGAAAATTGTAAGTAGGTAATATGAAAAAGTTCAGAATGAGAAGGTTTGGCCGCATAGAATGAATGAAAAATGAATGTCTGACAAAATAAGTAGGTACCTAATGCTCCAAGAAAATATGAAATGACTAAACAAGTAAATTGAAATTGATAGATTCATTTTTACTTAGTTGATAACTACGAACAAAATATGCGTAAAAGACAACGCATGGACGTATACGAAGTAAATAACTTCATCCGCCGTGCTATAGTGTTTGACTTACACGCTGGTGTACTCAGCTCAATTCCCAGTAGGGGCCAGACAATTTTCTTCACTGAATGACATATTGCTTCTTCGGGATAGAAACATTGTTAATAAGAATAAATCGCCTTATATATATATATATATATATATATATATATATATATATATATATATATATATATATATATATATATATATATATATATATATATATATATATATTGTATATATTATTATTTTTTCTTTGTATACATTCAATATTGTTCCAATGTAATTTGTTTTTAAAAGTAAATAAACAATTATTATTTGTTTGTATGTTCTCGATGAACTCCTAAACCAACCATCCGATTGCGACGAAACTTTGAGAATTTGTTCAGCTCATTCAGGAGAAGGTTTATGCATTATAATTTATTTATTTATTCGATATCTCACAAAAAAATTTTTTGAAAAAAAAAATTGTATATAAGTGAAAAAATTGTATATACGTGAAACTTAGTGGGTTTGTTCAGCGCGAACACGAGAAGTTTTATGAATTAAATTTATTTATTTATTTATTATCTAACACAAGAATTTAAAAAAAATATCTATTTGGGATTGCCATTATTTTAATATTAAGGATTCCATTAGCGCACATAAAATGCGTATTTGAAGTTAAATTCAATTTTTTAACTTCTCGCCGAAAAGTTAATGAAAAATTATCTATTTGGTATTGCAAGAAAAATTTAAATAAAAAAAATAACATATAAATAAATCAAGGATCGAATAAATAAATACTGAAATAATAAAAAAAATTACCATATAAATAAATAAATAAATCATTGAACGAATAAGTAAATAAATGAATAAAGAAATAAATAAGTGAGAAAATTCATAAATCAAAAAAAAAATCCAATATTTCCATAGGTATATAAAAATGGTATATTATATAAAACTGGTGTAGGTTCAAGTATATTTGTTTGCATAATAAAATAAAATTATAAATTAATGAATGAATAGGGACGGAAGGGACTGTGGGGATGGAAGGGAAAAATACGGAATTATAATAATTAGCGAATCTATATATGAATGTTAAATAATAAAAAGGAAAATACCGATCCAACATTTTGATATATTTGGAGGTAAATAATTAAACAGGCAGGACAACGTCTGCCGGGTTTTACTAGTTCAATATAAATTTTAAGGTAGAGATAATGGTTTGTCACACATTTTTTTCTTAAGCATGCATTCTTCGCCTTATATACCCACATGTCCCACATGCATACGTTTCATCATTTATTTTAGAAGAAATGAGAAAATTGTAAGTAGGTAATATGAAAAAGTTCAGAATGAGAAGGTTTGGCCGCATAGAATGAATGAAAAATGAATGTCTGACAAAATAAGTAGGTACCTAATGCTCCAAGAAAATATGAAATGACTAAACAAGTAAATTGAAATTGATAGATTCATTTTTACTTAGTTGATAACTACGAACAAAATATGCGTAAAAGACAACGCATGGACGTATACGAAGTAAATAACTTCATCCGCCGTGCTATAGTGTTTGACTTACACGCTGGTGTACTCAGCTCAATTCCCAGTAGGGGCCAGACAATTTTCTTCACTGAATGACATATTGCTTCTTCGGGATAGAAACATTGTTAATAAGAATAAATCGCCTTTTGAAAATAAGAACGCCATTATAAATAAATTAGAATGTGTGTCAAAAGAGGAAAGTGTAGCAGTTGATTTTCTAGCGTATCTCATAATAATAAAACGAAATAAGTTTGTATGTATATTTTACTCGTACGAGTATATTCATAGAATATGTTTTTCCTTTTTGTAAGTTATTCAAAATTTTCTTTCCATGTTGACTAAATCAGTGTGTGTTAGTGAATGATAGAAAATGATGGTTCCTTTTGGGCGGAGCTAGTGTGGGCGTGGTCGCATCTGGGTAAGCCAATCACAAGCTTCAGACTCCACCCCAATCCTGGACCTCATACCCGGGATAAATACTATACAGATCTCAGATTAAGCGTCTATAGTACCAACTTTATCTGCCGAGATACAGACATTATGTATATACATCATTATGTACCTACATCAGTAGCGAACTGTAAAAAGCTGAAGTAGGTAACCCAAGATTCATATAATGGTAAAAAATAATGTCACCGTGGCTTTTAAAAACAAAAATTCTATAGTGGTGTCCTGGGATCGATTCCCAGAGTGGGATTAATATATTTTAAATTATTTCACCCGTAAATATTGCTTCACTAGGCTGGGAACAACGGATAGTTGGAAGAAATTTCCAGTCGGCATTAAAATCGCCCCTTGCACATGATACAAAGAAATGTCAGAAAATATAAATTAATTAAATGAGTAGGTACAATATCAAGTAGGTAATTACAAAGATGGATATTTATCGCTGGAAATATTGCAAAAATAATGTATTGTCACGTAGATTTGAAAAAAAATATAGATTGAAGGTAACGTATAATTAATTGATTTCATGGAAACTTCGCCACTGATATTTTTTTTGTATGGGAACTATGGATTTTTGTTCCTAATCGCAGAGCCCCAATCTTATAAAGTTCCAAAAAATCTATGAATGTAGGTAATGTAATGCAATACCTACTTTAATAATTATTTATGATTACTATAATGGTTTTAAAAATCAGGTTTTTTTATGTAGGTATATTAAAAAGTATATGTAGCTAAAAAAAAAAAGGTTAGAAAGATCAGAATGGCCAGAAGTAAGCATTGATAAGTTCTATATAATTTTTCAACAAGAAGGTAAATAAATAAAAAAATAAGATATCGTTTTTAAAGTTTTATGCAATAAGTATAGTAGGTACTATTGTTTACTTTGTATGATATACAAAATTGTTTAAATTTATCAAAATATCAAATGAAGCTAGAAACACTGTCTTCGGGAATACACATATTCTGAAAATTACTGAGCTCTAAATGTTCAGGAAGTTAATAGTTAAAAACTAATTGCTAAATTCCAGTACGGACAGACACGTGATGTTAAAAGGATGTGAAAAGAAAAAAATGTATTTTGTTTTCTATGTTATTAAAAATAAATATATAATTAATTAAATATTAACAAAGAAAGGAATTCAGTGTAGGTACATAATTAACGTAGGTACTTAGTACATAATATGATAAAAGCATATACCTTATTGGTATTTGTTCAACGAAAAGTACTTTTTCCCAACTTTGGGCAAAAATGTTTTTAATGTTGTTTTGTGAACCTATGTACATCTAAATTCGATTTATGGAACCGACTTGCTTTTGTACCTATATGTAATTATATTATTATTTGTTATTTTAAAGCATTTTATCATTTATCAATTTCACTGTGTCTACTTTTTTAAATGTTTTCAAAAGGGCATGGAGTGAATAAATAAATATGTCTGAATCATCTTTGGGTGGGCCACAGCTCAATTTTTATCCAAGACTCATCTCCATTTTGACATTCTTTTATTTTGGACTATATATTTACTATATATTTATCCAAATTATCAGATTCTTTGAATGAAATTGGTAAAACAAAAAAAAAATCGTTTTATTTAGAATCCGTCAGTCGATACCCTAATTTATAAAATATTTTAAAATTTATGTTATAAAATATAGTATTTAAGGTCGCTGTATTTAATTCTCAATATATATTTTTGATGATTCCCATAGGAAAACCGTATCATTTGACGGACAGTTAAAATATCTGAGTAACAATATAATAATAAGGACCCCACCTTCCCTCAATTAAAGATTGAAATGGTATCCCATACCAACCGTGCCTCAAGCGACACAGGAATCGCAAAATTAAGTAAATTAGAAGCCGCCATTCTACTTCTATGAATGAAGACAATTTGACAAGAACGTTGTTTAATATCAGAAGTCGACAACCCAATGGAATTAAAACTCTATAATTAATTAATTTGGACCATTCACTAAAGTGTATAATAATAAACGCAGATTTAATAATGCTGTATAATACGGTTAGGGGTGTTTATGACTCGCCAGATTTAACTCAATCGATATTGTACCACATTCCAATGAAAGGTACAAGGCAGAATGTGACTTTCCACTGCGATAATATCGGTACCTACTACATAACTACTGCCATAATTCCCCAATAAGAATATTCCATAGATAAATAAGTTAATAAAACTGATATTTTTGCAGATTCTCTAGCTATGTACAAGGGATTATTGTCAGACGTACATTTGTTGTGATGACTAATTGTATTGTTACTTAAAAATGTCATACCCGAAATGTGTTGTAATTGTTTTTGACTTTTTATCTTTATTGATTGACTTTTATTTATTATTATTTGACTTTTATTTTTTTTTGATTTAATTTTATTTATTATTGATTGACTTTTATTATGTTTATATTAACTTGTGTCCTTGAATTGTTTAGCTGTGTAGGTACTTAATTAAAAAATATTTAGGAGTTTTTTTGTTGTTGTTATTTTAAAGTGTTTTCCAACTGTCGATTCGTTCATGAGAATTCAATTCTCTGAATGAATCGACATTATTAAGCCAAGATGCGTGTACGAAGGAAAATTTTGTATGGTGTAGTGGACTTTTTGCATGATAATAACACGAACTAGAGGCCTCGCAGCATATATGTTCCCGTACATGGATTTACTCAGAATTCGGAGTAGAACATTTTATGTGAGTTTTGTGTGTCTGTGTGTCTGTCTGTCCCCCCCTTATAACTTTTGATCCGCTCAATTTACAGAACCCAAAATTTCAGAATATATAAACAGTTATAGGCTTATTGGTATAAACATAGACAAATACAAAATGTCATATTTATTTTTTCAAAAAAATTCCAGGGTTTCTCAAACATTTTTTATTAAAAAAAATTTTTTTTTATGATAAATTTATGAGTTTTACTGCCTATATTTCCAATTTTTTTAAAAATTTCGAAAAAAGCCGAAACACCCCAACTAGACAATTTAATTTTCTATAAAAAATATCACCATTGTATGCACATCTCAAATTTTTTTTAACAATTTTTATAAAAATTGAATTTAGTGACGACATTGCTTCATACAATTTGTATGGCAATAGCTACACACAATAATCTAAGAAAACTTAATAGTTTGATACTAATCTCCAAACATACATACATACCATCATGCTGTTTTCACATTCTGGGTAGGATCAAAGGACTGACCTCCATACTATCCTATCTTGACATACATACCTAGGTACATGTGTTGTATAGAAAAGCAAATATCTTAAAATATTAAATAATTTGTATTTATGGGTTTATAGTTTGGTACTTATTCTTCAACTGTACATACTATCACTATCGACAGTTGGATCTCAAGTGTTACATGCAACTAGTTATATGTGAATTTATATATCTAATGGCGTAAAGCCGTATATGTTAAAATAAATAAATAAATAAATAATAACAGATAGGAGTGTGATATTATTATTAAGGTATATGCAGATTTCAACGTTCGGTTGAAATGCAACGAAAAAATTCGGTTCTCTCTGCCTATCCCATGAGGGACATGATGGTACCTACTAGTAATATTATCTTTCATATAATTAGCATATACAATAATACGCAAATCCTTTGCAAATTGATGGGTTTCATGATTTCTCATGATTCCCATCATTAAATTTCTTTGTTTTGATTAAGATGGAACCACCCCAGCAGTAAAAAGAAATCATCAAATTCGGACGACTTAGTAAAACGAGTGGGTTGTGGCCAACACTTAACTCTCCACACCATAGTCAGCGTTTATTTTTTCTTCTTCAAATATTGACAATCTCAATATGGTAAAATATGCTTATGTTATATGAAATATTTTATTCATTCTAAATTTTACTACCAGGTAAATTTTCTAACGATAGTATATTTTTATATTAAGATAGACAAACTATTAATGCAGTATGGTGAAGAATGCTTATATTATATGAAATATTTTATTCATTATAAATTTTACTACCAGGAATATAAATTTTCTTCCGATAGTATATTTTTATGTTAAGATATACAAACTATTAATGCAGTATGGTGACACGTGATATCATATGAAGAAATTTTATGATATCTATGAAAAGCTAATCAGTTCTAAGTTCAAGCTATTAATATTCTTATATCAATATGAAATCAATGAACTGAACATTGCCAAACATAAAAAAATTCTCTTGTTACATATAAGTTTCATACAAAAATCCATTAAATAAAATATAATTTTTGAAACCGTTGAATATTTTTCTTTTAACATTGACCAAATTTGAACACAATTTTATGAAGATTCTTGGTGTTGTATAAATAGTTGAAACCAAATTAAAATATCTCTAATTTCCAGGTCGTGAGAGCATTTTTTCAGTTTTAATAGATGAAATCATAAAGAAACATTGAGAAAAAATGAACCGTTGTCTATGGAAAACTAATCAGCTCTAAGTTTAGGGACTTAACACATACGATGTTAATATGAAGTCGATCGGACTTATAGTTTGGGCTGTAGAGAGGACACAAAAAAGATAAATGCTACGGCGTACGGCGTATACGCCATACACACAAACTCATCACGACGAAACTCATAGTGTGCATTCTCTACATGATACCCATTGAGAAATTGATGTAAAAAAAATACGCTTAAATTTTGCGAAATCATGACTCTCCCCTATTCCATAGTGTGGAGAGTAAAAATACTATTGATTGCAGTCGAATTTGCAAATTTAAGTGCGTTATATTTTTGTCATGAGTTCCATGATCAGGGGGGCAAGTCTGGTTCGACCGGCGAAATCAAAACCCTAGTGATTACCCATATCATGGATATAATTATGGTATGGAGTTCTATGACATCTAAAAATATTGTAGAACTCCATAAAATAATTATATCCATGATATGGGTAAACACGAGGGTTTTGATTTCGCCGATTGAACTAGACTTGCCCCCCTGAACTCGAAGAAATTTATAAGTGATAAAATTAAATAAAATGTGTGATTAAGAACTCCCTTCCTAAAATCGGATAATGAGGTCAATAATTACTATAGCTGAAGTGGAAAGTGAATAGTTGGGTGATTGATAGCAATAGGATCATGCTGAAAATCAGCTGCTGGGGGGGCTTGTCTTCCTGCAACATAGCTGAGCATGGTCAGCATGAGTCAGAAAGGATGTTTTTATTTTCATTTGTTGATATATGTCTATGTATTTGTATGTAAACTTCCTTTCGTCAATAGATAGATACCCCCTTTCTAATAAAAAAAATATCGAAATTGGCCAACGTAGTAAATAGTTATCTCTGAACATACATAAAATAATTACGTCGAATCGATTAACCTACTTCGTTTATGGAAGACGGTTAAATAGATTTTTGATATTTTTTTTTTCTTTTTATTCAATCAAAATGTTGATGATCCCTTTTGCGTTCAATTAAAAGTCCAAAAAAATGGTGGTAGATATTATTTAACCACTGCAACGGGCGCTCTGTAGTGTGTCAATAGCCCTTCAAATGACCGTCCTTTACTTAGAGATATTAATGTTTGGTAATCAATCACTTAGCCTTGACATCGGCCTAAATTAGACCAGGAAAAATGTAATTTGCTACGCATGTAATGATACAGTTTGGTCCCCATAAGACTTTAGTAAGTGCTGCGGTGGAATTGACCGAGTCCGCCCAAAGATCTGCTGCTTACCTGACTGTAAGGGTAGCTAGTTGTATTAGGGATGGGAGAAGTCGTTCGAGGTCTTGTCAGGAGATAAAAATCAACGGCCTTATTAAATTTCGTTAATAGCTTACTAAACACGCAACTAGATAAGCACGACTTAAATAGTTAATATTGGCATTAAAAATTCTTACTTATAAACTAGTTCACCTATTTTTTACTAACACCCTCATTTATTTTTTTCATATGGCCGCATTGGCTTCACAGATGTCAACAAAATAGATAAATACATGTAATTTTTGTATAACTGACACCGAAAAATGTCAATTTAAACACGATTGCGATGAAGAATAACAAGGAAAAAAGTTATATGTAATAAATTGTTCTGTCAATCTCAAATATGCGTCGGATCGTATTATGTGAAAGATCCGCCATTTTGAAATACTTTGTATGACACGTTAGTCAAACGTCAAGCAACCTCTCGACCTGTCCTAACTTGACGTCTATGAAAAAAAAGGTGTAATAAAGATAGTCACGGTTTATAAGTAAACTTTTTCGTTAATCTCGCTCTATTACCAGGTACTATAGATAGTGTATACGTTTGTAAGTAAGACGGCAAGACTTTCATAAAACCACAAATAGTGCCATGTGTATTGACCATTTAAATTTCTTATTATATTCAAGGATAATTCTTTATCGATGATTATTTTTTTTATAAGAAAGAGGGTATCTCTTGAGTGGTTCTATTTGAATTTGGTCAAGATCTGATGATGAGATCCTATGAGAAAGTCATCAAACTCTTTAATTTGCATGTTCAGCGATAATTCTTTACCACGTTATCCAAAATCAATGATTCTTTTTGTCGTTATTTAAAGCGAGTTTATTCCTTTGTGGCTCTATCATTAATAAAAAATAATTACAAATTCAATTTGTATAAATCACTTTTTTGACTGAATGTCTACATGTTTTGAGGACCATGTTTTTTTTTCTTTCAATTATTCACTTATAATATTTCTTTAATTATTACTTTTTTGAAAGAGGTAGATACTAAAACATATTAGATTTTTTTGAATACGTATATAAATATTAGGGAATCCATAGGATTGATAAACAATAAAAAAGAACTTACTTGCCTACTAATTTATGAATTCAAGGAATAGACTTTTAGCAATGTCAACGTCAGCAACGTCAAAACCAACTCATATTTTAATAGTTGTTTTTATATTTCCTTCCTAATTGAATATAGGTATAAAAAAGTTAAGTCTGGCACCTGGAAGTGGTTATGTTTTCCAGTGCCCATCTCGTTTCCATAGGTGAAAATTGCAGATCTTAGTATCATTTGTATCTTTGTAAGTCCTTTTTATGCTCTTATACCATGCATATGATCACAATGAAACTTGGTGATTTGTTCAGCACACACCCTGAAAGATTTCTGAAAAAAATCTTCCTTTCTTTTTTTACACATAATAACAGTAAATATATATTTTATAAATGGCCGGATTTCATAGGTACCTACAAATAACATACAAGTATAAATTATATTGAAATAATGTTAAAATCTGCAATTTTCACCTGTAAAGAGGATGCGGCTGGTAAAGGCCAAACTTACCTTTTTCATACCTATATTCAATAAGAAAGAAAATATAAAAAATACCTGCCATTAAAAATGATTAATCGAAAACGTCGCTATTTATGGTCTTTATCATATGTTTGCTCATCTCTAAGCTTTCTTACATAGGTGATTATAGTCGATGGTTGGTTACCTCGCAAGGTGCACTATACACAATATGTATGTATGTATAAAGATATGATAAAGATGGTAAAAGATTTTCAATGTCGTTCAAATGTAAAAGGTTGTAGGTTCCTTCTTAGTACAGGTGTTCACAGTTATGCAGTCATTTTTCATTGATAGAAATCGTAACATGTTACACCAAATAAAGTTCTTCTATATTAACATTATTAAATTGCAGCTATATGACAGGCATATAAAGACTAATATTTACTTATTTATTGTACCATGTACCTACCATTATAGGTAATATAAAGACTAATATTTACTTATTTATTGTACCATGTACCTAGCATTATAGGTAATATAAAGACTAATATTTACTTATTTATTGTACCATGTACCTAGCATTATAGGTAATATAAAGACTAATATTTACTTATTTATTGTACCATGTACCTAGCATTATAGGTAATATAAAGACTAATATTTACTTATTTATTGTACCATGTACCTAGCATTATAGGTAATATAAAGACTAATATTTACTTATTTATTGTACCATGTACCTACCATTATAGGTAATATAAAGACTAATATTTACTTATTTATTGTACCATGTACCTACCATTATAGGTAATATAAAGACTAATATTTACTTATTTATTGTACCATGTACCTACCATTATAGGTAATATAAAGACTAATATTTACTTATTTATTTGGTCATGCACTTACCTATACAGGTATATAAAGACTAATATTTACTTATTCATTGAGTCATGTACCTACCTAAGCAGGTATATAAAGACTAATATTTACTTTTTTATGGTATCATGTACCTACCTATACAGGTATATAAAGACTAATATTTACTTATTCATTGTGTCATGTACCTACCTGTACATGTATGTTAAGATTAATATTTACTTATTTATGGTATCATGTACCTACCTATACAGGTATGTGAAGACTAATATTAACGTATTTATTGTTTCATTTTCATATCTATACAAAGACTTTTTTTAATATCTTATTTAAAATACAGTAAAACTAGATACTTGTAAGGTAAAAAATGCTTCTCCAGCGATCAAAAGAAAAACAACATTATTTTCCCCTTTTCTTACCTATTTATTCTCTTCTTATTCGTTTAATTGTTAAATTAATAAATTCTCTTCATTTTTCATTAATTTTCTCCTACAGTGGTAAATTGTGGCTTTGTGTACTGGTATCTTGGGGTAGATTCCCAGCAGAAGAGAAATTAGGGAATAAAAATTTCATGCAATTCTTTCTTTTGTTGGAACCACTCGGTAATTGGCAGAAATTGTCATTTTTGTAAGAAAACTCGCCACTTGAGGAGGGTGATATGAAGTAAAAGATAAAATAATTATAGTAAGTACCTACCTGCCTATATACAATTTTTCCTCCTATACAACCTGCAGTTACGTAGTTCGTTCGTAAATGATGGTATGACTGTACCTCAACTTTAAGTTTTTTGTCCGTTTGATAGATAATTGTCAGCGGTTTGTAACACGATCATTTGAAGACAATAAAAATGATTGACTCTTAATTTTATATTATTAATATCTGACTCAAATTGTATCCATTATTGCACAAGAGAACCGACCCAACTATTTTCACTGAAAAATTATTCTAAATATCTACTTTGATACGAATTATTATTATTGCTAATGCGATATAATTTAAGGTTTGTACCTACAATACATTGGACAGTGTAATTCAATAATCTTATTAACATTACATTAATCAGAAAAAAACTTGTCGAAAATTTTGATAAAATATTCGCGACAATTTAAATAAAAAAAAATACTGTTATATTACAAAACATAACTTTTTTCTTAACATTTTAATATAACATAATATAACTTTACATTTTAATAAATAGAAAAAAAAATACTGTTGCACATATCGATTATATTGTAGAACTCCATAACTATCCATAGTTTTTCCATATTTTTTCGTCTTTCTTCATTTAGTAGACCTGTTGATCTGTAGTTCAAAAACTATGTCTCCTGAGATGACGAAATCCAACAATAATTCGATCTCTAAGGCGGTCTTCCGAGTTGACGGCGACCACAAGAGATTTCATTTGCTGCTATATACGCAAGTCTATCACTGACCATTCTGGCTACGTGGTCCCTCCAATGTCTACTTCTGGATCTACTCCACCAAACGATGTCCTCCATTCCACGTGTTATTCGCATTTCAACATTACGAACACAATTTCGGAGAGTTTTTCGAGTGATTGATCGTAGATCCTTCATTTCCGTTGTCCTTAGGAGCTCCTTGGTTCGTACAGTATCTGCTCGCGTTTCCGTATCATTCGTCATGATCGGTCGCATGTATGTCTTATATATTCTAACCTTGCTGTCGATACGCAATATCTATATTTTTCCAGACCATATTTTTGAACATTCAGGCTATTTTTGCGGACTATATTCTATATATTTTTTTTATTTTTAATCGGAGTTTTTAGTTCAGAAGTATTTGTAGGTACATAATGATTTTTTGATTATTTGTAGGTATTGAAATGGCCTTTACGGAATGAAACCTAGTAGAACTATTTGTATTTAACTATTATAATCATATATTTTTGCATTGTTGAAAAGCGTATAATATTCGAAGTTATGTTATAAAAAATATTATTAAACAAAATTGGGAAATCATATTTTCCATTTTTTTTGTCCAGGGTTGCGTGTCCTGAAGTTCCTAGGTTCGTCCCTGGCAGTTACATCCCTGTAGGTACTATGTTTCTGCTGACATGAAGATGCTTATCATCTTGGACCTCTCCGCAATCGCAAGATACATCTTCTTCTCGTCTTATACCCACATGTACAAGTTGAGACACCTACCTCAGTTGTGACACCTATCTCTATTCAGTGTCTTACATGTGCGGAAGGGTAGATGGTGTCCCGGCCCCAAAGTCTCCGATAGCTCTTTTGACCTCCGCTGTACTGATCAATCCAGTGTTCTTACCCTGCCCTTTCTGGCAGTACTTGAAGGGGGGAATGTCGTGGTGGTCAGGAAACTTTTTCTCGATTTTGATCTCGTCATCGGAGGCATGTGACCAAACAGAGGATGTCTTGGGTCCGCTTCTCATTTCTTTCTTTCAGAGTCTGCAGCTACCACTATTCTGACATTTGGAGGGGCAATCTATTATCGGGTCCTATAATTATCACTTACTCTGGTAGACAAGCTGCCAGATATTACATGGCCTGTTTCATTTACTACTACATTTACGTGTTTTGCATGTGGTGAGGAAAACCATGCATGTGCTGCATACTGTATATTGTATGTTTTTAGAGCTATTTTTAATGAGACAAGTTTGTTATACATAGATTTGCCTGTATTAATCATACTCCATGACATTGGTTTTCTTATGGTACACTCTTAAATACACGATTAGAATGGTAAGCTATGCATGTGTCTAAAATATACCTACTTAATACGAAATTGCAGATGTTCTGCATTTTTTGTTGGTAAAGGAATGCATTTAAATATGATATGAACCCATTATTTTATTTTTGTGCTACAATTTAAATTGTTACCTATTAGTAAAATGCTATGAAATAGAATGAGAGGATAATTCCTTTGTGCATCTCCCTACATATACGTGAAACCACGTCATTCAAATTGTAGAGTAGAATGGACCCGATAGCAGAGCTGGTGTCCCCTAAGTGGACAAAACCTACGGCCGTGTAGGTAATATTAATGCATGAACGTACAAAATGGATAATTTATTTATGATTCTGCAGATTTTGTAGATACATAATTATATGTACATTTTGACACATGTCATGTAAAGTAAAAAACACTTTAAAATATAAATCAACACAAAAATATTACTTTTTTTTATCAATTACCGTCGGCCTTCGTGGCTCAGTTGGTTAGATATCTGACTGTTGAGCCAAGGGTCCCGATTCGATTACCGGTGGAGACACAGTTTTTAATTGTGTTTTCAGTCTGGATCTGTGAGACGATTAACACCGTAAGTCTTCAGAATGTGGCAACTTGTTATTGGGTGCGTGTTAAATTAATATTTAACATAGTGCCTGTTAGTTGCCCGAGAAGCAATATTAAATAAATAAATAAATAAATGAATGAATAAATAAATAAATAAATAAATAAATAATTAAATAAATAAATAAATAAATAAATAAATAAATAAATAAATAAATAAATAAATAAATAAATAAATAAATAAATAAATAAATAAATAAATAAATAAATAAATAAATAAATAAATAAATAAATAAATAAATAAATAAATAAATAAATAAATAAATAAATAAATAAACAAATAAACAAATAAATAAATTACTTTAGTCACAAAGTCAGTAAAATATTCTTCTTCTTCTTCCTGTGCCTCTCATACCGAAGGTTGGCGCCCATTACACCAACCAAGCTTATCCCGGTCTTGCGCCAATCAAATTAGCGACGCCGTGCGCTGCATCTGGAATCCCGAACCATTGCCTGAGATTTTTAAAACCTTCAATAAAATATAACTTAGTAATCTAATTGATTACTGAGAACAAAACGATAAAACAAAATATGTTTTATGGACTGGATTTTATATTCGCGTTTTATGAAAGCGTATAACGAGGAATATTTTATACAGTTTAAAGCATTTAAATATGTATATTTAATATGTATCACTATGTGCCTGCATCATCTGTATAAGGTTTTAATATGAAACTGAGAACATGGGCCCGGGGCATTACATTTGTATGTCTTATTAAGTTATTAAACGTTTCTTAGAATTATTATTACACATTGTTTATTTCAATTTGACTTTTTGCATGTGTAATTTATTTTATATCTTTGTACTGTTGTATCGTTAAATAAGACCTATAATAGCCAAATGATTATAACAATCGTTTTGCAATCACGTTTAAAAATGTATAGTTTTTTGATTAAGGTTTTCATATAATATATAGACACTCAAATAAATAATGTTCCTTGTTACAGACTCTATTAATGAAATTAATCAATTATTTGATTAATTTAAGATTTGTAATATCTTATTATTTCTTAAATGACTACGTATTAAATCTATTACATACCAAGATAAAAAAGTCATCAAATACATAGACGATAGGTACGTTGTTATGTTTATTGTGTACCTACATTTATGTTAACAATTCAACTACACCATTTGCAATCTGCAATTCGGGAATAGTACATGTTGTAGAAAAAAAAATGTTGTAGCATCTGTCTGTTTTTAAAAAAATATAATAATATATTGGGTATATTTGTATACTTGGATGAATTTAAAGAATTCAGTCATTGTTTGCCTACCTATAATAATATAGTCCAACACACCAACTTTATAATAAATATTGTCTCTGAGGAATGTGTCACTTGGTCATAGTACAATAATTTTCTTGACAAGACAATTTCAAGAAGACCCATAACAATACCCTGACAGCGATTAAAACCTTAAAACTGTAAGAAAAATCCCGGCCACCTCGTCGAAAGAAAATTCCAATCGTTTGTAGGCAATGAGGTGGACACAAGTAAACCACTTGTCCGTTTGAAGAGCCGGTTTAATTAGCAGATAATGAAGCTTCCACGTATCCCATGAAAGACATTCCATCACTTTTGATTCTTATCTGAGGTATTTATGGTGTTTCGCGATAACAAATAGCGCTGTTGAAGATTCTCGCATCATTTTTTGTTGCACTCTCGAAAAATATCTCCACCTCGGGTCTTCCCCTGGGGTTTGAAAGGAGATATCCAAGAATGTTTCAACGGTCTATTGTCTTTTTGAAGTACACCGAAATACCACCCCATTGTCTTCGTCATTTATTGAAACATACGATCTATCTGAGGACACATATTTCCCAGTTTGCTGATAAAATTGTCTCTAGTGCTAAATCTGACACACAAAGAAATAAATATATTTTTTTTCTTAGTAATTTCCGTGATTGATGAATACTTAAAGCCAAAGAGACCTCCTTGAAAATTTATATTGTTTTGTAAATTCTTTTTATTTTTACTCAGAAAAAATCGTCAGATTGTTATTTCACATACTTTAAGATAATTAAAATAATATTTCTAACAGCAAAAATATCGTTGTACTTGCATTTGTTCATTACTATCAATATGAAGTAGATGATTTGAATTATATTTTGAGTTGAACAGCTTACACATTCATTATTCAAAGGTCCTCTTCAAATATTTTAATACATTTTTATGGAGTAAATTTTACTGTTGCCAAAAAATGATTTCATAACATGAGAGGTTTACAAAATTTTTGACAGATTAAACATTAAATCTTGTTTATTGTTTAACATAATAACTATGGAATACTACAATCCAAATGTTGCGTCGAGGTCGTCTCAGTTGGCAGTCATAAGTACAATTCAAGGAATTTATATAAAAAAATCAATATGCCATGTTCATTCATAAAAATGTTCGACGCTGGAGGTAACAGAAGCATGTAGGTATTTTCTGGAATGATTCATCACATATTGTTGAAGAGCCGACTGTGGTCTGTGCTGGAGGGAATAGCAGGAGAGTTTCTACGAAAGGATATACTGGTTGGCATATCTCCTATATTCTATACCTTCACCGTGTGTGGGTCGGCATCTTCAGAACTTGAGTTGCCGCTAATGGATCGATGAGGAGGCGATAAGACTATGCCCTTGTTAGCACCGCATGCAATTATAGACCAGGTTTTATTTAAACAGCCCAAAACACATTAACAATCGATTCCAAACTAATTATGTTAAGATGAATCTTGCCTTTTATAGATGCCAAAGGAATGGCTTTATCACCCATCAACAACTATTTACAGCCATGGATAGATTGGACACGTTTTAAAAGGCGTAGCCTAACTCGTGTTTTTTTTTGTACTTTATTTGTATAATAAATATAGGTGATTGATAAGAAAACAAACAATGGAAAAAAATGAGTAAAGTTAGACAAAAGGAATTAACTTTTTTATCTTAACAAAGATGAAACCGGAATATAATAATGCGTGATTTTTCCATTACTGAAAAAAAAACGTTTTATTTTCAGAAGATAAAGTGAAAGATCAAATAAATGTGAATTGAATTTATGTTATATAAAAAATGATCATTTTTTATTAATTTGATTTATGTGGAATTGTAATGGCGTTGTAAACCTTAAGCAATCTTTTTCAAAAAAACGTGAAGCCTTAAAGCCCTTGTTAACATCTATGATCGGGCATATGTGGGATGTAGGTAAAAATATTGAAACACAAACATATATTGTATACAACCAAATATGTGATATATGCAATATTTTTTCGTTGAAAAAGTAAAATTTACAGTTTTTTTTAACAGCGAGAAAAGTAATTTAAAATTAAAAAACTTAATATGTTTTCATATTCTCTTTCGGTTAAAGTAAAAATCTACATTGTAGTCCTAATAGGTAGTTGTTTTAGTTTTTTACAATAAAAAATTAAAAGAGTTTTATTAAAACTAATTTAACATGCAACGTAATTAACAAATTCAGATTTTGAAAAACCTATTCCATAGAATAAAGTTCTATCTGGTCTAGACTCTAGACTCTTAAGTATATATCTACGGTATTACATTATAATATTATTTTATATTTTTAATTAGGGCACAGCTAGCAATAGAAGCGGAATTGTGAAACTTAATATTGTCTTTTTTTAATTAGGGCACAGCCAGCAATAGAAGCGGAATTGAGAAACTTAATATTGTATTATTTTAATAAGATCCAGCTATAGAAGCGGAATTGTGAAACATATTTTGTATTTAATTAAAGCACAGCCAGTATTAGAAGCGGAATTGTGAGACCTTTTATGGTATTTTTCAAACTATAGTAAATGAGATAACGTAGTTTATTTATTTTATTTTATTCGGAAACATAGCAGCTTTTTCCCAAAACACATCATATGTAATACAGTTACACAATTAGTAAAAAATAAACCAAATATTCCATGAAGAGTAATGTCATCCTCATACAATTATTTATCTATCGATAGAATGATTGGTACCCCGAAATCAGAAGTGTCGTTTGTAAATCACTTTAGTGGTTGTAAAGAAAATATTGTTTGCAACTTAAAATGATTTGTACGAATCGGTTTTCAATAATTCTTTAAGGTGTTAAGATCAGAAGCGTCAAGCCATAGTACATAAAATATTTATAATATCTTTTTAGTTCGATTCGTGCCAGAAAATGTTCTTTGTTGTGAAATACAAACAGATCTACCCCGTTGTGACATTAAATTGCGGCAAAGAAAAATGAGCATTCATCCATTTATACAATGAACATATAACAACCGTGAAAAATCGACATAGGATTTGATAATTGGCCTCTTATGGTCTCTTGTTTGTGTGGTCTCTGATGTGGGTCGTTATGTTTTGGGGCTCTGCGCATGCTTTGCCAAATTATTATTATTATTATTGAGTTCAGTTTCCCTTTGTTTACCGCCTGCGCCTGCAAAACTTTGGAATTTGTCTGTTGGTCGTTCAGTGTTACGAAGATAATAATGTTTATTTGCAAAAAAATCAAGGCTCGCGAATCTTTCTTTGTGTTTATTCTAAGTTTGCGCAAAAAAATGTAATTTATGACATTGAAAGAAATGATTTTGTTATAAACGATTAACAATGAAAATCTGTTTGAATTATTTTTGTATATTTGCAATAATTAAATAGTATTTAAATATACGGCGATATCAGAATTATGTCTTCTTTATAGTCAAACTCAATCAATGAGTCCAATATGTTGTCATTCAATATACGTAATATCACCAATGTTTCTCAAGCCTGTAAAAAATCATTGATATTGAGAACATACAGGATTTTCTTTTATACTAGGTATTCCTTTTTACTCTCCATACTATGGAATAGTGGAGAGTCATGATTTCATAATTTTTATTGAAAAATTTTTAACATCTCAATAGAGATGAAATTGGAATATTTTGTGGAACCAGGAACTCAAGGCACCTAAAAAACTTACATACGACCTGTTATCGGCTGATTTAATAATTTATTTATTTATTTATTTAATAAATAAATAAATAAATACCTAAATAAATAAATAAATAAATAAATAAATAAATGAAATAATAAATAAAAAAAAAAAATAAATAAATAAATTAAAAAAATAAAAAATACATAAATAAATAAATGAATAAACACATAAATAAATAAATAATTTGATTAATTTATTTGTAAATAAATAATAATTAATATAAATAAATAAATAAATTAAGTATAAATAAATTGAATTCATATTACTTTTCTTCTTTTTCCAATGGCGCTACAGCCCAAATCAAGTCTTTTGGCTTCGTTTAACTTTAGCTTCTATCACTCTCTATCATTGGCCGTCATCTTCCAGTCTGACATCTTGTGCAGTTGTCTTGTGCTTGGCAGTCTGTGTCCGTTCCGTATCCGGCCATTCTCAGTCTTTGGAGACTTGATAAATATCATAATGGTCATTATTATGTCGGATTCTCCATACTTTGCCATCCATCTCGTGCCGCCCCTAAGATTTTTTGAAGTAGGTACTTTTTTCGAAGTTGTCGAACATATATTATCCGCAGACTTCGCTGTCAGTGTGGACACTTACATATGTACATACGTCCATAGGCCAAGACAGATAAATTATATGTAGGAAGTAAATAATGAAATGCCAGATCTATTAATCTGTCAAAACGTTTTGTTGTATGTTTCACAATAATATTTTCTTAATTTATATAAATATATTTTTTATTTTAAAAAATGTTGTTCTCACATAATTTTTAATCCTCACTAACCTAGTGCGGAGTTGCTGTGTAGTGCTGTGTACTATGTGCTATATACGTATTTTACTTTATCGATTATTGACTAAAGAACTCATTCAATTTTTTTAAATTTGTTTATCTAATACTCGATTAGACCCCATTAAATTTTGAAGGATTTGATCATTGTTCTCATTTTTTTTAACCTTCAAATATTTCAAAGATGACGTACCTAGTCCCTCCAGAATCTTCTCCTAGCTCTACTCCGTCGTATGATGTCCTCGGTCTCACAGGTCCGCCTAATGTCGTCATTGCGAATTCTGTCCCTAAGCGTCTTCCCTGTGATAGCCCTTAATTAAAACCTCCATTTCCGATTTTCGTAGGAGGTTTTTGGTTCTGGGCTCAAACTATCTGCCTATCTTATGCCACTGACTTCGGGAATTTCCTTTGACAGGTCACCATCTACTATCACCTTTGTTTTGCATTGTGAGTTGATATCTTGGATGGTTTTTATAATGGTTGGTGGAATGTTCTTTTCTCTCAGTATATTTATGACGTCATTTAGTAATGCCCTGTCAAAAGTCTTAGTTAGGTCAACAAAGCACACGTACGCTATCTGGTTGTTTTTCTTGAAAAAGCTATCTAATACAACTCATTTTCAACTTGATGAAAATGATTTTGGTAACAAAAAAGAAGAATACTTTGTGGGGTGACTTGGTAGTGAGGAGTAGGTATAGCTGTATAGCGTTGGACAAAACCCACTCGTTACTCTTGTAGTTTTTTTAACGTGGAATTGATTTCTTTCCGCAAATAATATGCAATAATAATATCATCATCGAGAAACTGACACTAAATGGAAAGAATTGCAGTGAATGCCATCTTGCGGTTAAATTTTAAAACACAAATAACCGCCAAGTTTCACTACTCAGAGCCAATTTTATTCCCAGTGTACATTTTGGTGATGTAATATATTAAAAACAACAATAATTTTAGTCACAGTAAGTTTCATAGTACCCCGTATTCAGTAACTATTGTTACTTAAATAGGAACATACTAAAATTGTAGATTTTAGATTTACGGTCTAATTTCAGCGTTATAAAATATCAACTTGGACTAAATGGAATAGGAACGTACCTATACTGGCCGGAACGTTCTTAAAATGTTACTGAATTGACGTATTTTGTATAATTATGAAAACGATAAAAATTTCATTATTTTCATAATTATTCATAATACGTCTTATTCAGTAACTTTTTAAGAACGTTCCGGCCAAAATAGGTATGTTCATATTCCATTTAGTCCAAGTTTATATTTTACAACGTTGAAATAAGACCGTAAATCTAAAATCTACAATATTAGAACGTTCCTAATTTAGGTCCAATAGTTACTGAATACGGGGTAAAGGCAACTAGGCAACATTCTGAGCATCGGTATTGATATATGCGAGGTGTTATTATGCCTCTAGTATTATCGATTACCTACAAGAGGCAAAAGTTGGAATGCAAATTAATGTGATCTGATTTAATCTGGAACGCAAAAGTTGATTTACGTATTTTTTTTCGATTACCTATAAGAGGCAAAAGTTGGAACGCAAATGAGATCTGATTTGATCTGGAACGCAAAAGTTGACTTATTTATTTAAACACTTGATTACATCCTTCTTTTTTCTAGTTTTTTTTTTGACAAATGACAACTTCTTTAACTACCTACTAAACATAGTCCAGAGAAGCAAGATTTGCGGGAAAAAATATTCAGATAACTACCTAATATATGGAAAATAGTACAGTATCTTGTAAATATGGTATACGAAGGATTCATAGAGAACAGACTGATGAATGCCAGGAGATCAAAGGTAGGTAGTGGTCTTTGAAAAGAGCGATAGCAGAACAGCGTGTCAAATAAAAGTAAAGAATGAATGGCTCGTGCGAGTTGACGAGTATATCTATCTGGGAAACATGTTCCAACGAAATGGACAATCTGAAGAGTATATCGGATAGAGTTATGGCAGGAAACAGAGTGAATGGAGCACTAAGGTCAGTAATTAATGATCGCAACATATCAAAGGATACCAAAGTTGCCATTCATAACGCCATCGTAGTTCTAACCTTAACCTTAGATATTATGGAATATAATAATTATATCCATGATATGGCTAATCGTGCATGAGGATTTTGATTTCGCCGGTTGGACCAGACATGCCCCCCATGTTTACCCTTATGGATATAATTATCTCATGGAGTTCAAAAATATCTTAAGACGTTATAGAACTCCATGAGATAATTACATCCATGATATGGGTAAACATGGATGGTTTTGATATTTGCGGCGAGTCAATGAGTTTAAAGTTATTATGAAAAACTGCACTAGGATTGGTAAATAAGACGAAGTTTTTCTTGTGTAATAAATTTTCCAGTGGTATTGTAACAAAAGGATGACCAGCAACCAACACAGCTGCACAGAAGAAGCGAGGATATTATAGAGAGAAATAAAATGGCCGCCATGATTGCTAATGGCGGCAAATCTTTTGGCGGGCTTCTTATTACCGCCCGCGCCCCCTGATTGATTCATTATTTTTCTGTCATATACAGGACCGAATTCACAATATTATATTAATTTCATTATTCATCTCTTCATACATCATTTTCATTGTGTAGTTACTGAGTGACAGTAGTTACTGGTTTTCCAGTCTCTTAATTTTAATAGAACTCGACTCTATTTTCTAATTTAAAAAATAAGACCATAGTTTTAGCAAGATTGTCTTTTTCTTCTTCTTTATTAGCCCTCTTTCGTCCAGTAATGCACATATGCCTCCCTTTGAGACCTCCACAGCTCTCTATCCTGGGCTGATCGCATCCATCCACTTCCAGCCACTCAAATTATATCGTCAGAACATGTCTATTGCCCTGCGATGTGATTAGGATGCGATTCTGGCAACATGCCCTGCGATGTGAATAGTATGTGATTCTGGCAACATGCCCTGCTCAACTACACATCTGGGGGGCAAGTCTGGTCAATCGGCGAATAATATCTTAAGATAGCAAATATTTTAGTATTTTTTTACTAAAAAAAGAACAGCAAAAAACTTTATATTTTCCACAAAGTTTGCAAAAATAATTTTAATAAATTAATATCTTAAGATGTTACAGAACTCCATAAGATAATTATATCCATGATATGGGTAAACATGGATGGTTTTTGATTCCGCCTGTTAAACAGACTTGCCCCCCTGGTTAGCTACCTTTTCGGTAACTTTGGTTTTATCTCTAATCTACAAGTTTGTTTTTCAATCTCTTAACGAAATACCCAGTAGGTAATCTTCTTTCTAAATTTTGTATCATTCTAGCTATACGTCAGTACTGAGAGAATGCTAGCGTCAAAGACTTTCTTTTAAGAAAACTGGCATACTTCGGAGATGTAAGATAATTTACCAAAGCGGCCTACGCTAGACCTCTTCTTTTTTCAATTTTTGCCACTTTTCTTTTCCGAGTTTCATAGTGCGTCCAAGATAATAATTATCATCAATCTTTTCGTAGACCTTTCCATCTACCGAGATGTTCTTCGACGGCTTTACATTGCTCATAACTTTGGTTTTTGATGTATTCATTTTGAGACCAATTTTCCAAGATGCTTTTCATATGTCGTACATCATAATTTTCTTATTCTTTGTCATCATTTGCAAATAATAAAAATAATAATACCTATTGTATAATTTTATGTTCTTTTTAATGTAAGGCTCTTGATAATAATTTTACTAATAATTTCGAAAAATAGTTATTAAAGCACATTGTAGGAGATTTTTTTAATATATATTTTCAAAATGATACCTACTTTTTTGGCCTAGGTTGCGGCTCTAAGGGCCTAGGCAGTAAAGGCGGGGGTGGGCGGCCGACGCTTTTGTGCCCTAGTCAATTCTGTACTTAGAGAAGAGCAGGACGGACGCCTCTAGTCTCGCTCGGCAGTTACTCGTCAAACTGTGGCGAATGTTGTTGTGTGGTTCGGGCACACCGCCGGCGCAGACATCAGGTCAGACATCCTGTGTTGACAACTAGACGTCAAATCTGACAGGTGATGATTGCGTCGGATGCCCCCGGTGTTAGCCCGCGGAACCTTCGGACGCCAACACGAGGACCGAGGGGTCGGGGTACAAGCCCCTCCGACTTGAAACGGAGTGTTCTTAGCGGCCGATTTCGAGACCAATCGGAGGCCCTGACGTGTGTGGTTGGATTCTCGGGGGCAGTGGTTGAACCCGATGGATGGTGGATATTTTGTGTTTGTCCGATGTTGCGGCTGCGTCCGGTGGCGAACAGGGCCAATGGGCTCTATAGCGTCGCCGGCGTGGAAGTGGATCGCGATCTCCCTCGATACCTACTTTAAATTTGTTGAACGAAAATATTTTCCCAGGAGATTATGTACTAAGTTATTGGTGGTTATTCTGAAATTTCTATGATTGTATTGAAATTAATCCAATTACAATTGTTTGCCAAATTAATTGTTATCCAATAGTACACATTTTGGCAATCCAGAAAATGTTATTGTATTGTCTATGGTCAAAATCAATTGTAACTATTTTCAGATTGTTCTGTTGTAACTCAACACCCGTTTTATTCACTAAAACTGATTGTATTTTGCTGTAAATATCACTTCTAAAATAATACAAATCAATAAAAACATATAAGACAAGGTTTTTTGAACAACATAAGTACGCAAATTTAAAAGGAAAATGTACGGTTAATGGGCTTGTTACTTAGGTTATAAATACGTATGTGAATACATAAATCTTCTCTTGTAAATTTTGGTTATAAATATATTTAGTTTAGACACATTAATCTTTTTTGTATTTGAATCATCAAATATTGAGTATTAATACCTATTCAAAATGTCGACACAAAATGTGATGAATACAACAAAGCTAAAATTTAAGTATTTTATCTTTAAATCATAGGATATATTCCGTCAGATTCCTCTAAATATTCAAATATTTAATCGAACAAAACATCACACTGTTATTTAAACAACACGCTTTGACAGCTTGTTGTGATTTCAATAACCGTTGCAAAATAATATACCAATCTAATGATGTGCGTTCAGAATAACCACCATTCCATAATGACGACTGCCGCCATTTTCTATTGTGATAGTGCCAAAGTCAATCGTTGTTTATCGTTTAGAATTACCACCATTGTCGATGCCGGAGTCATCTGACATGACGCAGAAAGAATAAAAGTATTCAAACTAAATATTTGATATTGCTTATAAATAAAATAAAAAACAATTTTCCTTCAAAAAAATATTTTAAAGCAAGTACTTTTATCTTATGTACCTAAGTATTATTGCACACACCAAAAAGAGGTTTTAGTTATTATTTGTTTATTTTGATCAGTTTTTTCGAATAGTAGGTATTATATATTTGTTTTACTCATTTTCAATCAAAAATATCACTCATATTTATTCTAAATTGATTCGATTATTTTTTGTCTTTTGTAAATATTTAGGCCAAAGCCGACCCTTGTATACATATTTATTTTTTCTTATATTTTTAAAGCGGATGTGGCATTGTGTAATGGCACCATCACCTCTTGGGAGGTTTTGCTGGAAATCTTAATTATTGGTGCGCTATTTAAACAAAAAAAAAAACAGATAAATTTTTACACCATTCTACGATTAGCCAAGGCAGTTAACTGTCAATGTTTTCAAAATATACGAATCTTTATTGATTATATCGTGTCATTTATTGCACAGGTATAATAGAGAACATAATAGATTTCTGTCATATTGATGGCAGATTTTCTCCGAAAAAAGCAACGCGTTATTTTATAACAATTTATCCACAAGGACTTAAATATTTTAGACGTAGTACCAAAAGGATTTTATGATTAATGAAAAACTATAATCTATTTATTACAGGTAATCCGTACGTGAAGCGAAAACTTCGGATCCCTTTTTAAGCAAACTGTGCCCACGGAGGAGTTTGAGATTTAGCATAGTTAAAGTTTATATAGAGAAGAACTGCAGAATGCTAAAATTTAAATAATTAATGTGTTAAAAATACATTTATTAAATAAAAATATATTTCACGTCAAACCATACTTTGTTTACTTTCATACACCCAATAGGTACCTCCTATTCAGTAACTATTGTGAAATTTTCATCATTTTTATAATTATTCAAAATACGTCTAATTCAGTAACTTTTTAAGAACGTTCCGGCCAAAATAGGTACGTTCCTATTCCATTTCGTCCAAGATGATATTTTATAACTCTGAAATAAGACCGTAAATCTAATATCTACAATTTTAGAACGTTTCTATTTTATTAACAATAGTTACTGAATAGGGGGTTTTGTTAATCGCAGTTGGACGACAAGTAAAATTAAATTCAAATACAGAATATGTTCAAGAAGAATACAAACCTACTATGATATTAAAATATAAATAATTGGTACCTACTTAAAAAATAATAAGTAGTTATATACAATTTTATTTTGATATTTTTTATCATAGATCAGGTCCAATGACTTTTATAAACATAAATTAATGAATTCCATACCATCACGACATATCCCACGATGCGGGGTAACCAGCGACAGGTGTGCGAGTTCGTATTACCTCATAAAAGGAAGCACGACACATTCGTATTTGCCCACTAACACTAGTCTCGTCTCGTCTAGTCAAGGCAAAATTCAGAGTGGATGGTGAACATCATTACTGAACTATGTGAGATGTTGTTGTTGCCTGTTGTATTTTCGATTACCCAGCTCTTATGGGACACCTGAAAACGATAATAATAGAAAAGAGTACAATAAGCAAGAATAGTTAATATGTAGAGTAAAAGAGCACTATTTTAAGCCGGTGTTTCATAGTAAATTATCTTTCATTATGTATTATTTATACTTAAAATAGCAACATATTGATGACTAACAGTAACATATTAATTGGCAACATAAAAATTATCTCTGTATATCTGTATAAATCTTTGTTGTATTCTATAAAATAAAATAAAAATAAAATTACATTTACAATAAACCTATTAATTTGCCAGAATAAAACGATACAATACATTATAATTAGTTAACAAAATGCTTATTTTTTGTTTTATACAAACATAAAAGTCAAAATAAATAAGACAACTTTGTGTACACCACTTAACTTTTAAGTGGTGTACCTACACAAAGTTGTCTTATTTATTTTGATTAAATATGTCACCACAAAGTAATAATTCGTTCATAGAAAAAAAAGAAACATAAAAGTAGCCATGACAAATATTTATACATATAAAATGAACGCAAAACAATATACAAATCGTCAAAAAATTTATACATCTTAACAAAATTTTAAGATATGTATTTTGACAATTGATATAAAAGCACAAAAATGATTGAATAATGTTATCTGTTATAAACTCGAAAGTTAAATAATGTTATCTGTTGTGACTCGAGAGTTAAATAATGTTATCTGTTGTGACTCGAGAGTTAAATAATGTTAACTGTTGTGACTCGAGAGTTAAACGTTCCGAACGAAGTGACTGATTATAAATAAGTTGTTTTAAATATTTGTCTGATTTATTTATTTAATATTGCTTTTCGGGCAACTAACAGGTACTATGTAAAATATTAATATAACATGCACCCAATAATAAGTTGCCACATTCTGGAGACTTACGATATTTACCGTCTCACAGATCCAGACTGAAAACAGAATTAAAAAACTGTGTCTCCACCGGGAATCGAACCTTTCGCTCAGGAGTCAAATACCCAACCCACTGAGCCATGAAGGCCGATAAAAATAATTTGGTCTCTAGAATTATATTCACATATTTTGAAATAAATTAAAAGGAATGACGGTTCTCATAAAGACCGAGTATAGTCGCATATAACACAAGATATAATGCAACATGGCTGTTATGTTCTTTGCTATTTATAATATTATTAATAATACAACTAAATATACGACGATGAGAAAAGTAATATCACTCAGTCATCACGTATGTGGGAACCTTACTTGATAGGATTTCTATCTAACCATTTCACGACCACTCGTTCATTTATTTTTATGATGTTCCTATTGAAGAATTTTAAATTTTATTCTCTCAACCTCTACAACTATTTGCTTTACGTATGAAAACTTCAATCAGTTTCATTGTAAAACGCTGAGAGAACAAGAGTAGGTAGCTATCAATCTTAAGGGATATGTGACATTGTATCAAAGGCTTTTGCCAGATCTAAATAAACGGCTAAGCATTTTTTGCCTTTTTCAATTTCTTCGCTAACATGAGTCGTAATCTCCTTAATAGCATCAGTTGTTCCCCTCCAGATCTAAAGCCATACTGTGAGTCGGAGATCAGGGAGTTTGATTCCAAATAGTTCATCAATAAAAAATTGAAGATTGACTGCTTTCTCATAAATTTTAGGTATTTTAAGAGAGTTATGGGCCTGTAGTTTTTCGGTTCATGTGGATCGTCGCTCTTGAATATAGGAACAACAATGCCTTGTTTCAGGTGACCAAGAAATATTCCCTGAGAAAGACTTAAATGTAGTATAAATATTAGGGGATTCAGTATATGGTCCAAGGTCTTTCGTCATTCATTCTTTCAATATGTCCAAACCTACTCAAGGCATTCATTTTACTTTTAATATTTATATATTTATCAATTTTTCTTTTTGTACATAATATATTCTTATTTTTCTTGCATTCTCTCCTTATGTCCTTTTAATTCTATCATATATCG
Source organism: Molanna angustata (assembly GCA_963576475.1). NCBI lineage: Eukaryota > Metazoa > Arthropoda > Insecta > Trichoptera > Molannidae > Molanna > Molanna angustata. Next base: position 9,586,201 of record OY754971.1, on the reverse strand, counting down.
TTATATCAAATACTCTTCTTTTAATCTCAGAAATATTATAATGTACAGATAATTAAACTAAGTTTTTTTTTGTTAATTTTGCTATTTTATAAATGCAAATAAATTTATACTAAGAGATATTTGCAGAAATTCGACATAAACTCGAGTATTTTAAACCAAAAAATGTCAGAAAAAATATATACAGTAACCCTAGACAACTTTTTGTTTTTTTTACAAAGTTAATTTTGTCTTAAAAAAATAAAGCCGTTATTTTATTTTCACGTGATTTACATAAAAAGATATTTTCATTATCATAAAACCTTCATATAACGTTGAATAGCGCCGAAAAGGTTTAAAAAACCCATAGATATGTACTTGGTTGGTTGATAGGTACCTTCAATATATCAAACAGCTTCCCCGCCGGTGTAAAAGCTGTTGAGATGTATAATTTGAAGAAAATTTTATTACATCTCAAATGACGGACCAGCCACCGTCAAGGACCTAATACCATTTATTTATCTTTCCTCTTCTTCTTACATCTTACCTATATGGTTAGTGATGTACAAATTCACGGCCAAACACTAATCGGGGTGGTCTTGTTCATTCTGATGTATCTCGGTCACTCTTCAAGTTTGATTTGTAACAAATATGAGTGTTTTATTATTTTTAAGGTTCACTATTTAGATAACTACATTGAGTTACTTTAGACAAAAAAAAATTGGTTCGTAAAATAATTGAGTGTAGAGAAATAAAAGATGAGTCACAATATTAAATACTATACCTATTTAAGTTAAAACTTTCAGACAAACAATATAAATTCACTAAATAATAAACATACGAAATCAACACGAAAGAGGAGAGATTGGCACTGAAGTGCGTCGCTTGCACGTTCAGTAAATTACCCCCCTAGCGCCAAATTCCAAAAAGATCGATGCTCGCTAATTGGTCGCTAGGAGGAATATGAATCCATCTGAGAGGACAGACGCTAGGCGCTGCTGTGCCGCCACAGATTCATTACAAAAACAATAAAGAAATAAATGATACTTTTTATTACAAATAATTTTGTTTTAATCACGATAATTGAAAATCAAGAGACTCCATTATGACAAATTTTCTGTCATTAAATTCCCTTCATATCTACATAGTACCACACATAAAATAATTTAAGGTTCTAATTTGTTATGTTAATTCTTAAACTCAAATTTCAAAATGTTTGATAAAAATTTTATACTAGCATTAAATTTTGAAATAGGATAAGGTGGAATGCCATACGTAAGCTTAGGAAGAAGTATAATCGATTGAACAAAAATACTTGCGATTAGTTAGTACATTTGCATAAACATATGTAATTATTATTTTCTTCGCTAAGCTGAGTCTGTTTGGTCTCTTTTACATGTTATTTTTTCAATGAAAGACCAAAAGTGAACATTTCTCATCTCTAGATGGTCGCCTGCTAAGAAGCACATCACCCAAGAATGTCGTGGGAACTCAACATTGTATGTTATATTGCATTTGTACTCTTGTTGACGTTGTAAAAACGTTAAAAGGATATTCCTTATAAATGTGTGATGTTCCTTTTTCATAGAGACCTAATCTATTAAGAATAGATTTTGAAAAAGGTAGAGATATTTTAAAATTGACTAAATAATATATCCACAAAACCATGTTGTGTGAATGATTGAACGAACCATTGATTCGAACGGGAAATTTGATGGGCAATCATTATCATCAGTAAAATATAATCGGGAATCTATCAAATGATTTTCCTTCTTCTCCGTTATTTAGGATAGGTTGGTATCAAAACAATGCATCTCTTCCTCCACTCCGTTCGATCCTCAGCGATCCTCTTTAACTATGTGTGTATAGAAGTACACTTAATGTCGTGTCGCATCTGTTCCAGATACTCCTGGCGAAGGCGCCTTCAGTCAGTCGATCTCTCAATATTCTAAACTCTGAATAAATTGATTTGACATATCCACGTTGCATATTATGACTATACTTGACACACATTATTTCATCATTGACTTAACATAATGTAGCTGCGCTCCAATTATATCACGTCGGGGTCACCACTGAGGGGAGCTATGTAGCTGCGCTTCTTATTAACTGCAATTTATATATCCTCGACATTTCTGTTGATTTTTGCGAATGGCGATGGGCTAAAGTCTTCGAAAATCTTCTAGAACTGTCGAGGCTACAGATAATACAGCAACAAATTGCAGCTAATGGGGAGTGCAGCTACAATACAAATGACTCATAAACGTAATATGTATGTATAATCCATCCGTTTGATTAATAGAAACATATCATTATTCAAAACGCCTGATTGATACATTTTTTATACATACATGATATATGTTATTGCATCAGGAGCTTTTTATTCAATATTTACAAGCAGAGATCTAAATATTGAATATTAGACAAATGTATACTTAAACTCAGTTATTTTTCTTTGTCGTGCTCTACATTTGTGAAGTCCACCTAAAAGGGGATTGATTCTTTTACCTTACAAAGATATTGCTAAGAAAATATTTTTTTTTCGTGTTTTATAAAATTTCCTTGTAAATGTTACAAATGTAAAGTATAAATAATTTATGAGATCCGTATTGAATAACCTTGACCTCTATTAGTGAGAATTAATATTACATCCTTTTTTCCTTTAATGTGGGTTTTCAATCCATTCCCATTAATTCCTGTCTCGTTTAAAATCCATAAATTAATTTCAAATCGGGATAATTGAGTGTATTATCATCTGATATAATCATTGATAAATGATGATACCTGGAAGGTGTGAAACTCGGGTTAATAGTTTCCAATAAATTTGGCATTTTCCTTATAGAGTGCACTCAGCGGAAGGATACAACGGTAATTTCTTTATAATTTTAAGACGAGGGTCAATAAAATATTTGAGAATGGTCATGGTAGATACCTATGTATGTTCTTAAGAATATAAGTAGTGAAAATTGATCACATTTTCAAATCGATTAAACTTGAAAAAAGTCCCATATTTATACAAGTAACTTAGCTTGGATGAAATTGATTTATAATTTTGAATAATGAAATAAAATTACTAATTCTAGTACCTACTCACATTTTAAACGAAAAATCCAAATAATAAATAAAGAATAAAAAAACAAAAAATGAATAAAAAAAAATTTAGAATGCCAATTCAAATCAAAATGTAAAAAATAAAACATTTAAAAAAAACACCAGTTAATGGTTTGATGATAATACTTAATTGACACTAAATTGCACTCTGCGCAAGTGACGAATTGCCACATTGCGATTCTTTCAATTTACCAGCGTTTCCAGTTCAGAGAAGCAATATCTGCGTGAGAAATGAATTTAATAATTTCTCCTCTGCTGAGGATCGAACTCAGGACGCCCGCACATAAGCCAAACGGCTTTCCGATTGTCTCACGGTGGTCGACATATTTTCATTAAATCTTATTTTTGTATATGAGTATTTCGCGCCCAAATAGAGCCTCAACTTTTGACCCGGCACATATTTATAATCCCATTATTTTCTATTAATTAACACTATTTATGACTTTTTCTGATATTTAAATAAATGTATTTTTTATGTGTAATTTTCTTTTGATTTTTTTGTATACATTCTGTTTACTCTTCATTTATAACCTCTAAAAATATGAAAATTACAGCCGAATAAAAATACCTAACTGTGTTAAACTAACAGTCCCAGAACAGACTTTATATTATGTTATATTTATTTTGTGAAATAAATGAATAAACAAATGTTTATAAGCCTTACAAAAAATATATATTATAGAACGCAAGCAATAGGTATGTTTATAAAATATTCAATCACGCCATATTCCTGTTATTGGGGTAAGCCGAGAAAACCAACGTCATACACATCTGTCTTCGTAAATTCATCGCCTCACTCACATATACATACAATATCCTTGCTGGCCTGTTAGTTACACATTTCACGTTTATTTTTACTCCTCACTAACCCAAGGTGATAAAGTGGGGGGTTATGATTTCGCAGTTTTTAAGGCTATTTTTTTTTCATCACAAATCACAATGTACCTATCTGTATGTGTGTGCTATGTATGTACGGCGTGTTTATTTTACTTTATCGGTTATAGACAAAAGTACTCATTCGATTCTTCTCAATTTTTGCAAATATGTAGGTATACTGTCGGCCTTCGTGGCTCAGTTGGTTAGGTGTCTGCCTGCTTATCCAAAGGTCCCGGGTTCGATTCCCGGTGGAGACACAGTTTTTAATTGTGTTTTCAGTCTGGCTTTGTGAGACGATAAATATCGCAAGTCTCCGGAATGTGGCAACTTGTTATTGGGTGCGTGTTAAATAATCATGTGACATTGTATCTGTTTGTTGACCGAGTAATGTAAAAATAAGTAAAATCTAATACTCGCTTAGATCGCATTAGATTTTGAAGGATAACTGAATAGTGCCTCTCAATTTTTTTAATTGTCAAATATTTCAAAGTGACCCCAAGCTCAGGAAATTTTAAATTCGTAATTTTTATTTACAAATTGATAAAAAGGCATATTACTTTCATAAAATGGTATTGAAGAATTATCAAGTTTTCATAAAAAAATATTTAAATCGAAAATAATTTAACGAACGCATTTCATGAAAATGTTGAATATTTTCCATACTATTTATTATAGTGACTTGTTAGTGAGGAGTTTAGCGTTGGCCACAACCCACTCGTTTTCCTAATATTGTTCACATGGTCGTGCCAATGTTTTCTTGGCCGGTGCCTAAATTTCTTTTTTTTATACATTTATGATAGTTTTCATTCATTCTTTCTATGCAACCAAGCCCCCGAAGTGTGTTTAATTTCATTCCGTTGACAATATATTTCCTTAAGTTACACTCAGTACTTACATATATCCCCGTTTCATATTTTGTCATATGTCATTTCTTGCACACCTACCCTTGTTAAGAAAATCCTTATGTTTATATGAAACAAAAAAATAAGAAAGTGTATAGTTTTTTTAAATTTAATTTGCAACATCAAAGTATTTATTCAAGGTGTTTTATTTATTGTAAAAGCCCCCAGGGTATAGAATACGAAGCTTTCCCATGGGAATCTTTTGTTTAATACAATATCTAAAGTGCTAACATTTGTATTAACAAAATAATAACTGACTAACTTATAATATATTTGTGGATACCAAAAAGGCGGCACGTGAAACATACAATACACCTTATTCCAATATCATTTTCTCTAAATGAGTAAAATTTATTAAAATCGATGAACTTGGTAATATTTTATGGTCACATAAAATAAAACATTAGCTTAGTTTACTGATATTTTATAAACATTAACTTTAGTTTCACTGATATTTTATAAAATATTAGCTTTAGTTTTAGTGAAATTTTATAAAATATTAGCTTTAGTTTTAGTGATATTTTATAATATATTAGCTTTAGTTTCACTGATATTTCATAAAAATCTTAGCTTGGCTTAGTTATACTGATATTTTATAAAATATTAGCTTTAGTTTCACTGATATTTCATAAAAATATTAGCTTGGCTTAGTTATACTGATATTTTATAAAATATTAGCTTTAGTTTTAGTGATACTTTACGGTTAGGGCCTGTAATAATATCATTAAAACTAAAACGCGTGCTTTATTCTGTTATATTTATACATACCTACATATAATATACAAACCATTACGCCATGTCCCTTGCGGGGTAAGTAAATAAAACCTAAATCTACATTTTTCTATCTTAACACATATTGTATTTATTTTTTAGAGAGAAAAACAATTACACATACTTTTTTTTTATTGATAAACTTTTTAACATCTCAATAGAAACGAATATGGGATATTGTAGAAGAACCAGGAACTCGAGGCACCTACATTTATAAGGACTGTTGCTTTCATATCAACAGTCCTTATAAGTGTAGGTGCCTCGAGTCCTGGTTCTTCTACAATATCCCATCTTCGTCTCTATTGAGATGTTAAAAAGTTTGTTTATAAAAATATCCAATGTTTGCGTATATGCAATTAAAAAAAATATATTCGAATTACACATAAGTACATTTTTGTTTTGTACATAATCACATTATTTGCCATAGAGAAGTTACAAAGAAAAAATAGACGTGCTTAAGAGATTGAGATAAAGATAAAGTACGTAATTAAAATATAAAAAATCTGGGAATATTGTAAAAAACATATTATGAAGTATTTAGTACATATATTATATTCGTCGCCTTGTCAATATTCATGCATAGTCTCATGCATGTTCGTCCATTAAGAGAGTGACTGCTGCCAACGTACCTATTTTTTCAATTTGATATACCATCATTATTACTAAACGAATTATTTTGAAAAAAATAACCTAGTTAGTTTGGATATTTATAAAGAGAAATATACCTTAATTTTTTGATTATGTTCTGTATATATTCTTGTAGGAAAATAATAAGCATACCCCGATTTTAGACATTTATCTTAAATTTCTAAAAAAATATAAGGCATAGAACAATATTTTTTTTTTATAAATTAAAGAAGAACAAAATACCTGGAAAAATATGATATGACGTTGCATTAACGCATCAGGTTAAGTAAATAAACCAAAAAAACTTTTATTAAGCAATGGCGCTGAATGGAAAATAAATGTTTTTTAGGTTTATTTACTAAACCTGAAGCATTAATGCAACGTCACATCATATTTTTCTAGATATTTTTGTCTTCTTTAATTAAAAAAAAATATATATTACTCTACGCCTTATAGTTTATTAAAAATATATGACAAACGTTGAAAATCGGGGTATGCCATTATTTTTCTACAAGAATTTATACAGAACATTATCAAAAAGTTACGGTATATTTTTGTTTATTAATATCCAAACTAAATAAATTATTTTTTTTAAAACGATTTGATAAGAAATAATTTTGGTATATCAAATTGAAAAATAGGTACGTTGGCAGCAGCCCCCCCCTTAATCAATCTTATTACATTTCCCTGTTTAAGAATATCGTTCATGAGGTCGTGCGATCGTTTTCTTGAACGACCCCGACTAATTTTTCCATTCCTATTAAATTTGTATTTGTAAGTCAGGCGTTCTTCATTCATCCATTCCAAGTTACCAAACCATCTGTATATGTTTACTTTCACTCTTTTAATGACATTTTTATTCATCTTACATTATTTTTTTGTGTCCTCATTTCTTACCGTCGCATACATCTTCTTAATACATTTTTTTCTTAGTGATTTCATTTTAACGGCATTTAGGATTATTAGTATAAAAGAATAACGACCAAACTATAATAAGTAATGCTTGATCGTCTTTAGGATACTTTTCTCCGAACCGCATTCAAGAAATGTGTCTATTCTATTTTTCAATACTTTATTAATACTTTATCAGGTGTTTTATAAGGATGCGAGTTATAAGGGCATATAACGGTACATCTAGTGGATAAAGTCAGTACCTAAAGCGGCTTACTATGATCATGATTTCAATACTTACTTACTTTCCGTGTCCGGAACACCATCATATTGGTTGGTGCTCCGGTGGTGGAAGGATTGGCCGGCATTCTGCCGTTTCCAGGGACGCCCGATTGCTTTTCCGAAGTTAACCGAAACTCAATCTACGTGGAGGCTCCTTCCGTGTCCCCAATGAATGATTTCAATGTAAATGAGCTTTTAACATCACAACGAAGCTCATAGTATTATACTTCTATTGAGAAATATATGTTAAATAAACACATCGCTCTTCACTACTCCAACTTAGAATATATAAATATTTTCACTATTCCATATAAAAATATTTTCTATATTCCATATAAAAATACTTTCACTATTCCATATTGAAATATTTTCACTATTCCATATTTAATATTTTTATTATTCCATATTTGAATATTTTCACTATTCCATATTGAAATATTTTCACTATAGCATTATACATTTAATTATTTTCACTATTCCATATTTGAATATTTTCACTATTCCTTATTGAAATGTTTCACTTATTCCATATTTGAATATTTTCACTATTCTATATTTAAAAATTATCACTATTCCACATTGAAATATTTTCACTATTCCATATTTAAATATTTTAACTATTCCATATTTAAATATTTTCACTATTCCATATTTAAATGATTAATTTAAATTTATTTCAGACGTCACTGGTTAACAAATGCGGCAACTGTAAGTTTAGAGAGAGTTTGTCGCATCAACTAAAGTCGGTAGTCAAGTTTACAACTTGGAAGGCAAATATTTGCATGTCAGTCAAACTGTTCCTTCTTCATTGTTCACGAGTAGTGTTTATTTACCTGCATTCACTGCAAACACGGTCATCCATTGTCCACGCTATTCATCACTTCCAACATTTCAATATTCAATATCTCGTACCGCTAATGGCTATAAAATTATATACTCCTTATAAATAGAAACACATTATTATATTATGTATTTGAATATGACGCTTTTGGAGAGTCATATCCGCTTAGGATAATACGCGAGTAATAATACTTATAACTTAGTTGTTTATTTACTTATAAGTAAATCAATTTTTTTACAAAGTGTAGATATAAATGCTACATGACAGGTAATATAAGAAATTAACAAAAGGTTTTCATTTGAAGAGTGTACATTAAAAATATATAGGTTTTATTAAAACTTGTTGTACAAGAAGAGTATTTAACAAAATCAATTTTTAAAAGTATTTAACAAAATCTATCTTGGGCAGAACCCTCAGATACAGAATCCCCAATGAGGTGATCCGCAGAACCTGCAATAAGGAGGATATTGTAAGGTGGAGCAGGCAAAGAAGACGATACTGGAGAGATCATGTTAAAAGGATGAATCCAGAAAGGCTGCAAAAGATTGTAATGCGCGAGATACCAGAGGGACGCCGACCACCGGGAAGACCATCAAAGAGATGGAGATCCTCATCCCAGGACCTGTAAAAACAGATCATAGATCTATAAAAAAGAGGAAGAAGAAGAAGAAGAAGAACAAGAACAAGAAATTTTAAAAACTCATGCAATAGTATAAATATGTAAAAAAATATACTGTTCTTTATTTCAATGGCGTTTCTTTTGTAGGTTCTGAGGTATATAATTGAATTTACTATAGTCCTAAAATAATAACTAAATTAAGAAATATGTTGATAGTAAGTAGTGTTGGCGCATGTATGATTTTATTGCTTTGTACCTATGTTTATTTGCTGCCGCTTTTTCTGTCCCTAATTAGTAAATAAATAAAAAAGTAAATAAGATTTGAAACCATATATGAGATAAAACAATGATATTTTGTATAAACATCATAGGAGAAGTAAGGAGTTAAGTACTATTTAATTTATTATTTATATACTATGAACTTTTTAAGTACCTACTTACTGAAAACAATAACGCCAAATATTTGATCGGGTTAAAAAAATGAAAGAAAATTCGCTTACTAAATACCAAAAACATACCTTAATACATTGCTTTTCAAGCGTAAACTACAGACAAACTTGTACTAAAATCCTATCTTCTCCGATGGTGTTAATACAAAATCGACCTTCTGATAGGTTAGGTTAGGGTTAGATAAGGTAAGGATACGTTTAGTACCTATTCTCAAAACTAACACTGCGGCTTGGTTGATTTTTACATCAAATAATTAATGACGCTATGTTGGGATTTAACCTATAATCTTATATTTGCTCATCCACTCTGATTAAAATTGATCCGCTCAACGCGTTTGTTGATAAAGAGCCGCTAATGAGGTGAAGTTAATCACCTGCCCAGAGTTATGATTGTCTAGTTCCGAATAACCAGTGATTTAATAACAAGCAATGATCACATCCGCGTGAAGTATCTGGGATCTTGCTCTGACCATACCACTGTCGGCAATTCTACACATCATTTTTTCATTAGAGAACATATTTGAATTATTTACCGCCCATAAATTAAGGCAAGTGGAGAGGACAAGTGTTGTGAGTCCTACAGGCCACTGGTTTCCAAACGGCTATACAAATATTAAACATTTTTTTTTTATATTTCATCTCAAAGGATAATGATCAGTAAAATATATTATATCTTTAGATATATCGGAAAAATTATTTATTATATTTGTAAAATTTGAATTTGATCAACTCGACATCATAGCTGCCATTTTGGTTTCTCATATTTTGAAAATAAAACAAAGAATCTATAATTATTTCGAAATCTACACTTTCTATTTAGTATAAATCGATATCCATCACGAAAAACAATAAAAACAACAAGAAATTTAAGAACAAACGTCTTCTTAAATCTCAAAATGTAGCAAATTAGAACTCGATAAACCTAACATAATCGTTCATTTTGAAAAACTACCTTTAAATCAATGATTCCCAAAGTGGTCTATATCGACACCCAGGGGTCTATGACAACCTGCAAGGGGTCTACGTCAGCGAAAAAAAAATCTGGGGGTCCATGAAATGAAAATGGGGGTCCACGATAGTGGATCTCAACATACACTGGTAGTTTCTATCGCATAACAATTTGTTATTATTATTCGTTGTATAATATTTTATTTAAACATTTTTTGTCATGTTACTTTCAATTTTCCTTAAAGTTCCATCATACCAAAACCTTAGATAACATTCATAACATTCCCCTTCTCATTCATTTATAATGGTTGTATGCCTGCCACCTATGCCTGCCATAAAATCTAAGACCATACAATTTAAATTTGACTTTGATTTTTGTCGGCCTTCGTGAATCAGTTGGTTAGGTATTTGACTGCTGATCCAAAGTTCCCGGGTTCGATTCCCGATGGAGACACAGTTTTTAATTGTGTTTTTAGTCTGGATCTGTGAGACGACTAATATCGTAAGTCTCCAGAATGTGGAAACTTGTTATTGGGTGCGTGTTAAATTAATATTTGACATAGTACATGTTAGTTGCCCCAGAAGCATAATATCAGGTAAGTAGGGGGTCTCCCCACTGTGGTATCACAAAGGGCCAACCGGCCTAAGTGTGTTCTCCTTGGAGAGCTGCCACTCAAAAAAAAAAAAAAAGTAGGGGGTCTACCAAAAATCGAAAAACATGGCAAGGGATCTACGAGACCAAAAAGTTTGGGAACCTCTGCTTTAAACCATGGCTGCTATATTGTTTTTACATAATTTCAAAAAATACAAAGAAATTTAAATAAATTCGAAATAAACACCTTCTAAATAGTATAAATCGATATCCATCTTGAAAAATCAAAAAAAGAACAAGAAGAAATTTAAGAATAGACGTCTTCTTAGATTTTCAAAATGTAGCAAATTAGAACTACATAATTAACCGCATATTTTGTTAAATTTTGTTTTAATCACTGCAGACATATTGGATTTCTCCTAGTATTTTGAAATCAAAAAAAGAACGCTATCGGTTTGTCGCCATTAACGAACATTTTTTTTCACGCAATTTATTTACCTCATACGAAAAAAAGGAAGTTTTTTTCTGTTATTAAAAATAGTTTCTGCACGGTGAATTGTCCATTCGGTCAATTGTCCATACGATAAAATGTACTCACGGTCAATTGTCCGTACGGTCAACTGCCCCCACGGTTAATTGTCCTCACGGCCAACTGTCCCCACGGTCAATTGTCTATACGGTAAAAAGGGCGTAAGATCAATTATCCACGGTATCTCTACGGTCAATTGTCCGGGAATCATACATGCACGTGTTGTGTTATATTTCGTAAAGTAATGAACACCCGCAAATCTGTCGCTAGTTACATCACTCTGTGTGATATGCCATCATGGTAGGAATGAATGTTAATAATACGTTTCGGTTTTTTTTCGGAGGGTCATAGCGCGATGGTGTGTATGAAATTAATCAACAAATTTAATGTCGACTAACCAATTTTGTTGTCTGTCAGTTTTGAGAATCGCATGCGTGTCCCGTGATGCTTTGTGCAGAGCAAACAACACAACAAAGGGAACAAAGGTGGTCGGGACAAAAAACGACAACCACTCGATAGTATTGGAGTGGAATGGTCGGGAGTGATGTGATGTGAAGAGGAGTGTGGAGATATGAGACAAGGGCAAGGGAGGAGAGTAGAAGAATACCCCGCTTGGAGATTATGGTCCTGCCCCCCCGTGTTTATTCTTAAGATTTCTATATTGGCTCGGTCACCCTGCGATCAGGTAATACCAACCATTTATTTTATAATAATACCATACCATCACGCCATTTCCCTATTTGGGGTAGGCAGAGAGAACCGAACGCCAGACTCCTATCTCTTGACATACATTCATCGCTTCATTAATGTCCATACATCGTTTCATACACGCTCTTCTATTATTCTTTCTTCTAACATCACCATCTTTCAAAATCCCATTTAAGTGATCGTGCCAACTTTTTCTTGGTCGACCTCTACTTTTCGTTCCTCTTTTATCAGCCTTGTATACTTTTTTGTCAGACGGTTATCACTCATTCTTTCTATGTGGCCGAACCACCTTAGGGCATTTATTTTCATCTTACTTACGATATTTCTTTCAATCATACATTCTCGTCTAATATCCTTATTTCTTATTCTATCATACATCGTTTTACCACACATTCGTCTTTATTGAGACAAAAGCTGTTCACATACTAAAAACACAAAAATGAACAAGAAAACAAACACATAAACAGAATTAAACACCCGTACTCACAGAGGCATCGGCAGGCCCCAAAAAGGATGGACCGATGATATTATCAAGACGGGACGGCGGGGAGAAAGTGGATATAGATGGCATCAAAAAGACAAAGATGGAAGGAAATAGAAGAGGTCTATCTCCAACAGTGGAGGGAAGAAGACTGATTAAAAAGAAGAAGAATTCACAGACTAATACGAGGAGTGAGGAAGTCTCAGGCCTCAATTTTCCTCTCTATTTGAAATAATATTTCATTAAACAACAATGATATACTTATTTTTCAAAAAGAGAGAAAAATAGGTAATGTCTGTGAATACGGTAGTTAATCTCAAAAGATCAATATATTGCAACAGGACAATTAGTGTTCAGCATGATCGTATTATGACTATCATTGGTACCATATAGTGTTATTACTTATTCATTTATTGCGAGTGTCCAGCCCTAATGGAATCCAGACACAGACACCTGGGAGCCTTTATACTAAGACCCCAAGATCTGGGAGGCATTTCAATCTGCAAAATATGGGACTTTATTCAAGAAACCGAATTGCTGTTGAAGTGACATCCCCCTAAGGGAGGCACAATAGATCAACCTATGGTCGCGGTGCAGGGGCGTGTTGGACCCACTCCTAATAAATAATAATAATAATAATAATATTCATTTATTTATTTAAGGGACAAACACAGCCGTATTAAATATACAAAAAAATACATATAAACTATTAAAAACACAAAAACCAGACCAATTACGTTTGTCCATAGATGATGATAATTAAACAATTACATCATATCAAAAAACAATTATAAATATAGTTCAAAGTTTTTGTACCATAATGTAATGTAGATTCATTATTTATATTCATGATTATTTATATTCATTCATGATAAATATACCTGGCAGGTTCATAACATAGTATGTACTACAAAAGGTTGATTTACCAGAATGTGTAAAAGTAGGTTCTGTTATTATATTTTGTGTGATTTATAAATTGTGTGATTTTTTACATATGTTCTTTGATGTATATTTTTCTTCATTTTTGATTTTATATAAATCATAAAAAAAATGTAAAACGTTTTTTTTCTTATTGGTTTATTATTTCGTTTAAACCAGATGTAAGAGATCAATGATCAGATCATATTTAGTTTTTTTCTGATTAAATTTGAGTGTTCTTTTTTGTATGAAACTTTATATTATGATGACAACAAAACCACTGAACAAATAACTAAAGTTTCATGAACGAATCTCATTTTTTATGTAGGTAGGTATAAGAATTAACAAAGGATGGATACCTTTTAATCAAAAAAGGGAAAAAAAAAACAATTAGGTGCCTAGTAAAGTATATAATTTGTTTTTTGTTTATGTTTCGAAACAATTAAAAATTAAACCACAAATGTAAGTTGTAAATGAAAAGGTACCTACTAAATAAGAGTTAATCAGATAATAAACCCCCATACACAAGTGTCTACACATTTAATATACCCCCATACACAAGTGTCTACACATTTAATATACCCCCATACACAAGTGTCTACACATTTAATATACCCCCATACACAAGTGTCTACACATTTAATATACCCCCATACACAAGTGTCGACACATTTAATATACCCCCATACACAAGTGTCTACACATTTAATATACCCCCATACACAAGTGTCTACACATTTAATATACCCCCATACACAAGTGTCTACACATTTAATATACCCCCATACACAAGTGTCTACACATTTAATATACCCCCATACACAAGTGTCTACACATTTAATATACCCCCATACACAAGTGTCTACACATTTAATATACCCCCATACACAAGTGTCTACACATTTAATATACCCCCATACACAAGTGTCTACACATTTAATATACCCCCATACACAAGTGTCTACACATTTAATATACCCCCATACACAAGTGTCTACACATTTAATATACCCCCATACACAAGTGTCTACACATTTAATATACCCCCATACACAAGTGTCTACACATTTAATATACCCCCATACACAAGTGTCTACACATTTAATATACCCCCATACACAAGTGTCTACACATTTAATATACCCCCATACACAAGTGTCTACACATTTAATATACCCCCATACACAAGTGTCTACACATTTAATATACCCCCATACACAAGTGTCTACACATTTAATATACCCCCATACACAAGTGTCTACACATTTAATATACCCCCATACACAAGTGTCTACACATTTAATATACCCCCATACACAAGTGTCTACACATTTAATATACCCCCATACACAAGTGTCTACACATTTAATGGGGAAAAATATTGAATTTTCTAACTTTGTATTTATTATTTTCATATGTAATTTTTCATTTTTCCTGGAAATAAAAATTAATATTACATAAAAACATGAAAATTCGGCATATTTTAAAAGGTTGTCAATCTCTATATCTTCATCTTTATAATGTGGAAGGCATTCTCACCATGTGAAGTCAATGTGAAATGTTTATTATTATTATTTATAGATGCCCCCGCACCAACCATCCGCTCTATTGTTGGTCAAACTTACCCATGATTCAACACTAACCATATTTAATCAAATTCCCTTCTGTTGTCCTATCATCACCGCTCATTCAATAAATATTACTTAATAAAATTTTTGTTGAATGATATTGATGTTTTACGATAAAAAAAACATATCATTTAATAGGTTTTTTATTGGGAGGAAGTTATATTTCTATTTTTTAGGTAATTATTACGATTGAGGTGGATTGATGCCTCGAGTTTTCTTTTTATGTGAAATAATATAGCGTTGTTGCTTAATAATACTTTACTCTAGTTCACTTAAACTAAATGCTCCGTTATACAAAGCTTAAATATAATTTAAGGGGGCATATATACCGTAAAATCTCAATTTGAAAACAAATTTCTCAAATATGTTAAACAATGTTTTACTAAAAATACCATAAGTATTTTCTACATTTTTCTAGCGAATATTCATCACACAAATTTAAAATTCAGCATAAATTCTCCTAAAAAATATTATAAATATTACTTTTATACAGCTTTTTTTTTAAATTACACAAAAAATATGCACAAATCATTCGCGTGTTCGTGATTATTTTTTTTCTTTTGAAGTCATTTAATTTGTTCTAAAATGCAAAAAATCAAGAAATTTTATGTTTTCGATAATTTAAATCATGTTCAAATACTATTTGACACACACAATAGTTACCCTTACTAACACGTATCTAGTGCATTAGGCGGTTTTATATCATATTTTCAGTCATTAGATTTCGGGTCATATCATGCCCTCATCCTAAAAAAAAAATACCTGATAGAATCAAATAAAGTATTCACTTCTGGAATAATTACCCTTTGACATATTTATTAAATCACTGACACAATGATCTGTCAGTGATTTTATAATATATATATCATAAATTACAAGTGCTACTTAATTATTAGGTAATAATGTCAACTATTAAGATATGTTTGGCAATCCACTAAGAGATCATGTAAAACTGCAAGAGGATCTAAATAGCATATTTACTTGGACACAGAAATGGATGCTCAAGCTGAACAAAGATAAGTGCAATGTTTTACACATCGGCACCAAAAACCCGAGGATCATATACAGTCTTGATGGAACATATTTAAAGTCGGTAAATGAACAAAAAGACTTAGGCATCACTATCTCTTGCGATCTGAAATGGGAGAAGCATTTGATATCAATTGTAAAAAAGACCAATAGCTTAACATACTTAATTAGAAAAACCTTCAGCCACTTGCCACATGATTTGTTAATTACAATATATAAAACTTATGTGAGACCACTTTTGGAATATGGTTACCAAGTTTGGAATCCTTACTTTGAGAAAGATATAAGCATGCTGGAAAGGGTGCAGAGAAGGTTTACCAAACTGGGAAATGGCCTCAGATGCTTAACATATGAAGAACGTCTGAATGTGTTGGGCCTCACTACTCTTGAGGAACGGAGAAAGAGAGGGGATCTCATAGAAACCTACAAGATACTAAACGAACACTATGACTGCCCTGAATTGAAGCTGATGTTCTGCCTCAACCAAAATACTAATTTAAGAGGTCATAGTTTGAAGCTAGATAAACACAGTTTCAGGCAGAACCCCTGGAAGCATTTCTTGACCAATAGAGTTGTGGATGCGTGGAACAGTTTGCCACCGGAACTTGTTGTTGCACAAAGTGTTAATGTGTTCAAAAATAGACTTGACAGACTGAACAAGTGAAAACTGTTGTGAGATCAGACATATCAGCATAGCAGCCTGTCTGATAACATTTAATAATAATAATAATAATATAACTAAGATATTCGATAGGTTTACATAGATTTAAAGCAAACCTTTATGCAGTTTACGATATCGACATATTACAATATTAATAGTATCTATAAATTATTTAGAATTACGACCATATAATTTGCATTAAAAATATCTGTTTTATTGCAATTAATATAATAATTTCCGATTCTGATTGAAATATTTTTTATTATTAATATTTTTGTTTACAAAATAAATAATTATATATGTACTAATGAATCATTATAGCCAATTAACTATTTGATAAGTGTAATTAGCAATAATCTTTATAACTCCGGAACAAATTGAATGTGTTGCCAAATAATAAATTAAATCGTAAATTTAAAATGATCGGGTAATATTTTATATCTATTTTATTACTTCCATAGTCGATTATTTGAACATAACCATAAATTTTGCTGTCGACGGACGTAAGAAAAAATTACAATTAAGGGCTGTGCCAAAGTTCTATCGATTTGGTATTCTTCATACCATCGTGGATTCTTTTATAGATACGAAAAGTTTTTTCCAACATAGAAATCGAATAAAAAAATTTATTTACGATTTTCATTTTCAATAGAGAATTTAAAATCACATAATATAGCCGATGCAATGTGGTTAAATTGTTTTTATTTTTAAATATTATATGAATATATTATAAAGACACATTAGCTTTGATTTTATTATATATTTATATATAAATTTGTATTCTTTTGGGTACAAAAATATAATATTAATTTAGCAATAAAAAGGAGTATTCCAAATTCGGAATTCAAAATTGTCCCCCGCAATCCTCCTTATCCCTCTGTTTGAATCATTAGTATAATAATTCTTATTAATTGATTATTTATTTTATTTAAAAAAAAGTACACAATATTGCAATATTTACACATTATATAGTGAGTTTTACATAATTATGAATGACTTAACTTCAATAAGAGAATTTCTCGTGTTTTAAGGTGAGTCGCCTTTCACAAAACATACAAACTAACTAAAACTATAGAAATTTTAACCTAGATATCATAGTAAGGGACATATAAATAAAAAATAAAATGATTCAAAATAATCGTAGATATGATACTTTTCAACAAAACTCTTCAATAGTTTACCAACAGATATTAAAAACATTAAAAATGAAAAAGAATTTAAAAAACTATCACTAAGATGGGTTTATGAAATAGATGAAAAAATCCTGAAGGAAATAATTCTACCAAATAAAATGTAAAATGCACTATTACAATCAATTTTTTCAACAAATAATTTATTTTTACAATTTTTGTTATGTGTTAATGACTCATAATGAAATATTGTGTTTGGAAAGAGAGAAAGAAGGATGCATACGCTTGAATGCGTAGCGTATGTATGTACATTTACTTCTATTATATGTAAACGTATATATAAATAAACAACGCAATAGACAACAATATAAAACTAGCTCACCTTAGCACAGACTATGCCTAGTGAGGGGGCTAGTAACAAAGATACAAACAAAAAGGATAGCTTTAACTATGTAAGCAATGGTGAAATAATGAAATTATATTTCTTGCAATGAAATAACTTATATTTACTTTGTATGTCTACTATGTATGAATAAGCTTATATTACCTTTAATTATTTTGTATCTTATATCTACTCTATGTTTTTGGATAGAAATAAATAAAAATAAAACAAATCACAAAAGCTAAAAATTCACACGCTACTTATGATATCTTCCTTTAGTGTTACCAAGAATTCATATTAGTGAAATTCATAAGTATCTAAAGATTTGTTTTTTTTGTCCTTCAACTGGCATTGTTTTTTGGTTCTCGAATTGTCCCTGTTTTTTAGAAGGTAGGTACTCATTATGACACTTGATATTCGAATTCGCACTTTGTACCTACTGTTCAATCCTTGATTGGGTCCTTCGTGTATTTCTGGATGTATCGACACATAGACAAAAAAACTCCAATTGGTCAACCCTATAAAAATTGGACAGTACCTAAAAAATGTATTATGTAGTATATAGAAATAAAAATTAATCATCAATATTAATAAACCTTATGTGACGTAAATGACGTCATAAGTATCCATTAGATGTTTGACATTGCCCCTCTGTAAGGCGATACAACATACCAACATGATACATTATAATAATATAATAATATAATACACTCTAATCATTCCTCTATTTCACTTGGACTTTACTGAACTGGACATAATAAACTGATCTCCTAGAAGAGGCCGCTAAATAAAGGCCGACCTCATCATATTATAGAGACTCTTGCAAAGATAACTGATTCACCAAACATAATGTACTTTGTAAAATAATTTTGACTATTTTTTCATGCGCCAATACTAGTTAATCAGTCACCGACAGGGCTTACGACCTGTCATGTTGTGTTTATGATCCACTATGATGCATAATAAATGATAAAGTTTTTTGTTTATCCTATGTTGATAGTTAATGGTGTTTTGTCCAGAATGTTTATTTATCCTGAAGAATTTTATAACTTTGTATGTATTATAGCATTTTTATGTAGTTTTTTTATGATTTTTAATTAACATAATTTTGTTTTCCATTAGAAATCGGTAAAGATATTTTTGTACCACCTACCAATGATTTCATCAAAAAATTCAAAATCCTGGAAATTTCATTCTCATTTCCTGGAAAATTGAATTTGATATTTTTCCCTATAGAATTTGGGTTTTGTCAACATCGCAGAAGTTGTGAAAATTTGATAAAAGGTGGCAATTTTGTCCATGAGATACAAATTTCTAAAATTTATAAGTAAGATAGTTAACTAGAAAACTCTTAACTGTTGTATCATATGAGTGTGAGAATGACAAGCAAAGTATGCGGAGATGCCGGACATCTTTGAATGGAGAGTGTTGCGTAAAATTCTGGGACCCGTGAATGATGGACAAACGCTGAGGATTTGATTCAACGACGACTAAGCAGGCTGAGATGGTACACGATATTGTGAGGGACGCATCCCAGCATCTGAGTGTGTCAAACTGGTGGGTAGCAGGGAGTGACTGTAGAGGTTGATGGAGGCCAATTATATGAATATTTATTAATCAATATGTATATCGTTTCGTTCTATTGATTTTTATGCCACACGCGACTCCCATTCACCGATATCGCCAGAATATTATACAGTATTACAACATGCAGTATACAGCCATATCTTCGAATCTCTAGAGCAATTCATATACCTTGGTTCACTAATTTCCAGTAACGATAACATCTGTGAAGAAGTGAACAGAAGAATTGTTACTGCTAATAGATGCTACTTTGGCCTACAGAGACTCACGAAATCCAGATTGTTGCGGAGAAAGACCAAGTTGATACTGTATAAAACTATTGTCAGACCAGTGTAGACATATGCCTCCGAGATCTGGACTCTTACTAAAAGAGATGAGAACCAACTTAGCATTTTTGATAGAAAGCTCCTGCGGTGAATCTATGGAGCTGGTTGTGAGGGTGGTGTATGGAGAATCAATACAATCACGAGCAGTTCCAGCTATATGATGATGTAGTCGATGCATGGCGCAACGGTACGTAGTGCGCTTTTGAAGTCGGTGTCCCTACATAGCCGTGTTAAAAAAGAACACTGGATTTAATAAGATTGGGAGATTCAGATGTTTTGGATACGTGGAAAGAATAAATGAGCAACTGCCCCCAAGAAAAGTCCATCACAAACGACCAAAGGGTGTGAGGCGTACGTGGAGACCCAAGCTGAGATGGATGGACTGCGTCCAGGGGGACCTGGACTCTTTGGGCGTGGTGAATTGGAGACATGGACCCGATGACACATCGGAATGGCTAAGACTGTTTTTGGAACCCAAATCCGACCTTGGGATGTGGAGCCCATGATGATTATACTATAGTATTTTACCAAGATATTTTGGAATATATTTTGTGCGTTATCCAGAATTTCTTCATTTAAAAAAAAAGAAATAACGAAACAACTTTTTAGAGAAGCTTGGATTTAAAGAAGCTGTGATACGAGACTGGTGTATAGGGATACAAGCATGTGTTATGTTTGGTTTTATCAGGTACTGCATACCCGAACGCCTGTCGCTGATTATCCCACACCGTGGGATACCTATGTCGTGATGGTATGAAAAAGATAACTATTTTGTATCGTTGATTTCATAGCTGAATCGGCTTGTTTTATGATGTTGTCCTATTGATGTGTATAATATGAAGATTCAACTATAAAAACAAACAAAATGAGTACCTACCTAAAGCGGGATGCTGTGCTAAGCTGGGCGGGTTAGTTCCAGGGAATATCTTTATAATGGCAGTCCACTGAGAAATATTTACCTACCTACTTCCATATCTTTGTGTGTGTGAGATGATTGTTTAATATGTATACAACACAAACTAACATAGCCCAAACACTACTCAACCGGACTACTCAATATTCTCATAATTTTTAAATTGTTTTTATTGATTTTATAATTTTTAAACCAAATAACCCCTGGAAGCATTTCTTGACCAATAGAGTTGTGGATGCGTGGAACAGTTTGCCACCGGAACTTGTTGTTGCACAAAGTGTTAACGTGTTTAAAAATAGACTTGACAGACTGAACAAGTGAATACTGTTGTGAGATCAGACATATCAGCATAGCTGCCTGTCTGATAACATTTAATAATAATAATAATAATAAATAAATTATTTAAATACGAGAATATGAGATGGGTGGTGGCAGAGCGGTTAGCGCGCTGGGTTAGTAATCCAGTGGTCGCGAATTCGAATCCTGCCACGATCGATTTCGTTCACTTATAGAACTTATGCATAGTTTACGGAATGTATGAGTATTTATTTGTTTCATAATTGGTGAACATTGCGCAAGCGCATTAAGTGATCACGATAACCACCCGATTACAGATTGTTAGCCCTGTACGTAGATGCCTTGAGTTTCTGGTTGTCACAAAATATTCCGTCTACGTCTTTGTTGAGAAATTACAAATTTGTCATAAAATATCATTGTCTCCCGAGAGGGTAAAAAATCCAGTATTTGCGTATATAAACTATAAATTATTTATCAACTCCAGACCGAATATCAGTATAGTTTTATTTAATATTTTTGTATGTTTATTTTTAAGTTTTATATATTTTTTTAGGCAAAACAAAATGCTTCTCTGCTGGATAACGAGCAAACCATGTACGTCAGCACAGATGTCGAACCAAGATGAATATTAAGTAATTGTGGAGTTTAAGATTGTGCCCGGTATTTGTTGGTATATGTAAATATTTAAGTGGTAAATTAAAACTTTCAAATAAATAACTTATTAATTACAGTCCTGAATTCAATATTGTTACCAATAAGGTATAATTATGTCGTCGCCTCTTTGGGATACCATCAAAAAGATCGAGTCACAGCTGGATTTCAGTTTCCCAAGAATGACAATTTATTTTATATATTTATTTAGTTATTAAGGATTTTTTTTAAAGCTCTGTAAACCTCACTGCAGAGCTTTAAAAAGCATTGTAGTGAATGGCTGTTAAGTACACAAAATTAACTAGTAATACAAGTTATAATGCGTTCTTTGTTTATTTTTACTTTTTTTCCATGTTTTTTCTTTTCTTTTTTTTCCCTCTTTAGATGTGTTTATTTTATTTTTGTATTATTATCTATATATGTATCTTAATATATATTTTGTGATCGTCCAAGGCATTGCTGAAAACCAGCTGCACTGTGGGTCTCCACCGGGTGTGCAGCTGAGTAATAGCCTATTTCTTGTAAAATAGTGCAAACAAATTTAATTGTTTGTTATTTTTATATATATGAAACAAATAAATAATTATTTATTTATTATACAGGTGCACGTGTAAATATATGGAAATTGTAAAAAAAAATCAAATAAACCAGCAAAATTTCCTTAAATGATTTACAGCAAGTTACTTAAAAATAAAACATTAGTTATAACAAAATAAAGAATTAAATAGAGTGAAATAAAACAGAAAAAATAACAACATTAATAAAAACTGTATAATAATTAAAAAAAACTGTATGGCTTACACAATACAAAAACGTTTTCTTTTAAAAACTGCATGGTTGTCATTTAGAATAACGATTGCAGATTTATCGATAGATTTATACAATATACAACTTCGTCTGATAAAAGAGTTTTGCGTATAATTAGTTTTACACATAAGAATTGCAAATAATTCATTCGATCTAGTACTGGGAAATACGAAATAATATTTTCTCCAACATATATGCGTAATCCACTATGCAGTTCACTATTTTAAATAAAAGTATCAAATTGAACACCTTCCTACGCTTATTTATTTTCTGCAAAAACAGATCGACGGTTTACACAAACAAAAAGAAGAGGAATAAATTAAAATCTAAAAAATATATTTTTGAAACCGTGTACCGAATAAATTTATCTGAAATGATGTTGATCCTAATTTTATCCACTTATGCTCGAGTGTGGTATTCAAATATTCGTGATCCTTAGCACCGAAACGAGCCAAAAGTAACATGTTTAAATAATAAGTCAATAAAATAATACGAAACAAGGTGGAGAAGTTGTGTGTGTGTGTGTGTTGGAGGGAGAGATTTAAGTATGGGGGCGGAGACTATGCAGGTGGGCTCCACAGCCTGCCACAGACCACAGGGGGTGCAAGAAAGAGCCTTACTAAACCCCCCCATCCCTCCCATTCCTCTCTTCTTCTGATCCCCTATATGGACCCACAGAAATCCCAACTAAATATATTACCTAAGGCCGGCCCTCAACTCCAAGCGCAGGGCCAAATTAACAAAAATATTATCTCAAATATTTTTTGACAGTAAGGTAAAATATATAAGACATGCGTGCGACCGATCATGACGTACCTATGCTGTAGAAACGCGAGCAGACACTGTACGAACCAAGGGGCTCTTAAGGACAACGGAAATGAAGATTCTAAGGTCAATCACTGGTAAAACTCTCCGAGATCGTGTTCGCAATGTTCAAATAAGGAAAACACGTGGAATAGAGGACATCGTTCGGTGGAGTAGATCTAGAAGAAGGCATTGGAGGGACCATGTAGCCAGGATGGACAGTGATAGACTTGCATATATAGCGGCGAATGAAATCCCTTCTGGCCGCTGCTTCTCGGAAGACCACCCAAGAGATGGAAGGATAGCTGGACTTCGTCATCCCAGGAGTCATAGTTTCTGAAGAACAGATCAACTAGGTTTACTAAACGAAGAAGAAGAACTTTTTTACACGGTGTTCGCTGACTTATGCACTTCATCAGTAAGAATCACCAGATCAATGCGTAATACAAAAAAAATAATACGATCATGCTTTCATTGGGAATAATACACCCATCCAGATATACAGGATGTCCCAAAAAGTACAGTCAAGCGGAAGTATAGAGGTAGAGCACTCCCGGGGGTACCCGAATACCCTTATGTAATGTTCCGCGATTTTTGTAAATTCCGAGATATTATTTTTTTCATATTTTTTTGACTTACAAGACAATATTGGTCACAGGAACACGAACAATTGAGATAAATACTTGATTATTTTTTTCAAAATATATGAATAGTAATTTTCACGAAGCTATCTAAATGTTTAATATTTAAAAAAATCTATTATTTATCTCGATAATTTGTGTCTATTTGACCAATTATGTCTTGTTTAATTATGTAAGGTTTGACAAATAAACCGGAAAAATATCATAATTTGAAAATTTTAAAATAATCGCGAATCTAGACTAGTTCTAGATTTCCTCTGGATTGCTCTATTTGGGACACCCTGTACATAAAAATATTTTAGACTTTATTTCATTGAAATTGTCAATACGTATCATGTAGAGAGAACAATCTGAATGTTTTATCGTCGTGATTGTGTGTGAATGTTACAATCTCATAAGGTCTCAATATTATGAAACAAGCGATAAAAAGATTTTCACTTCAATCGTTCGTTGATATCTTTTCTGAATGTTATGCTAAGTACCCAAGATCAAGTTTGAGAATTCAAATGGATTTTTTGCACAAAAAAACACAAATTTCCATGTACTTTTCATATAAGTTTTTATTCTCTTTTAATCAATTTTAATTAAATTTTTTTTACTACGATTCTTGTGGCAAAACGAAGTTAGAATAACCAACTACACAAAATATGTCGGTATCATTATTATTCAACAGTTTATATTGTAAAGGAAATGTGTAAAAAATGATGATACGAAGTTGTCCAATAACCTTTTGGGAGAACAAAGGATTGACAAAAAATGGAATAAAATCAATTCGCATCTATAAATCTGCTGATCAAAAAAAAATCTTAAACCACAAATTATCATTTAATTCAAAGTTTGCGGTTCTTTATTCAACGAACAAATATTTTACATATCAATTAACTTCTATAAAGATGTAACAGGTTAGTTAAGTACCTACGTACCTACTTGGTAGGTGCCTAAAGAAATATTAATTTATTTTCCTGTTTATGAAAATATTGAGGGCATGAGTCATTCATTCCGTACAAAATTAAACAGTGTTTAAAAGCATATTATGTAGATACTTATTTACGAAGAGTTTCTATGTCTGTTGGATGACTAAACCATAGTCATTATCCTTCATCATCTCACTAGAACGATACAAAGGCCTTACATGTCGAATATCATACATACATATGTACCATCACGCCATGTCCCTCGCGGGGTAGGCAGAGAGAACCGAACGCCAATTATTTATATCTCCACACACATTCTTCACCTCGTCAATATTCATACATCCACTTATACCATGTTCGTCTATTATTCATGCTTCTGACATTTCCGTCTTTCAAAATACCGTTCACATGGACGTGCCATCCCTTCCTTGGGCGGCCCCGACCTCTCGTTCCATTCTTCTCTGCAATGTATATTTTCTTCATCAGGCGTCCCTCATTCATTCTCCCCATGTGGCCAAACTATCTCAATGTGTTCACTTTCATTCTATTAATGACATCTTTCTTAAGAGGCTATAGTAGGCTATATAGTATATTTTGAAAATAATTTCCCCAGAACCCTCAAAAGATACGTCTTTAAAATAAAGGAGAGTTTGTATTTACATCTTTATTCTATTGCATGAGTTTTTTTGAAATAAGAATTTATTTAATACTTTTCTTGTAAAATAAGTTTCAGTAAAACCCTTTTTAATTTATTTACTGTACGTAACTAATGAACTACAAGGTCTATGAAGTAGATTTTTACTTCAAGCGAAAGAAAATATGAAAATCTACTGGCTGAGTTTTTTATTATTATAATATTTTAATAAATATTCTTGTCATTTAGAAAAAAACCTCTAAGAAGGTAATTTAGTAGGCTTTTTTGTGTACATCCGTATACCCAGGGTATACAAGAGCCTTAATCTTACATTCTTTCCTTATATCCTCATTTCTGACCCTGTCATACATTTTCCTATTACAGATTCTTCTTAGCGATCTCATTTCAACTTACAATATAAATCTATAACTTAAAGATAAAATTTTTGTAATTATTTTACGACACAAATATGATTCACTAATGACATACTTATCCAACGTCTCAATTATTTTGACATTTTTTAACATGTCAAAAGAGACGAAGTTGGAATATTAAAGAACCAGGAACTTAAGGCGCCTAAAGGGCTTACGACCTGTCATCGGCTTGCGCAACGTTCACTCAATATTATGCCTTCTTATTGAGTTCCCTATCAAACCAATTTTTGAAAGTTATATGTTTCAATCAAATCTGTTAGTTTGAAAAAAAAACTGTAAAACACCTTCGCAATCTATGAAGTGACGAAGAAATCTTTTTGGAACGCCATCTATTGAGAAATTGGTTTGTAAACAATAAAAGCAACAGGCCTTTTACACGAGGTGACAATGCTTTCGCACAGGTGTCATCCCTGAAGCGCAACAGAATTATAAGTTCATTTTTTGGCTTATAAACAATAAAAACAAGCAAGTAAACAAGCAAAAAAAGGTACTGAACACCCGCACACCCGTCGCTGGTTACCCCGCATTGTGAGATATGTCGCGATTGTATGTGTGTACATATCTTTAGTAACGAAGTTTATTTGTTTAACTGATTCGTTTATGCATGCCATCACGGCAAATCCCAAATGTGGGGTAACCAGCGACAGGCGTGCGGGTGTGCATTACCTTATACAATGAGGCACGATACATTCGTGTATGCCCACTAACACAAATCTGGTCTCGTCTAGTCAAGGCAACATTCAGTGGATGTTGAACATCATTACCTACTGAACTTTGTGACATGTTATTCTGCCTCTTGCGATTTGTTGATTTACTTATAATATGGTTCAATTTATTTATTTAATTTTAATTAATTTACTTAATAAGATGATTGGTGGCAGAGCGGGTAACGCGCTGGATCAGTAATCCTGTGTTCGCGAGTTCGAATCCTGCCACGAACGATTTCGTTCATCTATAGTACAAGCATTTATGCTTCGTTTAGGGAATGATCAATTACGGAATGAAAATTTTATAAGTCATACAATTTAAATTTGTTTATATTATTTTCTTTATACTAGGTGTCATCGGCTGTACGTATGTATGTACTGTACGTATGTATGTACTGTACGTATGTAACTGTAGTTACGTATTTTTTACATCTAAATTAAATATATACACATACATGACAGTTTTTGAGGTATTCCTTCTTTATTTCATCTTCAAATGATTTTATCTATTTTTCTTATATATTACGTATGTAACTATATGTACGTATTTTTTACATCTAAAATAAATATATACACATACATGACAGTTTTTGAGGTATTCCTTCTTTATTTCTATCTTCAAATGATTTTATCTTTTTTTCTTAAATATTACGTATGTAACTGTATGTACGTATTTTTTACATCTAAATTAAATATATACACATACATGACAGTTTTTGAGGTATTCCTTCTTTATTTCATCTTCAAATGATTTTATCTATTTTTCTTATATATTACGTATGTAACTATATGTACGTATTTTTTACATCTAAAATAAATATATACACATACATGACAGTTTTTGAGGTATTCCTTCTTTATTTCTATCTTCAAATGATTTTATCTATTTTTCTTAAATATTACGTATGTAACTGTATGTACGTATTTTTTACATCTAAATTAAATATATACACATACATGACAGTTTTTGAGGTATTCCTTCTTTATTTCATCTTCAAATGATTTTATCTATTTTTCTTATATATTACGTATGTAACTATATGTACGTATTTTTTACATCTTAAATAAATATATACACATACATGACAGTTTTTGAGGTATTCCTTCTTTATTTCTATCTTCAAATGATTTTATCTATTTTTCTTAAATATTACGTATGTAACTGTATGTACGTATTTTTTACATCTAAATTAAATATATACACATACATGACAGTTTTTGAGGTATTCCTTCTTTATTTCATCTTCAAATGATTTTATCTATTTTTCTTATATATTACGTATGTAACTATATGTACGTATTTTTTACATCTAAAATAAATATATACACATACATGACAGTTTTTGAGGTATTCCTTCTTTATTTCTATCTTCAAATGATTTTATCTATTTTTCTTAAATATTACGTATGTAACTGTATGTACGTATTTTTTACATCTAAATTAAATATATACACATACATGACAGTTTTTGAGGTATTCCTTCTTTATTTCATCTTCAAATGATTTTATCTATTTTTCTTATATATTACGTATGTAACTATATGTACGTATTTTTTACATCTAAAATAAATATATACACATACATGACAGTTTTTGAGGTATTCCTTCTTTATTTCTATCTTCAAATGATTTTATCTATTTTTCTTAAATATTACGTATGTAACTGTATGTACGTATTTTTTACATCTAAATTAAATATATACACATACATGACAGTTTTTGAGGTATTCCTTCTTTATTTCATCTTCAAATGATTTTATCTATTTTTCTTATATATTACGTATGTAACTGTAGGTACGTATTTTTTACATCTAAATTAAATATATACACATTCATGACAGTTTTTGAGGTATTCCTTCTTTATTTCTATCTTCAAATGATTTTATCTATTTTTCTTATATATTACGTATGTAACTATATGTACGTATTTTTTACATCTAAAATAAATATATACACATACATGACAGTTTTTGAGGTATTCCTTCTTTATTTCTATCTTCAAATGATTTTATCTATTTTTCTTAAATATTACGTATGTAACTGTATGTACGTATTTTTTACATCTAAATTAAATATATACACATACATGACAGTTTTTGAGGTATTCCTTCTTTATTTCATCTTCAAATGATTTTATCTATTTTTCTTATATATTACGTATGTAACTGTAGGTACGTATTTTTTACATCTAAATTAAATATATACACATACATGACAGTTTTTGAGGTATTCCTTCTTTATTTCTATCTTCAAATGATTTTATCTATTTTTCTTATATATTACGTATGTAACTGTATGTACGTATTTTTTACATCTAAATTAAATATATACACATACATGACAGTTTTTGAGGTATTCCTTCTTTATTTCTATCTTCAAATGATTTTATCTATTTTTCTCTTTCAAATAGTAACATATCTTCTTCTTCTTCCGGTGCCATGTCAGGAACCCCCGACGTCGGCTATCACTCTGGCAAATCCCTCTCTGTCCTGTGCTGCCCGGAATATCTGTTCCACGGTCCTGAAGCCGGTCCATTCCATAATGTTGCGCAGCCAGGACATCTGTCTCCTTCCAGTCCCTCGGCGACCTTCTATCTTGCCCTTCAGTATTAGTTGGAGCAAGTGATACTTCTACCCCCTCATTATGTGACCCAGATATGTGATCTTGCGGACATTTACTGTGGACAAGAGTTTCCTGAGTTACATATATTTATTTTAATTTAAATGCAATAAATTTCTTTCGAATAAAATAAAAGATTTATTTTTGGTATAAGCCATAATAAAATGAACAAATAACTTTGTGTTTTTTATAAGTAGACTAGTGAACCCCCGGCAAACTTCGTATTGCCTGTATAATTAAAAATGGTCCTCCATAACCACCCGTCGCTTTAGACCCTTCAGTACCTCCCGTCCCTTCAGTACCTCCCGTCCCTTCAGTACCTCCCGTCCCTTCAGTACCTCCCGTCCCTTCAGTACCTCCCGTCCCTTCAGTAGGTTAAAAAAAACTTTAATTCCCGACACAATACTGGGAAGACCTACGAAGAGATGAAAGGACAGTTGGACCTTCTTTTTCCAGGATTCTCCAACTTCATAGGTAAAATGAACAAATACACGATAAAGAAGAAGAAAAAAGTTTGAATCCAGAAACCGTCCTGAAAGACCTGCGAAAAGATGGAAGGACAGTTGCATCTTATTCTACCATGATAGTCCACCTTCATAGGTAAAATGACCAAATACACGATGAAGAAGAAGAAAAACGTTTAAATCTAGAAACTGTCCTGGAAGACCTGCGAAGAGATGGAAGGACAGTTGGAGATTCTTCTCCCAGAGTATTAGGTCATTTTACCTTCATAGGTAAAATGACCTAATACTCGATGAAGACGAAGAAGAAGATTTTTTTTTTAATTCAGAGACCATCCCGGGCATACGCTCGACAATTCACCAAAGTTTCATTGCAATCGGATGAACGGTTTCCAGGATAGTCCACCTTCATAGGTTAAATGACCTTATACTCGATGAAGAAGAAGAAGAAGAAGAAAAAAATTTAATCCAGAAACCATCCCGGGCATACACTTGACAATTCACCAAAGTTTCATTGCAATCGGATGAATGGTTCCCAGGATAGTCCACTTTCATAGGTAAAATGACCTAATACTCGACGAAGAAGAAGAAGAAGAAAACAAATTTAATCTTGAAACCATCCCGGGCATACGCTCGACAATTCTTCAAAGTTTCATTGCAATCGAATGAACGGTTCCCAGGATAGTCCACCTTCATAGATAAAATGACCTAATACCCGATGAAGAAGAAGAAGAAAAAATCAGAATCCATCCCTGGTATACATACTCTCGACAATTCACCAAAGTTTCATCGCAATTGGATGAAAGGTTAAGGAGTGCATTCAACACATACAAACATAGATACATAGATACAAACATTCAAAATTATAATATAGATACCTACCTGTCCGTGTAAATATACCTAGTAATTAACTGAAAAATATTTTATCGTAGATAAGTACATTAATTATATTAAATGTTGATTTTCAATACTTATGTAGTTTAGGGACACGGCGTGGTGATAAATGGTATGTTTGTATGAAATTCACAGAAACGTCTAAAGTATTTCTACTGAACAAATAATATAGCAGATAAAATTTTACGATTATTACTGTTCTCTTGTCTCAACTTGGTCAATGTGATGCTTCTATACAGGAATGCCATTAGCTACAATAGGGATGGACTATTATATACATTTACAAATCAATTTAAATCGATATAACGATTACAAACAAAAAAATAACTGTAGGATAATTATACACTCCAAAAAGTGGCAACTTGTTATTGGGTGCGTGTTAAATTAATAGTTGACAAAGTACATACCTACCTACTAGTTACGTGAGAAGTAATACTAAAAATATGATCGTGTTTCGACTTGTTTAATTATTATTCGTTGGCCAAATATCATCGTCGTAATATTCACCTACTGACATTACTTTAGATGATTAGTTATAGCCCCTATTCAGCACAATATTTAAAAAATAACGTAATTTTCTTGTCAAATCACGGTTAACCCCTTCGATCTGCTGAACGTACTACACTAGCTATCCCCATTCACAATACTTACAGAAGTTTTCAGCTCTTCTTTTCAAGTACAATCAGCTAGACTATGGAATGATCTAAGTGGTCGCTTCAATCCATACAAATAGTTAAAGGTAAACTAAAAAAAACTTTATCTGTCAATAGTTCCTGAATATTCATATTATATCCTTTCGTATTCGTACCCTCTTTTTTTTCCTAATTCCTATGATCATTCTTATTATTTTTTTCTCTTTATTTCTCATTCAATACCTACTTTTGTACCAATTTAACTTTAGAGATGTCATGTTGCTCGGGTTGGTTGGAAGAAATTTCCTGAAAGGTATTGGTGATTTAATTATTAATTTAGATTCGATGCTTCTCAAATTAATTATTTCTGTAATAACATTTACTTGCGACTTATTTCTAATTGCTTTTCGGGCAACAAACAGGACGGTACTACGTATAATGTCAAAGTTAATTTAACACGCACCCAATAACAAGTTGCTACATTCTGGAGACGCAGATTCAGACTGAAAACACAATTATGAACTGTGTCTACACCGAGAACTGAACCCTGGACATTTGGCTCAGGTGTCAGATATCTAAGTAAAGCTAAGTGAAATAAAATCAAATTTATTTTATTTCATATCATAGAGCAACATAGAATTGATTTACGAAGTAACTGATAGGTATTATAGGTCATCAAATAAACCTACATTCAGAGCTTGATTTATTACGATTAGCTGTTCTTTAATAAATGAATACCTTATTTATTTATTTCATAAGTCACTCACACTTACTTTTACTTTACTTTTCGTGTGGCTCTGGTACTTGTACTCTCTTCACCTATACGGGCATCGTCTGAGTTTCACAGCCTTGGATCAAGTTCTGTCAACCATTCCACCGTCTCCGGTTTCGCCTCGTGGATATCCTGGAGGGTGCCCTCACTCACAGAATCATCCACACAGAGTCACTCACAGATACTTATATTATAAAAATATTGGCTTTTTTTGCTGTGAATTGAACCTGAGACGCCAGCACAGAAGTCAAACCATGTAGTTATCAAGACTTATGTGTAAATTAATCATTTTGAAATACAGAAATAATACAATTCATTCGAGTTTTCATATTAAATTATTAACACTATCACGGCATATCTCACAATATAAGGTAACCAGCGACATGTGTATGCACCATTCTCGTCTCACCAAAAAATACACTTTATTCAGAATGGGTGGTGAACCTCGTTGCTGAATTATGTGAGATGTTGTTGTTTGTTGTATTTTCGATTACTCGGCTCCATGAAATTTACACAATTGGATTCACAATAAAACAGAAAATTTAATTGCAAGCCCCAATAAATTACTTGAGAGTAGGTAGCGTTTTAAATAAATAGTAAATTTGAAATTTAATTTGTACTACATCGAATATCGTGTTTTGACCATCCCTTTAAAAGGAAACACCCAAGAAACTTCTTGTGACAGAAATGATCTTTTAATGTTGTCTATTTGTTTCGTGTTAAGTGTTTTGGGTCATCTTATAGATGCATTGGGTGAACAATCAGACCTGAATGTTATTGGATGATTTCATCATTATGCGTTCATTCATTCCCTGACATTTTTACCATTTTCTTTAAATACATTTGTTTTAAAAATAATTCAAAATAGACTAATCAACCATTCTCTTTTGTAGGTATTATATTTACAGAATATAAATAACCTGTATTAAATTGATCTGTTAGGTACGCTTACTTTAACCTCAATGCACATATATCTTACCGTTTTCTCACCTTGGTGTGTTGTAAAAAAATACTAAGTACTTGATTTAAAACAAATATAACACATCAGATAAACGACAATGCATTTTTTTCAATGATCGATTTTAATCTAGATCACAACAAATCTATAATACACGCCAATCAGTAGTGATTTTTATGACTAGCGTCTACAATCCGCATTTACCATTCCGCATTCTGTTTCCGGTTGGCTCTCTGATTGGTTGAGATCTCATAGTATTAAGTCAAATGAGCTGTGAAATTTTATATTAAATGCGAAAAATTATAAAAATTATATATAAATTTAATAAATAACAATTTATAATTCAATTTATAAAGCAACTCGCTCACGCGAGTCACTATTATTATTATAAACAAACTTATGTAAACTAACCTAAGAATGCAGAAAAGAAGAGCTGGGACTAGAGGCTACTATTTTTATGTACCTTTTATTAGAACAACAATGGCAAAGCATCAACGTATATAAAATGGAAATAGGTTTAAGATACATAGATATGACTTCACAACTAATGAACAAGAATATATTATGTAGATGCACTTTTCTAACTAACATGAGTTTTTGTGAGGTGATGTGTGACGAAGGGCAAACTAAGATTTAAATTACCTACGGAAAAATTGAATTTACTTTTTTATTTTATATTCATGTATTGGGTCGGGTATTGTTAATTAGTTGTATGTATAAGGTTTGTGATTGTTAATATTTAATTAATGTTTTGAATTTATTTAATGTTTTATATTTATGTACCAATGGGAATCAAATAGACATCATGACACTGACTGCACTGCTTTCTACATCATCATAGGTATATATTTATTCAAAATGTATTAAATAATAATATAAAATAAATAAATTCAATTTTATACTTAAGTTTAGGTAATCAACACCATATTACAATTTAGTTTAAACATGATAAATCTTGGTTACAATATTATAAACGCGTTTCGAGCGATGCACGCGATTCTTCAGTAATCTGACAATTAACAAAACGAATAAGAACTATTTTATTTTCAATAAATAATTTAATTTTATTATTCTAAACGTTATTGGGACAATTTGCTTTCATAATTTCCATAAAAAATAAAGTTCGTTTATTATTTTGGTATACTATAAAAATTATGTGCATCCGGTCGATACCTAAACTTAATAATTGTTCTGACACTATTGTTATGTAACTAGTCTATTATAGGTAAAATTATGTATTTAATGTTTATTGTTTTCAATGAAATAAAATAAAAACTAATTCCGCCTAATTTGATATAATTTAAATATCTTTCCTTTAGATATATGAAATAAAATAAATAATGGATAAATGTTATCATCTGTGGGTGATGTGATTCATTAAGTATAGTATACCGACATTCCATGGCTGGATGGGATGTTGAGAACAATATACACGAATAACCTATTTCGGATTGATCAATTAACATGTTAAAATGTCCCACAGAATGTATCACTGTGATAATCTCATGACATTAACTAATTGTTGGGGATACTTCTCATGTCTCATTGGGTCCATCCATTGGCATCCAGAATCGGTATACACATTTTTATTACAAGTTTTATGTGATATATTTTTTTTATTATTCTGTCGGTCTTCATGGTTCAGTTGACTATATATTTGACTCATAAGCCAAAGGTTCTGAGTTCGATTCGTTGGAGGCACAGTTTATAATATTATTTTTTTAGCTGAATTTGTGAGTTGACTAACATCATAAGTCTCCAGAATGTGTTTATTTGTTAACTGGGTGTGTGGTAAATTAATATTTTGCACATTACACGAGAAGTGGAATACAGATATAAGAAAGATCTGGGACATTAAAGATTCGCTACCTCCACCGCCACCCACTCTGCATATGGGGACTTGTAAAAGGCTCCTTCACAGAACGCTAAGTTAGGGGGAAAAACAGCATAGTACGAATAGTGCCAACAACATTAGGGAATTCGTCAGATGGTGCAGGAGCCGAAGACGATTCTGACGGGACCACGTGGCGAGCATGGGGGACAACAGGTTACCCAAAATTATCTCCCAACAAATTCTTTCATTTTTTTGCTATCGACCATGAGACGAAGTAGACTACCATAAGACATATTTTTATTTTATTTTATTTTACAGAGAATTAATAATACATATTGTATACAAAATATATGAATAACAAAAAAATCTCGTATCCCTCCAATTAAGCGCATCCACAGCTTGCTTCATATTAATGTGTCAAAAACGTCACTATCCACACACACAAAAATAAGAATATTGAAACAATTAGTAGGTAGGTATAAATTATTATAGTTGCAACGATTAAAATTTCACAGATGTAGAGATAGCAGGAGCTCGGTGTCAAAGGACGACTTGCGGGAGGAGCACACTGAAAAAATGACAGGTTGCCAAAACCTACTCCAAGAAAAAGAAGAAGTGAAGCAATACAAAAATACATAAAAATCTACCGAAAGATGGGTTTTATTTGTGTCATAGCTTAAATAAATTGATTCAAAATAATGTTTTTTGGTATGCACATCACTATGCTCGTATACCTTTTTTTTTAAATTATGGTTAAATATTGAACAAAAAACCACAACATAAGTTTTTATTTTATTTTATTAGATATTTTTGTTTAATATTACAGTATTATTTGTAAATTTGCCTTTAAATTAGTGAGAAAATATTATTTGTAACTTTAAGTAAAAAAATGCGTTAGTTTAATCTTAATACTAGATTTTTTAAAATGGATTTACGAGTATACTGTATTTAAAATCAGAAATTTTAAATACAGTATACTCGTAACTTGTGTCAGAATGTGTGATGTAATCTTTGGATTTCGACATTGAATTCGATTATTTTATTTTTCGACATCGTCCAATAATATAACTTCCTTAATGTCACACGAGTCACCGTGTTGTTTCTTGATCTGATCAAGTCCTTTGACTGAATATACCTTCTCGCTATAAGGATATAAACGTGGAATGCTTAATTATAATTGTAACATGTCTTTATATCAAGATGTCCTGGATGAAGGTATTCTTGATAATGATCAGACGCGTAAAATGAATGGTCAAATGCAACCATTTCCTTCCCCATACTAATGTGACTTGGGTAAAAGAAGATAACATCTTTTGACTTGCTTATTACAATAATATTACATCTCAATTAGTGTTACTGGATATTATGTGCGGGAATAAATATAAATTTA
Source organism: Molanna angustata (assembly GCA_963576475.1). Taxonomy (NCBI): domain Eukaryota; kingdom Metazoa; phylum Arthropoda; class Insecta; order Trichoptera; family Molannidae; genus Molanna; species Molanna angustata. The sequence continues at coordinate 9,549,577 of OY754971.1, read as the reverse complement.
TTTATGATGAATTATATTTCAAAGGATACGAAGTAGGTGTAACTTTTTAAATAAAAAAAATAGAGAACCCGACACCTATAACGACATGTCATCAGCTTGTTTATGTTATTAGACACAAATAATAATTTAATAAAGTCGTACAATTGATTTTATTTAAACAATTCTATAAAAGCATCTTAAGATTTATCTGACTTATGTATATATTGAAACTACGAAGAAAAATATGTTTTACCCACAGAGTAAGGAAATATAAAAAGTTTACATAATTTTGCGATGTTATTTATAAAAAATCCTTGAATCGTGGGTGAATCACGGTTCAGTTTTATTCCACGTTCAACTGAAACCTTATTTACAAAAAAATATTTGAATCCCAGTTCAGTTGACCTCCATTTTGAGTTCTATTTCATACGACAGCACCGAATTTAGTTTTAAGTTAGTTGTCATGACCACATAACACGTGCACGTCACACAATAGTTCTGTTAAACTTTTGCTATTGGAAATTGTTTTTTATATTTACTAGTTGCATGTAACACATGATATCCAACTGTCGATAGCAATAGTATGTATAGTTGAAGAATAAGTACCGCACTATAATCCCATAAATACAAATTATTTAATATTTTAAGATATTTGGTTTTCTATACAACACATGTACCTAGGTACGTATGTCAAGATAGTATGTATGTATGTTGGTAGATTAGTATCAAATTATTAAGTCTTCTTAGATATTGCGAGTAGGCTACTTCCATACAAATTGTATGAAGCAATGTCGTCACTAAATTCAATTTTTATAAAAATTGTTAAAAAAAAATTGAGATGTGCTAATACAATGTTAATATTTTTTATAGAAAATTAAATTATCTAGTTGGGGTGTTTCGGCTTTTTTCGATATTTTTAAAAAGTTTGGAAATATAGACAGTTAATCTCATAAATTTATCATAAAAAAAATATTTTTCTAAATAAAAAATGTTCGAGAAACCCTGGAATTTTTTAAAAAAAGAGATTTTGTATTTGTCTATGTTCATACCAATTTTCAGCTTTTTAGCTTTTATGGTTTCTGAGATATATGGAAAAATAAACCAAAATTTCAAAAGTTGATAACCCCTGACTGAAACAAAAATTCACAATTCTGAGTATAAAAATTTTGTAAGCCTATAACTGTTTATATATTCTGAAATTTTGAGATCTGTAAATTGAGCGAATCAAAAGTTATAAGGGACACACACACACACACACACACACACACACACACACACACACACACACACACATACACATACACACACACACACACACACACACACACACACACACACACACACACACACACACACACACACACACACACACACACACACACACACACACACACACACACACACACACACACACACACACACACACACACACACACACACACACACACATACACAGACACATAAAATGTTCTACTCCGAATTCTGAGTAAATCCATGTATGGGAACATATATGCTGCGAGGCCTCTAGTTCGTGTTATTAGCATGCAAAAAGTCCACTACACCATACAAAATTTTCCTTCGTACACGCATCTTGGCTTAATAATGTCGATTCATTAAGAGAATTGAATTCTCATGAACGAATCGACAGTTGGAAAATTCTAATGGATCGAATTGTTTTTTATATGTTTTTCTTATTTCTTATAGTCATAGGTACCTACTTCAAAATTGTGAGATGGTATAAAGTTGAACCAGTGTTAAACTATCCCAGTTGCCGGTTCAATTTGAAATTAGTGTTGAATAATTGTTCAACTCTTGATCCATGTTTATAAAAGTGATCAAATTGGGTTCAACCGTAGTTCAAAAATGTCAAAGTTTAAATTTAAGTCAGATATTAAAGACACATTTATATAGTTATTAACAACATGTAATTTTTGATATGAGTACTGTTTCAATTTTCATTCCGAACCATTCCGAAATATTCAATTAATTGCCACCAAATTTTTGGGGCACAGTCACGCTGTGTGAACCAAGAAATTTTGCTTATGTCATGTCTATTATTATTCTGTGATTTAAACTTTCTTTTTTTGAAAAAAAGAGTGGGTAATAAATATAGATAAACTACATAATTAGAGTCTTTTTTATATTGAAAGGTTGACAATCATCGAATGCATTATTAAGTTCATTTATATTATTTACAATATTTAAAAAAAACATGCATATCAAGGAATTTAGAAAGTTTGATTGATTAAATTATAGAGAAAGGATTTCTATGCAAGTTAATGCAATTTTCACGTAGATATGATATCAATATAGTATCATATTAAGTCGATCGTACTTATAGTGAGACCTGTGCAGAGGACACTTATTTCCATAGTACGCCATATACACAAAAACGAAATTCATAGAAAGCACTAACTACATGATTAATTGATGTAAAAAATGCGCTTCAAAATTGTTAAATCAAAACTCTCTAGTATTCCGTAGTATAGGAGAGCAAAAATACCTGTCAATAACTTATATTTAACATTGCTTTAATTTAAAAATAAACAAAAAGTCCTAAAAGGGACTGTTGCAAGTTTCATCCTGAAAGAATGCGAGGCGTTTCTGTTGACTCACGTGACACGGAGCTTTCTAAAATATATTCCCACGAAGTTAACCATGCGAGTCGCAGATCTTATCTGGGAATATCCAAAGGCAGAAGCACTTATGTCATATTGTTCTAGAAAATCCCTTCCTCTTCAGCGCCGATAGCTCCAGGCGGGGTTTACAACAACTACATTCATAATATGAAACATAATATAGTGTTTGTGTAGTAAAATAAAATTTAAAAAATTTGGCGGAAGATGCCGTTTTGAAAGAATCCTGGATAGTTTTTATCGCACACCTCGAAGTCCACAATTCATAAGCTGAATTATTGTTTGTATGAATAACAGAGATATTCAGAATATGCAAATAAATGCAAATTGAAAAAAAAAATCCCATCGCAGAGCCGACTCAGCCTGATGCGGTTTTTGGAAAAAAATTCTTTGTTCCAAATAATGTAAAAAAATATTAGAATCCGTGTGCTTTGGTTCTATTTGATAATTTCCTATTACCCTAATACCTATAAATACCTACATAGACTGGGTAATAGGACATTATGAACATAGTTATTCTGGTCTGTCACAGAATAAAGAAGCGTTATAATTTTTTAACAGATTTTTTAATTATAATGTTTCGTTAATACATATAAAGCGTTATAATGTTTCGATCCCTATTTATTAATCATTCAATCTTTTTTTATTTACATAATTAAACTGCACACACACAACACTATGTAGGTAAAAAATTACAATAAGTAAGCTTTATATAGTAAAATTGTTAAACTATCCCTACCTAGTGTCAATTTCTTGTGGCAAACCAATTCATATAAGCAATAACGTACTGGGATATGAATGTAGATGAAAATGTGTAATGAGGTGTTATCTTGCTAAGCTGATTTTAAATTGGACAGTTAGTTTTTATATTGGTAAGGCGAGTTATGAAAAATATCTAGTTATAGGGTACTTTGATGATTTTTGTAAATTTTTCTACATGGCAATTTATTTGAGATGTTTTTTTCTATTTTTTTTTCTTATTTTTAAGTTTGTTTTGTGAATAAATTGTTGTTTTTTTGTATTTGTGGATCTCAAATTTAATACATTTAAATTTTTTTAAATATCTACTTTGTAACAATTGTTTATAGTTGTAAAACGCATCTAGACGCATATACAAATAAATAAATATATGAGTTTATGCTAACAATTTTCCTCGAGTTTTGTTTGTATTCTCTGTTACTGGTATGTATTTAAATGTAATAATAAAATTGCAACGTGTTATATGAATGAATCAGAATTGAGAAGGGTCGAGGAATTTCACAATCTTTATTTTGTGGACTGCACCTGCCTTTGTTTTATTGGATATGGAAACAAAGAAATATTTAGCGTTTATCTCTCTATGTGCTGGACTTTCGGAAACATTAAAGATAAAATAACATTTTTCGAACAACAAAAGCTTGGATATCATTGAAAAAAAACAAAGACAAATATGCTTTAGCACTTGTTTTTGTAAAGAAACAACGTAAAATATACATATTTATAATACAATAACTCGTATCTGTGATCGTAGATAAGAAGTTTTGTGTGAAACGTTATTGTTTAGAATATTATTCATAAGATTCTTTTAATATACATACATACCTGCTACTTTAGAAAATTTTATATTCAAACAAACCAGTTTCCTTTTCATACATCTCAAAAACACATAGAAAAAACATCTTTGTTCTTGAGTGCACTATTTTAATTTAATATGAAAATTGATTATTTATTTATAAGCTATGTACTCTGATACATAATTATTTGAATAGTCTAATCAAAATAGAAAATAAATATATCTGGAAATTATGAATTCCTTTTATTTTTTTTTCGATAACTTACCAACTTACTAACTGTGCCGACAAATTGCCATTTGGCAATAAACTCGCCACTTGCGCAGGGTGAAAGGAAGTGTTTATTTATTTATTTATTTAATCTTCTTGTACATATAATTAGTACACTGGCGGGCTTATTGCCTAATGGCAATTTCTTCGAACCAACCAGAGTAAATGTTAAATATACAAAACAATGTGTACTATGGCAATGAGTTAATCATATTACAAAATAAATAAAGATAGCAGAAGAAAAGTAATAAAAAAAAGAAGAAAAAAACACAAAACAAAGAAGATAGCATATATGAACAAATCATAGCAATGATAGGAAGACTAAGGGATAAGGAAAGGACGAGGAGAGGAAGATATAATCAGGTGTTGTCAGATAAATATTTTTGTTTTAGCCTTTTCTTGAAGATGTTTAGTGAGATAGACGACGTAATATCAGGACTTAGGCTATTCCATAGTCTAGCTGAATTTACTTCAAATGAAGAGCTAAAAAAATCAGAACTATGAATAAGGATAGATAGTAAAGCACGTTCAGCAGATCGAAGTGGACGCCCATGTCTTGAAAGATAAGTGAATGTATCTTTGAGATACTGAGGTAAATTTGGATTAAAAAGGACATTGTATAGTAATGACAAGATACGTCGTTGTCGTATCTTGGGCCAATGAAGAAGATTACGGTAATGTTTATCATTACTATAACTATTTATGTTAACTTTTTTAAGTGAATTTAATTGCTTATGTTTATTTATTGAACAAAAAGTAAACCCAGTCGATGCCAATGAAATGAAAGTATGTATCTTAATAAATTTTGAATACTCAACCATAATAGGTCAATGAAATAAGCCAAGGCAAGATTTGAAGTCGGATCCACCTGATATAGTAAAAAAATGGTGATATAGTAAATATATTATAGTAAAAAAATTAAATATTTAAAGAAAATTTAGTCCATATGTGTAAAAGACAAACAACAAATCAAATAGACAAAGTAAGTACTAAAGATTGATCGTTGGTGGTTTCCTTGCGCCCGTTGTTCATGGCTTAGAGAAAAAGATATATGAGATAAGGCAGTATTTGAAATCAGTATGCGCTGATTGGGCCATCCTGTGAACAAAGCAAAGTATAATAATAAGATTGGGTGGAGTAGGACTGACACTGATATTTGGAATTGCTACTTTATAAACAATGGGATCAGTTTTATAATACAAGTTGTTTCTTTTTTGTTGTATGTCTTACATAGATAACCAAGATCTCATTTAACGTAAAAATCGACCACAACGCATCCAATGATCTCTACATGCAAAATTTATATTGAAGAACCCGCAATAGCGTATTGTAGATAATCTTTTAAATTATCACGCATTTTAGTTGAGTTTTTCGTCCAATAAGGGTTTTCGATATTTAATAGAAACTTATTTGTTGAGGAATAATTTATATGTTGACAGAAAAATACAATAAAGGATCAAAAGGTTTCCCACATTTGCTCAAATATATTGATGAATATATGGACCATGATCAACAATATTTAACTGGTTTCGAGACTTAAGACCCTGACCCAGAAACATTTGTGAAGTTTCAAAAACAGTAGCCAAAACATCTCAGTGTATTCACTTTCATCTTTCGATATCTTCATTCTTTCCTCGTGTCCTCATTTCTTACCCTTTCAAATATCATTCTATTAAAAATTCTTCAAAGTAATCTATCTCATTTCAACTGCATTTATTCTGCTCTCGTGCGACTTCTGCCATGTCCATGTTTCGTTTGCATATGTCAAAGTAGACACTCCAATTGCATTGTGGATTGCAACTTTGGATACCGTTGATATTTGTGATAATTTATAACTGGTTTGAGCGCTCTGTTCACTATGTTTCCTGCCATAACTCAGGCGATCCATTCCATTGAAACACTCTTCTTAGATAGATGTATTCGTCGACTTGCTAGAGCCTTTCATTCTCGTCTTAGATCATCACCTTTGATTTTCAGCCATGTGATCAGCCCTCAGTCCATGCCCTATATATCCTTGATATAGGTACTATACCTACATACAATATAATCAATGAATTGATATATTTATTATGTTGTACATATTATAGCAAAAATATTGTTGCATTTAAAGTAAAATTATGATAATTTACTAATGATTTATCAATATATTCAATGACATACTTACTTTTTATACTCTTTCTAATAGGCCGAATGACGGTGAGAGGAGTATGTTCTGCAGATTGAACATTTATTACTGGCGTGACAGGTTCTCGCTGTATGTAAGGAGTATAATGTTGTGCAGATTGTTGTGTTGGCGTGGCAGGTTCTGGCCGTGGTCTTCAAACAAATTGAGCTCTAAAATGAATGTCACTATCTGTTTTGTCCATACCAGCAATTAACGATGCCTGCACAAATATAAAATAAAATATTTAAAAAACAATGACCTTAGACTGAACCCCTCAGCAGAATCGAGTCCAATAATTGCTTTTATTTTCTGTTCCATGTCATTAAGAGGCACAAATTTACTGACGTTTCCTGTTTGCGCTCGTTCACGCCGGATAGTTGAGGTATATTTTGATTCTTGTTTTGGACTTTTGAGGTTGTCCACACCTAGAAAAAATTGCAAGAAGGTTCAAATTTCAGTGAACAATAGTAAATAAATGTTGCTTCACTTGTGATTCACGCATAAACAGATGTCTTAAATACCATAACTAAAAATCAGTGTTAGGTTATAAAAATATAAACCATCTGCCACTGGATAACATTTTTGCTGGACCCAATATTATTTAATAAAACACATATATCACTTCAAAATTTATTGTCATTTTCTTTGCCTCTGATCCCCAGTTATCTCGCTCAGAGGCAAAATCTGGATTCTGTATCATATACTCTACTAACAAATCAAATTGTTTTGTAGACGCACGCGCCATTCTGCTTTCAACTGTATCACTGAAACAAAAAGCATTAAACCAATATTTCTTTTAAATATATTTATGCTTATAAATACGACTTAAATAATAATTTCTCAGTGTGTAAATTTTAAATTAGAAACAGACTAAAATTTACACTACGAAGACTGTATAAATAACCTAAAATTTTAATGTACTTGAACAAGTGTTTGTGTATACTTAAAGTGACATAAAAATATATATTTAAACATAAATAACTATAAAAAATATAAATATGTACCTCATGGTGAATAAAAACTCTTGTTAATTGATTAAATTAAGTAAATTATTCTCGCGCTCCGATAAATGAAATGGAACCAAATGAAACAACGTTGCCGTCCACTGTTCACAATCTATAGACAATAAACGTTATTATTGCTAAAAGCAAAAAATAAAAATATGGATTCTATCCATAGAATCCTTAAATCATTCTATATGGATACCTATCATTAACGAGAGAACAAGAATCGCATTTATTGACATAGCATTCTTTCGCAAGCGCCACAATTTCCTATCCATAACAACAGTTAAAGAATTAAACGAGAATCGCGCTTATGTCGTCTTCTTTTTCTGAGGCGTCCCTCTATTGCAGCCCTTCATAATCACTTGGAGCAGCCTGTACCTTTTACCTCACAGAACGTCACCGAAATATGATACCTTTCCCCGCTTAACTGTGTCAACTAGCTCGCGCACGACATTTGCTCTTCTGAGTACCTCTACATTTAATATTTTATCGACTCGGGAAATTATCAACATGCGAAGATGCAGCCACATTTCAAAGGTCTCGGTTAAGCATATTGTCCTTTATGGTCCAGGTTTCAATTCCATATGTAGTTCTTCACCAGGCGCTGCCTTATTTTAAAGTTTAAAATATTGTCGCAAAACAGTGTCTTCATTCTTTTAAATATCACGCGACCTGTCTCCATGCGACACCTTCGTTCTTTGTCAGGATCTAAAACATCAGTGAGAAGATATTTAAAATTTTTGATACCTTCAATTTGCAAAGTCAAGTTTTCGTGAGACTTTTTGCTGAATATCATAAACTTACTTTGATATATTCATTCTGAAGCCAAACTCTTACTCAGTAATACTAATTATCTCTTTTAGCTTTTGTAGTAATTGAAATTATTTATTAGAATATAAAACGCAAAGAAAATTCATTACGTATATTTGCTTGCTTCATTGAACATTTAAATTTCATAACAAAAAAAAACATTTATCGTATATTTTATTGATATTACATTTGCTATTAGTATAAATAAAAAATATTATATTATATATCTTTATTGAAAATCTGTGTTCGGTATTAATACGGAATGCACCCCACATAGCTGTGATGGAACCTTAGATAAGGCCCCAGAAAGATATATTGATTTTAATACTTCATCCCTGTTTCGAGGTAACACAAATCGCATCTGCAACTTCAATATTGTGTCTTTATTTATTTGTTAATATTAATTTTTGAATTTCTAAAACTAAGTTATATTTGTTTTTATTTTAAATGTTACAATTTACAGTATTTACTTATTTCGACAGACATCTACTTACTTCTCCGTATCAACTTTTCGACAAGAACGACGATGTCCGAGGGAATTTATTTGTACGCATTGGACATGCGGATGTTGTAGCCACGAATAGCAACTACAGGGTTTTCAAGACTTTCTGTCAAAAATTCGGTTCACTCTTATTTTAACTATCAGTGAACGGTGAGCCATTTGTTTCCACATAATTTACTCTCTAGCGCTTTAAGTGCAGTGTCTGCAAGGTTTTAGAGTTCTCCGGACTCTTCTTATGTTCTTTATGTGTTCTTTCCGAGTTTTGCAAGGGGCCTTTATTAGTCCCCATAAGCAGAACGGGTGGTAGTGGAGGAATAACAGATACCTTCCAAGAAGAAAAAAAATGTTTTCCCTTACAAATGTACTTTTTCAATTGCGCTTATGCATACATTCGAATCAAGATACACAAAAATTATAACAAAATTATTTCTTTTGCTAATCATGCTTTAAAAAACATATCTACTCAATTTGGAAAATGGAATTTAATTTCATTTTAAGAATGCTGATGTTATATCATAACGGTTGACAATACTAATGAACGGTATTAATTTGACGTTCGCATATTTACTATATTTAATTGAATACTTACAAGCTTGTTCTTTCTCTTAATCATCATCCCCTATTCTTGTCTGAGGTCGGGTCTTCATATGCCTTTTTCATGATTTCCTATCTTGCGTCATCGTCTCATCTAATGGTGCACTTTTTAGCCCCTTCTTGCAAAAGTTTAGTAATATGTGTTCTCAATTCTTTCCGAGTTTGTTGTTTTTATATTCAAATACCTATATTTTAAAAATTTACTCACGTTTCATGCATCACAAAAATCAAATTAAAATTTATTAAATTATTCCTTATGGTAAACCCCCATGTTTCATATTTTGAATAAAATTTATTATAATTTGATTACCCCTATCGTGAGACATAGATTTAATATCTACTTTATCATATTATTATATGCTCCGAAGCCCATTTATTTGATATATGATTTTACCTACAACGTTGAGATGAAGACTATAAGTGTTTTATAAGTGTTTATAAGTGTTTCTTACAGATAAATACCTAGTTAATGGAATAGTAAAATTATCTGTATTATTTACAAATAAAAATTAGAAGTATCAAATTTATTTATAATATGTTGTATTTCGTTAGCAATAAAATTATTATTTTATTAAAGTCTTTTTTATTTTTTTGTCAATACTGCCATAATAGTTTTTAACATATGCAGATGAAATTATTGTTTCATAAAGAACAAAATAGAAAACATCATTTATTTTTTTGTTTATTTTAGATTTTTATTTTATTTAATAAGATGTTGTAAAAATTAATTGTATTACTTTTACTGGAACTTTGCAGAAGTGTGTTAGTGCATTTTTGTATACATATTGTACCACATACAAAACCTGTTTGAATGTGGTAGTCTGATATATAGTATATTTTAATATGATTTACCTACCAATTATGCTACCTTCAAAAGATTTTAACGCATGGTAACAGAAAACATTTTATTCCTGATAATAATATTATGTAATTATGTTAAATAAATTGAACCCGTCCCTGCTTATATTCGAATTATAATATTTAAATCTTAATAGGTAGGTACTTCATATATCTAGTTTTGGGCGTGTGTCATCCAGTTTGATCGAGTATTGTGTGTTCCATTCCAGTATTAAAACAAGGAAATTGAGTGACGTACAAATTGCGTAAAATCAGGCGTTTATCTGTTAAAAACATCAATTGATGGAAATAGGAATCTTCTCGAAAATGTGCATTGCATGAAACCGACCATTTCTAAAATGAAAATTTGTATTGTAGTAATTAAATTTTGTCTATTTTTTATTTAAAAAAGTAAGGATGGGATATCACGTAATTTTGGTCGAAAGGTATTTTTTTAAATGAATTGAATAAAAGATGCCAAAGAGATGGAAGGACAGCTGGACATCCGCGTCCCAGGAGTGAATCCGTAAACAAACAGTACCCAGTACTAGAACAAGCAGAAGAAGAAGAATTGAATAAAACTCTCTCAGTTATATGAACAAGATGTTATTTTTAATTATCAATCTAGAGTCATTATTTGATCATGATTAATTTGATTTTATTTGATCATGTTTCCACTTACCGAAATCTTATTCGCTGGCCTAAAATACGTCAACGTCGTTATATTCATTTACTTTCTATACTGTATAATTTAATTAACAACACAAATTCACCACAATATCTCAAGAATAAGATTATTTTCTTGTCAAATCACGGTCTGCCTTTTCGATCTGCTGAACGTACCACACTAGCTATTCCCATTCATTCTACTGAATTTTTCAGTTTCTCTTTTGAAATACAATCAGCATTTAAGTAATGAACACTTTAAGTAATGATATTACGACGTCTCAATCGATTCAACTTTTTAAAAAGAAACTAAATCTGTTTTACCTGTCTAATAATTCGTAACTGACACTCCATATCCATCCTCCCTCCCCTCCCTCAACCTCTATTTCCTTCCTTCCTTTGTTTCTGTAACTAAATAATGTTACGTGTTTCTTTCCGTTTATTCTTAATTTACGTGTTTCTTTCCGTTGTTTTGCTTGGTTGGAAAAATTGCCTTGTGACAATAAACCCACCATTGTACACAATATTGTACATGAAGTTTAATAAATAAAAAAAAATTAAGTTGTTTTCAATCTTGATGTTGCTTTGGCTTGGATCTCTGGACATAGGGGAATCAAAGGTAATGAGACGGCAGACAAATTGGCAAAATCTGCTTGGCAGCGGGGAAATTAATGCTTCTACCTATTTTAATGATTTCATCCCTGACCTACCTCCATTAACCAAATACCCACATCTGAACGGACCAAACATTGGCTTATATCTTGTCTCACCAAGGGAAGGAGATATACTTCTAGGTTTTAGTCAAGCCTTGGTGCTCTTCATTTATTCGCAATAGGAGACTGATGACAATGATAAACAGAATGAGATATTGTGCGTCTATATGTGATTTATCAACCACATAAAGAGAAAATTGTAAACCTAAAAAATATTATTTTCTAATAAACTTGAAACTGACCGTTAGCTCCATATTATAAAAGTCATCTCTAAGTCATCTAAAAGTCGTCTTTTAAGATAAGCGAAATTTGTCCATAATGAGCTTATTTTACAATTTTCATAATTCAACGTAATTATATATATGTCAATTTAATCAGCGAAAGGTAAAAAAATAAATAAAATGAAACTATCAACTAAAACAATACTGTATATACCTTAGAGCTTTCACTAGACTCATACTCAGGGTCTAAACTAATCTATTTATAATGTATTACGATTATGTGCTCAAAGGATCCAATTAATTTTGTACTTGAATTATATTTGAAGCGTATGTACTAAGCGTACTTTGTTTTTTTGATAAAACAAAATGTCAAAAAAAAATGAAAAGCAACATTGAGATTATTTCTTAATATACAAAAAAGCTTTATCTCAGACGTACTCAAATTTATTATTGAAAACTATACGTTTCCATATAAAATTTATTTTTTAATTTATTTTAAACAAATTTGTAAAAAAAAAATCATACATATCAAACTTAATTTTATCCTCGTAGTAATTTCTTACTACATTGCTGCTAATTCTTTGTGGCACATTTTAACTAATTCCTATATTTAAATAAAATAAAATATCTTAGTTTCTAACCATAAAAACTAGGATATTTTATTTAATTATATTAGTAATAATTTATTTGATAAATAGTCTTCAAATGCTATCAAGTAGGTACTTTTTACTATGTATGTAACAACAAAATAAATGTTTTTCGTATCACATCAAAATTATTTAAAACCAAAAATTAAAAAAGCTTTAAATAAATTTACCCGTATGATCCTAATATTGTTTCGTATCGAAATGAAAAAGATTTCTTTCCACGTTTTATGTTGGAACAATGTGACTATTGTACTTCAAAGGATAATCAATTGGAATCGATGAATAATTTAATGTATGTAAGGTCGATTTTAGCTGAAAGGTGATTTGGCATTTATGTCAAAAGTTTATTTAGCCTCGGGGCACACACCTGGCTGGGCGGCGAAGAGTCTCGTAGTTCGACCTCTGCGATCAAGGCGATCCACATATTCAAAGGCGATATAAAAAGTAAGACATTTAACTAAAAAGGTCAACCTATAAATATAATATTAAAATATTTGACCATGTGTATAAATCGACTTTGTTGTAATATTCCTCGGTATTCGTTGCAACATTCTGGAAAATTTTTGAGAACCGCCTGCAAGATCCTCATTAAGTGTTACCTAACAATATTGTTAAAAAGTAAACAATATCAAGCAATTATGGAATAAGTAAAAATGTGTTTCTCATTGTAGTTTATTTTTTTATTATATTGCTATTATGACTGTCAAAGGATCTTCATCAAAATTAAGATATCTTTTCTCGGTCGATTAATAAGAATAGTAACAATTCGAGAAAATTAATGTTATTAGTATATAAATACTGCGTCCATATATTTTTAAAAGAATACAAATTTTTTTGTGTACTTCTTCATTGAATATGCTATGTATTTTAAAGAGATTTCTAGTACATTAATTTATTTGCACACATTTTTGTGTGTCATGACAGTATTTTTATAACATTTTCTTACAGAATGTTGTTTCATTTTTCACGATTACCTTTTTTTATTTATATATTCTGTTATATGTGATATGGTTTCAGAACTTATTTTAAGATCTGTTATTCGTGATTTTTTTTTGTATTTGAAATTAATGTTAATTCTGTTTATAAGACACACAATAAACAAACAATAAATTAACATAGCAGTCTACTTGATAAATATCAGGAATATTACGTTACATGATGCAATAAGATGTAATTTTAAGATATAATCAATATGTAAACATTTATATATAAAAAAACTTGTAGATAATATTCCACCAGTCATCTTTATGCATAATATATAAGTTATTATTTATATGGAAATCGCGCATTCTCTTGTTATATCCAAGTATCCTTATTGATTAAACTAGGATAATCAAAAAAGCATAACGACGATCTTCGCAGCAAGGACTTATTCAAACATTCAGGTCTTTCTTGATCGAATCGAAATGAAAACCACACTTTGGTGAAGAAGTTGAGTATTGTCAGACAGTGTTGAGTGTAGAGAACGTACCAGATGCATGTAAACCAGACGAACTGGCGTCCGTTGAGAACCAGAGACCGGTTCATCAAGGACTGCGAAGCGGACTATTGAGGAATTCTGATGTCAAGAGATGAATAAATAATTATAAATATTAACGCGAGAGAAAATATCGATACTGCCATCGATAACAACGCGATGTGTAAAGGGCAGAGAATAGGTTTTTTATTAAGGCACAGCCACCAATAGAAGCGAATTTGTGCTGTAAAATATAAATCAAATATCCACTGTTGGGAAGAAAAACAAAAACAGAATTCCGTGAGATCTCTGAGAAAAATAAGGGTTTACATAGAATAGCTACTAATGAAAACGGAAAAATTTGTTTGGGTTCTTCTTCTTTTGCTTACGTACCTACTATCATTGGAATGATATTTTCCAGTTTAAAATTGTTTTAAATTATTGTGTAAGTTGTGCTTATTAGACTATAAGTTAAAAATTAGATGATGTGACATATTTATAGGAAGTGGGTTATTAATGTGTATAATACAAATTATGTGGATTGTGCAATCAAAACACACATGCTCCAGATTTTCAACTTCCTCTTCACAAGCACACGAAGTAAAATGGCTATCTATGTATAGCTTCAAGGCTATCCCTGGAATAGAGGTGGAGGATAAGAACATGTTAATAACAGTTCTTATCTGGGTCTTAGATGGGTCGATGGCAGAGCTGTTAGCGCACTGGGTCGCGAGTTCGAACCCTGCCTCAACCATTTAGTTCACATATAGCACAAGCATTTACGCTTTATTTAGGGAATGAAGGAAGATGTATATATACTTGTTTAAAAGGGCATATTCATTTTTTTATATATAAAAAAACACTTAGGGTCGTATTACAAAAGTTATTTGAGAAAAAGGTAATGTCCCGTACTGCGAGAATACTGCTTACGGGACCTCAACTTTTTTTTAGATTATTCTTAAATAACTCCCGTAATACGACCCTTATACTTAAGGCAATCGAATTGTAATCAGCTGGTTCAAATAATTGCTGTATGTGCCTGCACAACGAAAAGTAATTAGCCCTATAGCTTGAGTTATAAACATTAACAAATAATATATTCAGAATGAAGAGTATATCTGTAAGGTACCGGCTTAGAATAGTGCTTCCACTCTTTTCTATTATCATCATTTCCGAGAGCTGAGTAATCAAAAATTCAAGAGCATCACATAATTCAGCAATGAGGTTCACAACTTATTCTGAATGTTGCCTTTTTAGGTGAGACGAGACTGATTTGTGGGATATACGCGTCGTATTTATTTTTATACGTTGATGCACACCTGCCGCTGGTTAACCCACATGCCGTGATGGTATAAATGAACGAATAATATTTTTATCGTTGGCTACCTAGTAGGTATTCCACGCTACCGCTATCCGTATCTAGATAAACTCTATGGCCCGAGATTTCAGTTGGCCCTTAAATCGTTGGATTTGGTAATCCAAGTTAAAAGTTTAGGGAAGATTAAATTTCATTCGCGTATTTCAGTGCAAAATGAAACGTCAGTTACGTAATCTTCAACTATAGATATATTTTACGTTTTTCTATGGTTATTGTCTATAACGCATATGTCAAAATTGTAATAACCTTAAATGATACGTGACGCGAAGCTGTGACTAAATATTATTTTATTATTATAACAATACATTATTTTATTTGTTTCATTACACAGCATGTTACTTTTTCAATTTTTTATACCGATCGATGTTTTTTTAAATTAAAATCAAACATTGTAGTGAAAAATGTAATTGAATATGTACTACGTACGTAGTACTACAATGCAAAATGTATGTACATTTTACAGATGGATATGGAACTAAGTGATAATGGTAAAATAGTGTCTTATGTAGAAAATTTAAGAATACACATTATATATATATATATATAGAAACAGGATGGATCAATTTAAAAAGTGGGATGAAAAAACATCGCAAAAATAAAGTTGCGTGCCTGACGTTTCATTATGGCTGACAGTTTATTTCGTTTGTTGTCAGGCAATACAATATAATTATGTAAAAAAGAAAATAAATATTAAATACATGAACCACTTCTATATCAAGTCTTTTATTTTAACATCAAAAATAAATCATGATTATAATTATTATGCATAGTTATTTGTAGTATAAAATGAAATAAAACATTAAAGCGTGCGGCGATTAGTACGCCACCTGGCGAAAAAGACTAGAAACAATACTTAACTCAAGATTAAGACACGCAATCCGCCAGAAACGTTGAGTTAAATATTTGTGGTTTAGTGACGTATTTAAGGGAAGATTTGGTACTGAAATACGCAATATTTTTGTTAAACTTGAGTTAAACTCCTAAGGGCCGACTGAAATACTGGGCCTATGTTACGGATTTGTTTAATATTTTAAGTCAAAACTCTTACGGCGGTACTAATAACATTCATAAATACGCATTTTAGCTAACTAAACCTTGCGCTAAGTAAACCATATATTAGGCGCTAATTCGTGGTTTAGGCGGTTCCGACTAATTATGTAAAAATGTATAAGGACTAAGTAAACCATGGAATACGGAATGAAACCGCAACCATTTACGTTTTACCAAATATTCCTAAGTATGTTTATGATTTACTAACGGATGAAGGATCCTAAATATCAAATAATATAACTGTCGAGGTATTAAAAACTATTTAAACTGTCCGTAAGTATGTTAATATTTTAATAATATTTTCTAACAAGACTACAATGGATTTGTAATGGATCACAATGGATATAATGGATTATAGTTGATTAATAATTATGTTTGTTAATAAAAATAACTTTATTAATAACATTTGACTCCCGAAAGGGAAAAAATCCAATGTTTGCGTATATGCAATTAAAATGAATAGGTATTCGATTTACATACACATTGGTACAAGTAGGTAAACAAGCCAAAAATTAAATAATATTTCTGGCGCAGTTCAGGGGTGACATATGTGTGTGACACCGTCATCTCATTTATAAGGACTGTTGCTTTCATTTTTTACAAATAAAAATTTATTTCTCAATTTCTCAATAGATGGCGTAACATAAAGGTTTCTCCGTTACTTCATAGATAGCAATAGTAATAATGCATTATTTTCAGGTAAAAGATTACACACTATTCAAATATATAGAACTTTCAAAAAGTAACATCGATAAAGGGAACTCAATAAGAAGGCATAATTGGTGAACGTTGCGCAAGCGCATTAAGTGATCACGTAAACCAGCCGATGACAGGTCGTAAGCCCTGTAGGTGCCTCGAGTTCCTGGTTCTTCTACAATATCCCAACTTCGTCTCTATTGAGATGTTGAAAAAAATGTTTGTCAATAAAAAAAAGGATAACGTGGTGCTGTCATAGCAACACATAAACCGCATTTTAATTTTTTGTGTTTTTCAAACAATATAAAAACTTACAAAAATTGTGATAATAATAAGGATATAATACATGATTCCTTTGAGTGGGCCTTTTTTACTATGGTACTATTGACCCTATTAAAAAAGTATTTAAGTAATTGAAACGTGAAGCTCCCACTTCGAAAATCTGTATTTTTTTCTAAAAATGTCGTTATATTCCAAAAACGTGTTACAACGCATTTTATAAAGTTTACGTTTTCCCGAAACTGTTCTTTCAAACTCGCTCATTTCTATAGTATAACATATTTCTGTCTATAATTCTGCCATTTGCGAGGCAGTGGTTTTGGAGAGCTTGATCTATTACAGGATCCAACTCCACTGTCATCGTTCACCAGTAGCTCAGTGATAGAATAGCAAAAGTCTCTGCTGCCATAACTAGTGCTTACAATGACTCTCAGGGGTTCTATCTCGTCATTAACTTAAATGAGGTTTCTTAGACATTTAGATTATAAAACAAATATACATTGTCCCAACTATTCTGCTCGCTGTAAACATTATATGCTCCATCCACTACAAGAACGTCGATCAATAAGAGACATTATGTATCTGCACAATATCCTAAATTATCGCGTTGACTCCCCATATTTACTGGGAAAAATAAATCTAAGAGTTCCTACGCGATTTATCAGAAATAATGATCTCTTCAGTATTCCGGCAGTACGTAATAATTACACAAAAAATTTGTTTATCACAAGAGCTTGCTCCAATTTTAATTCACACTATGAAAATATCGACATTTTTTTTGAATCTTCAAGGGCAATTAAGCGATGTCTACAAAGCAATTTAACGATGTTATAAACTTACTTCTAATGTATGTGTGTGTTTGCGTTTGTATGTCAATAATGTAATTATTATGATAAATCGTTACGGGGAAATCGAGTTCTCATCATGGTGGCATGTCACATATAGTAATATTGAAATATTGTTAATCTTCCCTTTTAATCCTCTCCTAGATCCATTTGATTCAGATGCACCATCACTCACATTTTTTTATCAACTATGTATTATTGGTGTTACATATTCTGGTCCTTATATGGGTAATTGTCTTATTTAATATATTTTTGTAATTGTGACTGTTTGTAACCATAATAAATAAATAAAAAAATACTAAATTAAAAATAAGAAAACACGACAAAATACAACAAGTTTGTAAAGTTCGACAGTTTTGACAGCTCACTAGTCCACCGTTAAACTAGGGGACCGGGTGGTTTAATGTTACGATGGTGGTAAAATTAAACCAGACTAAAATATAATTTTGAATACTTGGTTATTAGTAAGTTTTTATTCCGCTAGGTTTAAGTTACTTTATTCCAAGGTTTATTCTCACTACTTTTTGGTTATTAGTACCGCCGTTATTGTATGAAGATATTTTGTAATCTTTAAAATAGGTCTTGCTGTTCCTCATTCGTTTCTAGGTAGTCTATGCTTCTAAGTGTTGATTAGTTTTTTTTTAATAAATTTCCATTAGTGGAAAATGATTTCATTTGACCCTGATAAGTTGTGTAACGGTCAACCCGAGTCGTCAGATTTAACGATGAGTCACAACACAAAAATTTTGAAAATAAACTCGTCATTTTAATGATTATTTATGATTATAATATAATTATTTTATTAACATTTTACGATAACTATTAAGAATTAATTACCTGCCGGCAAAAATATCCAATCTTTGTGTTTGTCGTTTGATTAACATAATTTATTTACTAAACTGATTTTTCTTTTCAAGTGTTGCCAACTCCAGCGATTTAATAAACATAAAAATATCGGAATAAAAGCGGTGTGCCGTTTGAAAAATAAGTTTATTATAATCAGTAAATACTTTTAGGTGGACAAAAATTAATTATGCAGTTAGTTAATTATGCTTCTTTTGATGATTATACCAAGAAATAAAAGACAATAAAAGTTTTTTTGACTTTTTTCATCAAATTGAGTTTTGTTCAATATAGGTACTATTAATTGACATAAATATAATTTATTAGATTTTTATGCAACATGATCTAAGTAATATAACATTTTGGTAAAAGGTACACTGATTTTTTTTTGTTAATAGTAACAAAATTTGATGTTAAAATTAACCAAACTATAGTGACTACAAAAAAAATTGTTTTGTGCAACTAAATGATTTGTGCACACAGCCAAACCGTACAGTCCTAAATTGATAAACCTTTATAGCTAACAAAGGTAGCCAGTTCGCAGGTAGCCAGTTCGGTTGTCGTCGTAATTTTTTTCAGTGTATGAAAGTGATAAATTTGCTAAAAATTTATTTATCCTAGAAGTTTAAAAACTTAAAACCCTTCGTTTAAAATAAACCAAAAAACTTTGTAATTATTCTGGTTAAAATAACTTAAATGCTTAGCACCTTGAGTTTTTGAGTAAGTAATGAGCAGTTACTGAAGATGAGCACAAGTCATAAAACGTTTTAACTTAGCTTACAAGTTAATTCAATGTATAATGATTTTTAATTATTTATATATAATCTAATAAATAGTTTTCACAAAAGTATAGAAGAATAAACAAAATATTTTTCTTTACAAATGCACAGTAGAATTGAAATATTGAAAAATCTTTTGTAAACTATTTTTTCCTCATTTTAAACAACATGCCTTTTGGTTTTTTTATTTAGGTAGTGAAAAACGCATTATTGTTTTTACTCTTCAATAACCAATTAGTTGTTGGTATTTAATTTACTATTCAATATCCAACTTGTTATTGGGTGCGTGATGAATTAATATCTGACGTAGTACCTGTTATTTGCCCGAGAAGTAACATTAAATTAACAATAAAGTAAAAATATATAATTTGAGTTGCTTTATTCTAATTTAGGTATAAAACGCCATTCCTTATAGAATGAGTGCATTAGACCGACCGCCGATGTTTACTCTGGCTAATGGATTTTCTTAAGGCAATAAATCTTGTATTTCAATCAATCTGTAATTATACTTGCTAAATAATATGTCCTGTATTAAAAACAACATTTGAGTACACATTTTTTTCTCAAAATACGTCAATTTGATATCCTATCGTAAAAAACGTAATATCAAATAATAAATTTCTTGGAAGCCATTATACACTTGATGATTCTTTATATAAGAATACTTTATCAATCACTTAACAATTTAATTTGCGTCGTAATTTTGAGTAACAGACAGCGTGGCATATTATTGTTTGTATAAGATATATAAAATATAGCTCTCTATATTTATCTACATACCTCGAGAGGATATGTCCTTGAATATATCATATAACATACAAAATACTCTCGCAGATTTTTATATATTTACTTATCACAGACTGATCACGAAATTCAGAGTTGATGATATATCTCGACATTTCGTGGAATTTTGTTCTTCGTAAAAACTCTGATTTGATTTTTACCTCTTTATAATTAAGGAGTGACTAGGAATAAAAAAAAATATAATATGCTATGATAATATTTTTGCTGTTTATAGAGATAAATTATAAGATCGTAATAAAAGCAATCCACTGAATGTATCTTCACTTCTTCTTGGCACTGTCCCAAATTATTGCCGTTGAAGACTGTTGGTGTTGGGGTCGGCTGTTTTCGTCCTCAAGTTATATATCTTATTCTACTCTGTATGTCCTCTTCCTCAAGGCCATTTGTCAGCAGGATTCTGTCGCTCTGTCACATCCAGGTGTTTTTTGGTCTCCCTCTTGATGGATATCGAGGGAGATTCGTTGACGTGGCATTGTTTACTGTGTGTTCTGGTGGTCTCTGCCTTATGTGCCCATACCATCTTAGTTATCTCTTCTATAGCTTGTTCTTTATGTCAGTAACACCCATGATACCACAAATATGTGATTTTTTTATCTTATCCTTCAACAATACACTCGCTGACCGCCTGAGCATTCGCATCTCTACCGTCTCAAGCTATCTAGTGAACATACAATTCAACATTCGGAGCCATACATTTTCGCGGATCTGATATATTTTGCCCTTAAGTTTTATTGGAATTTTAGGGTCACATAAGATAACCGGCACTGCTTAAGCCATTCAAAATATGGATGACGATATGCGCTTACGACCTGTCATCGCCCTGTAGGTGCCTTGAATTCCTGGTTCTTCTATAATATTTTTATTGGGACAGTGCCTATTGAAAAAAAAACTGTAATAATTTAAATTTTTGTACTTTGTGTCTGTTTATATTATGTTTACTTAATAAATAAAAAAAAATATATCCCAACTTCTTCTCTATTGAGATTTTAAATGTTTGTTAATAAAAATGTCCCCCCGATATGGAATTGACTCCCGATAGGGAACAAAATCCAATGTTTGCGTATATGCAATTAAAAAATATTCAAAAAATAAATTTCATTACTACTCTCAATATAAAAAAAACGTGGATAGGAAAATTAATAATGGTGAATATGAGTCTCGCCCAAAAAATTTACTACTTGATGAAGTATATTTTGAAGCATATTGCTATCATGTTTCTGAATTTATCATGAAATGCGGAACAAAGATATATTTTAAAAATGCATATAGGCACTGGACCTTAAATAATATTGTTTTGTTTAAATTTAAAAGTTTAAAAAAACTTTTCATTTTACCTATTATTTAAATCATTTTTGTAATATGGTAATTTTGTCTTTTATCACTCAATAAAAAAAATCAATAAACAAGAATTATTATTGATTGATTGTCTGCACCGCACCTGGTTAAGTAGTATATAGCTTTTACAAAGCCTATAGTTACGAGTATTGAGGCCTTTAGTAAAGAGCACACAAAATGTTCATTGTGATGGTGTATTTGCACAATCAATTATCATTATTTCAAATGGAATACAAACAGCGCGTTACGGAGCGACAAATTCATAGATAAACAATCACTATACCAGCTATATATGAACTATCACCACTAGACGACTCTACAGTTACTAAATAGCTGATGTTAATTTTTGTAATACTATTCTTCATTTGCTTTCTATCTTTTAAGGCCTAATGGCCTTTTGAAGTCCTGCGTCTTCTTCCCACCTATGGTGTGGATTGCCAACTGTCATTCCATAATATAAA
Organism: Molanna angustata; assembly: GCA_963576475.1. Classification (NCBI taxonomy): domain Eukaryota; kingdom Metazoa; phylum Arthropoda; class Insecta; order Trichoptera; family Molannidae; genus Molanna; species Molanna angustata. Next base: position 9,527,055 of record OY754971.1, on the reverse strand, counting down.
TTATATATTAAGCGTCGTTTAGTGATACAAGATTACTCCAAGGGCGCTATAGCTTATTTGTTGGCTCTACGACACGCGGTGTCAATTCTCTGAGCTCCATGTTTGTCAACGGGCTATTTATTCCACTTTGAAGGCCCGTTCACACTGAAACTGTGATCATAGTAAGCCACTTAATTTACTCTGTCCATTTCTTTTAAGTAATTGGTACTCTGTGATCCAGATGATCTCAATGTAAACTGTATTCTTGATGGAACATTCTTTTGACATATTTCTTGAATGTAGTGTGGAGCCAAGTCGTTTCAAAATACAATTTTCAATCTATCAAGCTGATACTTGGGCAAAGCAGTATCAGTTAGCATTACAGCAATCTAGCCTTGATCCAACAAATGCATTTATTAGCGTTTTAGCTTCGTTTTTGGGTAAGATCCGGCAAATACTTTTCAATTGTCTCAGATAAAATAAACAAGATCTAACAGTTTTTGAGATTTGCAAATCCAGCTATAGTTTGCTATCTAAGTGGATGCCTAGAAATTTGAAGGTATTTGATGATGTAATGCTTTTTTGATTCATATTAATCCGAATGTTTTCAATGAGATGCTGTTGTCGCAGTGAAGCTACCCACATAAACTCTGTTTTTTTTAGTTAGTAGAGCGACGAAGCATTTTAGATTGTAGAGCGCCGATCCAGGTAACATTTTATTTCCAATACAACCAAAGGTTTCATTCCTATCCTTGACTATCCTTGTTTTCAGCAGTGCAGAATTTTACAGTGAGACAATCGTCGCAATCGTAAAACCTTCATTTTTTATAATATCGTCAAGCTTTTTAATATACAAAATGAAAAAATTGGGCCTCAAAACTGACCCCTGTGGCATCCCATATTTTTTCTTCTAAAAGATGATTTATTTTGACATCAGTTTGTGTCTATTTGATAAATATGTTCTCATCCATTTGAAAATATTCCCACAAATTCTATATTCATGTTCCAGGACAAAAAAATAATGTCACGATCTAAGGTTTAAAAAGCAGCACTCATGTCTAAAACTGATTGTGCAATGTTTCCGGATTTGAATTCTGTGATAAAATCAGACAAAATAGTAGTATTAATAATAATAGTACAGTTAATAATATTGTGTCATTTAATTTACCACTGCTCGTTCTAATAATTTTGAGAGAACTGCTAGATTTTAGATTGGTCTGTGGTTTATAGTATTTTACGGATTTAGGATTTCCTCCTTAATAATAAGTGTTATAATAGAAGATTTCAGGTACTCCGGGACATCTCCCCGGAACAGACTCAGCTTATTGAGGTGGTTAATACAAAAAAAATATATATATTATTTGTAATTTTATTCAATTGTTTTATAAAAAAATTATACTTTGGCTTTCAATAATAAAAAAATATCCAAATTATCAACTGTAGAAAGATTGATAATGCTAGTTATAAGAGGTGTTAGTTCATTTACACAGACCTTCATGAGCCAAGTTGGAATCGGTTTCAGTTTGCATTGCTTATTCGGACATTCCTTGATTATTTTTGCCACTTCAAAATCATTAATCAATTTTAGTTTGCCGAGAACTGGTTTTCGAAATTGTGTTCTTTACGGGATCGGAAGTACAAAAGAAGTACTAACAGACTTTCGAATATCTTCAACCATCTTACAGAAATAGTCTGTAAAGTGATGTATTAGAGTTGAAGACTATTTTTTCTCTCAGATTGTTCAGATTACTCCATACTTTTTTGGATAACCCTTTTTGGATTCAATCCTTCCAATATGCAGATTTTTTGTTTTTTATAGTCACTCTTTATGTTCTGACGTCGTCTAGAAGGAGTACATATTTTTCAAGTATTTCTATAATACTTTCACATTTCTTTCTTTTTCTCGCGGCACTCAGAGTCATACCATTCACTGTCTGTCTTTCGCTTTTGGACAACTTATGTTTTATCGGGTGCGAGTTCTTCAATCATGGTCAGAAATGTATCGTTATATATGTACTTTTTTTAGTTTGTTAATTTGTAACTAACATTGATTTTTGTCGGCTAGAAACACCATGAGTACATTATTATTAATAAACATTGATTTTTATCCAATAATTGGATTCAAAGTTCACAGTTGGCACATAATGTAAAAGTTTGTGTAGGTAAAGTATAATGGTATTGATCCGTGTGTCTGGTGACGAAGGATGACTGTTGACAAAAGCAATTTGCAGAGTGGCAGATGATGGCATTCCCATGGTCAATACAAAAGTATGTTAGGAAGAAGACACAACCAATAGTTTGTTTAACCATTAGACATCTCGGCGACCGACGACTGTTTTATAGGTATATTAGAACGTGTCAGAGATCGAGATTATTGGTAGACGTTATTAAATAAATATCTTTTTCTTCTTTGTCTTTTTTTATACGTGAGATTATGTAGATTATGACGTCCAGCTATTCCTTCATCTTCTTGGTGATCTTTAATGTAGGTATGTATGTACGGCGTCCAAAAGAGACTTCATTGGCTGCTGTACACATAAAAGCGAGTCCTTAATTTTTTATTTCTGGCTTCATGGTTTCTCCAATGTCCTCTTCTGGATCTTCTCTACCTTACAATTTGCACTCAATTCGATGATATATTTATTGAATATAAACGATTAAATATATTTATTGTATCATAACAATATAAATTAAACAAGATAAAGATAGCTGCTTCACTAGAATAAATCTGATCTGAAGCAACTACTTCTACATTTGTGAAGTATATTTTATTTATTTATCTTTTTGTATTTTTTATTTATTATGCACACTTGAGGACAATTTCTTCCAACCAACCAGATGATGTATACATTTATTACATTATAATCATTATACAAGTATATTTATTGAATCATAACAATATACAAAATACAATTATAAAACAGCTAGGTACCTTAACATTTGTGAAATTGTTACATTTTTTTTAAATAAATATGTCCTTAAACAAGTACATAGACATCTACCTACATTCCCTAAATTTAGTATAAATGCTTGTGCTTTCAGGTGAACGAAATCGGTCAAGGCAGGATTCGAACTCGCGATCAATGGATTACTAGCCCAATGCGTTAACCGTTCTGCTATCGACCCATCTATCCACCCATCTATTACATTATAATTAAAGAATAAAAAAAACTTAGTTTGTAGGGCATTATAAGGTGTTAAGGGTTCAAATGAATTTATTCCTAAGCAAAGGCGCCGAATCTTAATTTCTTATAGTTTCCGAGGAAACTAACACGACGGTATTATCACAAATATTAACATTTTGGAGATTAATGATATTGTATCTTAATGCTAACTGAGCTGTGAAGGCCAAAAATAATGATCTGTACACGAAAATTATGAAATTAATTGTGACAGAATCGTTCAATGTTTTATGCATAAAATTTCTAATGGACCATAAAGGAACCCATGGACTGAAACTAAAAGGACTAATATATAACATGACTATGGATGGCAAAACTTTCATAGAATATTATTCCAAAATTTAATTAAGGCAATCAATTTAGAAAAAAATATTCGTAAAATAATGTTTACATCACTAAAAATATTACGGAAAACTATGGCGGTAGGTGCCTTTATTCAATCATTTAAAAATACTTTGTTACCAAGAAGAAAATGTGGTTCCTTACACGTGTGTGGAAGCTGAGTTTAAAAAAAAACTACATGTGCCTCTTGAGATTTGAAACATGTAAGTGTAATGTTATGTAAACAATCATAACACAAATACACGAATGTTTGCCGAGGCGAGTGTAAATAATGAACTAGAGTTGAATGGAGTGTTTTTGAATTGTTTTTGCACAAGATGACGGACAGATGGAGTAGGCGATCATTACAGTACTAAACAAGCAGCAGGTGGTGTTTACAAAAGACATTTGCGGAATTCCATAAATTTTTTACAGTCATTAAATTTTGTACCTACAACTACTGATCCTATACAACTTATATATGTATTACTTACTACAGTAAAATTGTAATTTTATTATATCAAATTCACTCGTGAGCAATTCGATTGCAGCATTTAAAGTATGTATATTTATATTTTATTGATTATTCCTTTTCAAAGTGCATCCAGGAACATATTACAAGTAATATTAGAAAAATTGTAAGAAATAATACTCAGTACCTCATATAAAAATCTCGACATTCCATGCGACATATGATATTGTAGCGACACAGAAGCCTTTTTTTTAAGAAAGTCATGCTTTGCCATAAACCTCTTACGGGCTATTTCATTATCTTCGGATAAAGCTCTAGATTTTCTTCTTCTGAATGTGCCATATCAGGCTTCTCCGATGTTGGCAATCACTTGAGCAAAAGCCTCTCAGTCCTACGCCATCAGGAACAACTATTCTTCACTCCAAACTCCAGTCCATTCTTACGTTATGCAACCGAGACGTCTTCCTTTCTGCCAGGTCCATGCCGAGCGCCGTCCCTAAATCTTGTCCATCAGCAACAAATGGAGGAGCTCATATTTCAGCCTGCTAAGGATGTGCTCCCAGATACGAGATTTTGCGGATATTTACACATTTAAAGCACTAGACAATTATCTATAAGAAAAAATCATAATGAATATGGTTGGCAATGTAATGATTTCTTGTATTTTTAACGGTCTCTATGGATACGTAATATTAGATTTTGGTCAAATTCGTTTCATCAAGCACTTTATCTAGAGGTGGTGGAACAGCACATTGGTGTATCATAATATGCACATGAAATGATAGTAAAAACTGCTTTAGATAAAAAATGACATCACGTTGAGAGAAAAATGAAAAAATAAATCGACAATAATGAACGGATTTCTGGGTTTTAGCAAAATTTATAAAATTGGTAGAAAAATCCTTGAATTCAAAATGTTTTATCATAAAAGAAAAAAAATCTATATCTATTCTTCTTGAATATACGTTATATTGTAGTTGAGACTTATTTAAAAATATACGAAATCTTCCTGTTCATATTTGTCTATGTAAAGTAGCTTAAACACGCACTATAAATTTTGGCAATCCATCGGGCAACAACGCTTGGGATTTGCACATGAGTATGCAAATGTCGATCGTGACTTTAAATTATACGCAGACAAGATAAAATCAATCCGGATAGTCCGATTAAACGTCAGCGATGGATCGCTATGTTCGCTCGTGACTTTTGACTTTATCGTTTACATATTATATTCTTTTATTTACATTTTTTTAAATAATATATGAAGTGATTATGAATTATAAAAAATAACCCAATGTAAAACCATCGCGGGTTGAATGTATAAGGTTATATAATTTGATGAATGTTATTTGAATACATCCATTAGATAATAATTGAATACATGAGTAAACAATGATGATGAATAAAAGCAGAGCCGGACCCAGATATTATTTCCAAACGGAAAATTTATGATTATTTTATTGCTTCAGCGAGAATAGCATTGAAAAGCCAGTTGTCGTTGGTGGGGTTGAAGGTAGAAGGGGAAGAGGGATGGACCAGATAAGGGCTGGGTTAGGGTCACGACCCTTTACGACGAGTAAGAAGCCACTGATGATTATCATGTTTCGTTCCTATTAATATATTTCGTACAACAATATTTAAAATTTAAATTTGTTACATCTATAACTGATAAAACTGGATATAACCATCCTTTTTAATTGTGTATCAACAGGTATAATTATTATCTGTAGTAAAATCCGTGAAATCACAAAGAAAACTGTACAATCACATCAGTGCAAGTGAAAAGTGTAAAACGGTCAGACGACCAAACCCCTAACATATTGTGATGGATCTGATTTTTCTTCAAAGATTCAACTTATTTTTATTTTATGGATGATGCACATAATACTCGTTTTGGTAGTATATCGGGAATAGCATCAGATCTACATGTTGAGAAATATACCCATGTGGTTAAGTATGTGTAGATATATTTTATTGCTTAATATTGGGTGGGGAGAAAGAGTGTATGAACTACTAGGCTCCCTGGATCATTCGGTTTTAGGTACCCGCGCGATGCGGGGTTGCTTTAAAAAGAATACAATTAGATCATTCGGTCTTATTCGCCGGGCGAAGCGGTTTTGTTTTAAATGAAACTAAAATCAATTACGGGATCGAGCGATTGAACTTCGGGAAGCTCTCGCGCGACGGGTCTAGTTAAAACATAATTTTCTTTGTTCCAGTCACTTCTTCTGAAACCAGTAATCCAGTATCTAAGATATTATCCTAGATTTTATTTTTTTCTGATCCAAACAATTTTATAATAGTGATATCTCTTGTATTCTCTATCAACAATAAACGGTAAATTATTCGCTAACGTAAATTAAATTCAGTGCTTCACTTCCTGGAGAATTTTGCAGGATTACGATGTGTCATTTATTTTCAGTAACGATTTATTATCATTTTTTTACTGTAACAAGATGAGAGTACATGAAAATTGAATATAAATAAGAAAATATAATTATTTTTAACCATTTTGAAATTCTTTTTTTTATGCAATCTGCATAAACATAATTTTATTTTAAACGTTATATTTTTATCTGAGATATTTTTATATTTTGTATTACATTTGAAGTATTGTGTTTTATAGCTGACAGAGTGGAGATGAAGTAAATTTATGTTTTATCCTTATCCAATCTATGTTGCTTGTACGTAGAATCTAGTAATTCATAAATTATTCTTTTTTTTACTAATAGCATTATAATACTAACAAAACTCAATAATTCCTATCCTATAAATGCATGTTAAATTGATAAGATATCCTTATCTCGTAGAAAATTATCTGTATTATTTCCAGTCCTTTATAATTCCAGCATTTACTGATTTTCGGGATAGAATGTTTCACTAACCAAATATACTACTAAAATCGGTAATACCTGTTTCCCTAACCTTATAAAAAATCTGTCTGGTCAACAGATCCTCTTCATCGATTTACTGTCCTCTATGTGGTTGATGGTTAGAGATCTCACCTGACTGTGAGGACCCAGATGATACCTTGGGCAGTCTATTATCTAGATGTATTTATTTTCAATATACAGAAGTGTTTGTTATATAGTTAGTTCAATAATCGTAGACTTTGTGCACACGGACCTGAGAGTAATTATTAATGGATTGCTCAGGACGGGCTATTGACGTGTAATATGGGGGCCAGGCCAGCATGTTGCATGAAAATTTCCCAGGATGTTGGAAAAACCTGAATTTTCCTAATCAAAAAAATGTCGAGTAAAACAAAATAAAAATGTCGAGTATGAAAATCGAGTAAAACACAATACTTTACTAGTCTATTCTGTTGAAACCAGCGAAAATGTCACTTGGAACTTGTTAATGATAACTAAAGTATCATGATATGTGTGGTAAAATAATCATATCATAAAGAAATAACAAATATATTCATATCTCCATCTGTTACTGTAAAGAAAACCGTGTCCCAGAAACTAACAAAGTATTAAAAATAAAGTGGACACAACAAAATTGATATAGATTTATTTTACGTTCCACTCATGAAAATACTGGATATAAATATATTGTCCGTTGTCATATTATAATGTATTTTGGTGTAGTTCGATATGTTTCCTCATATGTAATGTCTATCTGAATTAAGTGGATCTCCACAGATTTGTTTATAATTGTTTTTCACGTAAATTTATTAAGTATGTAGGTATATAAATATATCGATCAAACTGAGTAACAATTAAGTTACATAATTTATGTTGTGAATCGAAGGTTTATCATTATAATATACGATTCTATTAATTCTGTAGGTATAGCTTTGTGTGTAAAGAATAGCTATCTTTTGACGACAGTGGAGTTTATTAATTTATTTGTTATTAATATAATATATATAAAAATTTTATTATAAAAATTTGTCTGTTTATAACTCGTAAATAAAAACACAACGTAGCGGGTCCTTTTGATCGTAAATAATAACCACTAGATGATCATTGGCCAAAATTCGTTGAAAACGTGTGAAAATGAGTGAAATAAAATAGAACAATAAGATGCACTTTCAGGATAAGAATGTTTCAATAATGAATAATAAAATAGATGTAATATATTCTAGGTTTTATCTGTACAAATAGAAAATAAACTAGTTAGGGAAATCAGCTATAGTTCTAGGAAATATGTGTTAGATTTTTAATAGGCAGTTTAGCTAGCTAGTTTAGGAGGTATTTGGAACCACCGAAATATAGTTTAGGTTGTATTTTAGATAGTCAGAGGTGAGTTCCATTATAATATGTAATTAGCAGGGGCGTGCCTCAAACCTTCGAACTAGGCAAACTCCGAAAGATATTGTGAATAAATGTCGAAAATTTATAGTTTTCTTTAGCATCGTTGTTCATTTGAGTGGCCATGGAAGTATTTGAAAATTACATACCAAAATAATATAAATTTACAATTGTGGCCCTGTCAAGCATCGTATCTACATACAGTTCAATTTTGTATCTCGTAGTATATGTAGTTTCAATAAAATAGACAAAAAATATTCGGACTTGAATTTCTTAACTAACATATCTAATATTCATAGGCAAGCCAAGATTTTCGGCTTCTATAAACCATTCCGCTACTGGTAATTAGTAAGTAAGACTATCATCTTTTTGGTCCTATTCATTTTCCCATTTATTTAAGATCTACTCTCCAAGTCTTCATATCCATATCCTTTGACAGTCTCATAATGAGTCCATACAACCATAAAAAATATGTAGCAAGCCACTTTTGACACAAACAATCTTATTTTCATTCTTAAAGAGTTATATAAAAACGTAAAGCCGAAGAAGATATAGACTTTTAACATAAGGGTTCATCATGCTACAGCTAAACATCTTAAATTACTTGCGTAATAAATATTGGGATGACGCGACGCGACGTAACATTATCACTAAAATAAGAGTTACATAGTCTACCTGATTGCATAATTATTACACAGTCTTCTTCAATTATCTTGATAGGTTGTCCCTCTTGTTGAAAACCCCTCGAGAGTATATCTCTTGTATCTCTCTATACATAAAAATCTGCTTCCTACATTCAACAACCCGTTTTTCTTTGATGATCAGACGTAGTAGTTCATTTTTGCCTTTTCTTAGTACATGACTCAAGCATATCTAGATACTTGAAAATATGTACTATTTTTTAAAAGAGTGACAGGTGATTTAAAATTTCCCGATATGATGACTCGAATTTCTTCCTCGTGGATTGTTCCCGATTATTGAACCACCAATTCCTTACTGGACACGGCAGTTTCAAAAGTTATCTTTTTCGTTTTCACTTATCCGATTCGTCAGCTTTGTGATAACCCTGAACAGACTTCTGAGCTTATTCTATGGGAATGCACTAACTTCTCCGTGTCAACTTTCCGACGACAACTCTACGACGATGTCCTTGGGAATTTCTTGGGACCCATTGGACATGCGGAGCCACGAAGAGCAACTTTAGGGCTTTCAAAACTTTCAGTTTCCACACAATTAGCTCTTTTTGGCACATTAAGTGCAGTGTTTGCAAGGTTTTAGAGTTCTCCAGACTCTTCTTATGTTCTATATGTGTTCTTTCAGAGTTTTGCAAGGAGCCGTTCTTAGTCCCCATAAGCAGAAGGGGTGATGGTGGTTGAAGAACAGGTGATTTAAAATAATTAATCAGTACCTAATACTAATATAATAACCATTTTTATTAATTATACAGTATAATCATTATAAGTTTTCATATTACTTATTATAAAATTGTGTTGTTAATACGACTCTGTAAGATGGAATGCAGTGAGTGTATACTGTATAGTGCATCGATGAAGGAATGATGATGCAGCATTACATACAAGTGAACAATCAATAAACAGAATAAACAACAACCTGACCAAACAGGACCGCCATCAGGAACATCAACAACAGTACAGGTTCGTCTTAAAGAATTATAACAAATCTGTATTATTCATAAGATTTTTCTAATTAAAGAAAAAATCCTTTGTTTTCGACACATTGTGTTTAACCTAATCTCTGTGGTTTAATGTTTTTTATTTTATTATTAATTTACTGTAATATTTTTGTTTTCAAAAAATTGCAATAGTATATAAATTTACAGTAAATGCGTTGTTTCTACGATAAATTATTGTATTGCGTCATCATAAAGATCAAAATATTAAAAGTATCTGCAAAATTGTCAAAACAAAGATTTTTTTTAAATGAATTAATATAGTTGATTCAAATATATTGCCGGGTAGATAAACACCGGGTTGTCGCTTGCCCCATTACTTTCAACTTGACTCCTCTCACATATTTTGTTTAGGTTAAGTCTATATTTTCATTTTTAATTTAGTACGTAAGTCATCCTGAAGATGAGAAAATTGTTCTCGAAACCGGTCGACAGTTATTTGTGCTCATAAGTGGTGTATACTAAGTTATTATTTATATTATAAAATAAAAAGAAAGATAAAAATAAAATAAATTATAGAAATAAACTCGCCATTGTGTAGCATTATGCACTAATTGTGTACATAATGTTTAAAATAAAAAATAACTAGAAAATATACATTACTAAAACTGATCAAGGTGAACAAAATTACAAATCCAGCGCGCTAGCCGCTCATCAATTAACCTATTTATGTAAACCTATATATTATTATAATTAATATAAATCCATTATGAAGATATGGTGTTTTGACAGCAATCAGTGAACAATATGAACGCGGTAAGTAGGTAGGTTCAATTTGATGCTGAAGATTCTGTCGAGAAGACAAGACAGCTTCAATCGTGAAGTACCCGAGGTATTAAACCAGTTGGTGTAAGTATCTTGGAAGAGTAAACCTTGTTTATTTCATCACAGGTTGATGCAGTCGAACCATCTCCAACATCAGGGATACTAAACGTTTACATTATTGCATCGAAACTTTACTAACACAAGATCACAATCAATTTATGTATTTTTGTCAAAGTATCAGAGTCAGTCTCATGTATTGCTTACTACTTCTGCCTTGGGTACTTCGCCTTACCATGCGTTAAGATTTTATCAATACAAATAAGTTATGAATTGAAAAATATGTAAAAATCAAACACCCAGAAAAAAGGATTTATTTCCTAAACCAGAATTTTAATTGAAAAAAAAATATTTTTGATTTTTTTAGACATAATTCTGGTTTTTAAAACAATATTTTTTTATTTTTCTCTCAGTGTAGGGTTTGGTTCTAGAAAATGTCTTGGCACATTTCGGAGGAGAAGGGGACGGTTTGCGCAGACATCAATGAATCTATTAGCAAGGACACTAATCGTGACGTGGGGAGCTGCTTACATATGTTACACTTATAACTCATTTAGACAGTACAAAAACTTATCATCAAAATAATATTGCGAAGACCAAAAGATTACCCTACCCATTTAATTTTTGAAGAATAAAGTACCATGATTTTACGATATTTTAAGAAAAATTCAATATTTCAGATATGAAAGAACCTGAATGTCACTTTTTATAACAGAAAACCGTACGAGAAAAAAACATAAATAAACCATCCAAATTAAACACATTATGTCCTATTCTGTTTCGTTTCAGAGTACGAAAACGTCTGTAACCAACGGGCGACCATGGAAAAAAAGGATATTGTTCTCGCGGTGTGACGTAATGAGTCCCGTATAAATGCAAGCACCTTTTTTACATTTCTCATGTACTAAAATTCAGACGGATAAATTTAGACGAATCAGAATTGGACATAATATGTAACAAAAACAAAAAACATTAAAGTTAATCAATAGAAAAACGTTTATTATAATCATGGGCTATAATATAATTTGTTATTTTGATATTGTTGATTTTATGTAATTTGTGCGTTATTATGTTTTTATGTACCCAATTGAATCGTTGCTATTTGTACTCAATTTCTCAGCACAAGCATTTTATGCTTTTTGAGAAATAAAAAATTTGCGCTCTGCGCAGCCCACGTCAAGTTTCAAATTATTTGCCAATAACAATAATAATGTTTACTATTAAGACTTAATTATTCATATAATATTCAATTGAATTAAGCATGCTCAACATGGATATATAGTTAATAACTCGGTATTTGGTTCTGTAATACCTACACATTTATTTTGATAGTCACCATGCTGGTTATTAACATTAACTCCATGTCGACATACCGTCTGATTCTTCTCTGTACCGTGTGGTGTACATATATATGTATACAGTGTATACAGTGGAAACCTTTTGATATGAAAGAAAAATATCTTATAAGTTGGTTTTATTATTTGTTTGCACCGGTATGAAAATTTCATATAATAATACCTCAAGCGATATTTTTATCGCATAAAAGCCTTTGCTTAATACAGTTTGAGTTTTCGATCGAGTTATTTTTTATTTAGGTCGATACTTCATTTGAGAACTAACAGGTCTTTATATGCTCAAAAAAATATGTTCTTCTCTCACAACCACTATTTCTGCTTATGGAGACAAAACGGCACCCTTCAGAACTATGAAAGAACACATATTAGAAAGAATATGAAGATAAATAGTCAGCCTTTGTGGCTTAGTTGGTTAGATGTTTGACAGCTGAGACAAAGGTCCCGGGTTCGATTTCCGATAGAGACATAATTTTTAATTGTGTTTTCAGTTTGGTTCTGTGAGACGATTAATATCGCTAGTCTCCAAAATGTGGCAGCTTGTTATTGGGTGTGCGTGATAAATGTGCGTGATAAATATTTGATATAGTACCCGTTAGTTGCCCATGAAGTATTATAAGTTAGTTGCCATTACTAAACTAAAATAAAATGAGGACTTTATTTTTGACCAAAATAGATATTTTTTAACCATATGTATTCCATATTTTTGAAAGCTCTGGGTATAGTTGTTCTTCCGGGCCAATTAGTTCAAAGAAATTCATTAATTTATGGTTGTAGTTTTTTCGGCCTGAGCTGAATATTTGTCTTATTGGCTACGGATACTTTTAAACTTTAGATGAACCAAGTATATTATTTCATTCATTTGAAATCTGCAATTGAATTGATTTCCCTTGAAAACGATTATTACGAACCTACCTTAGTTTTCATAATAAACGATTTCCACTGTACAAAAGTGTGATTAGTTGAAGCCGGTAGGTTTGTATACATCGCATTTCGATCCGTGTTCAAACAGTGTTCAGGTTAATACTAAATTTCACTTTATACTGCTTTTCGTCACAACTTTAAGGTCGTAAGGTTTCAACATCATTGGTAAACTTCAGTGCATACATGTGTATAATGAATATAGGTACATATAGGTTGGAGATTTACCAACATACTACTGTCAGAAAGTACCGGTAGAAAATTATTTACCAGTTGAGTATTATTATATTATGTAGCTACACCTGTGTTTGCATATCTGTTCATACTTCCAAGTATTCTACTATTCATTTCTTGTTTATTTTTAGGTTAAATCTTTGTTTCACTCATTATGGTACCTTGGTAAAGTAGTTCGACCTAACACTCTCAAATAATTCTCAATAATTCAAAATGTGAAATGAAATAATTATTCTGATCTTAAAATTCAACTTTATATCTTCGGGATACTAACAACCATAATAATAATAAGTTTTATTTTAGAACGAATGTGCCCTTAAAATAAAAACGTATATACCACTTATATACCCACTTAACAATTCCACAAGATTTAATTTGAAATTTGTTTTACGTATTTCAATTATTTTATATTTTTTTAGTGTTTTCATGCCACCCTGTTTATCTTACATAATATTTATACGAAAAGTATTTGTATATATATAGATGAAATTATTTTGATAAAACAAACTTAACATATTCCACGTAAAATTGTATGAGAAAATCATGTAATAAAAAATTTTTTTTTCTAATCAACTTTTATTTTGTTCCTGACTCGTTTTTCGATCATCGTTTGTTTCTAGCAACATCGTTCATTTTTGTCCAATACCTATTCGATCTAGCATATTATGTAATGTTGATCAATTTGCAAGTTTATTGTAAGCCTTTATTATGGTAGACTGGAGCAGCTTTTTGAAGTGCTCAATAAGTTCGGGGTAATCTACAAAGACAGACGAACGATGTGGAGTCTATATAAAAATGAAATTGCTGTTATATTATACGGAGACAGCACCGCTGAAGCGATTGTCGGTTAAGGAGTGAGATAAGAATGTTCAATCTCACCAGCATTGTTCAATTGCTATTTACAACAAGCAATCGATGAATTGAGAGAGAAAATGAGACAATGGTCCGGTGTGAAGATCCAGGAACAAAAGATTGACATGATAAGGTATGCTGACGAATAAATTATTTAAATTTAAAAAATATATAAAAGTATGATTATTATGTAATTAAAATTTTATCAGGCATCCGGGTCTACTTGTTACTATCGCCATAGAGATCGTCCTAGAGACTATTATATGGATCAGGTGATTATTGATGTGGGCTTTAGCAGCTACTAAAAAATGAAGAGGCTGGCGGACAACAGAGTGCTTGGTGCAAACCAATCATAGAATTGTGACCGCAAAGAAAATTTCAGTCATCATCATCATCAGCAATGGCGTTACAGCCTGGTGTGGGCCTTGGCCTCCTCAATAAACTGCCTCCATCCCGCCCTGTCGGCAGCAAGTCTCCTACAATTTGTCTGTCCGATCGCTCTTATATTTCCCTCGATGTCGTCCAGCCATCTCATCCTAGGTCTCCCTCTGCTTCTTCTTCCTTTAGGACAGGTATTAAATACTTTCTTTGGGACCCGGCTATCCTCCATTCTACAAACGTGTCCGAGCCAACGTAGACGTTGTATGTATTGGATAACGTTTGGTTCGCCATACATTATTTCATGTATACTGTGGACCATGGTTGTTGTTTGGGTTTGTTTGAACTTATCACTTTTATTGTTGTTATTGCTGTCATTTTTAAATTAAGTGTATTGTTATATTGTTATTGTATTATTATATATTTTTTTATTATTATTATAGTATTGTTCTTATATTATTATTGTACAATGCAGCCAGTGATGAATAAATTATATTGCTTTATTATTTTTGTATTATTATTATAGTATTGTTCTTATATTATTATTGTATAATGCAGCCAGTGATGAATAAATTATATTGCTTTATTATTTTTGTATTATTATTATAGTATTGTTCTTATATTATTATTGTACAATGCAGCCAGTGATGAATAAATTATATTGCTTTATTATTTTTGTATTATTATTATAGTATTGTTCTTATATTATTATTGTATAATGCAGCCAGTGATGAATAAATTATATTGCTTTATTATTTTTGTATTATTGTTTATTATTAGGTTATTTTTTTTTTTGAAGTATAACTATTATTTTTTGTAAAGTGCCCTCTTCATCACGGGATGGAATCCTAGTGTGGCAGGCGCTGATAAAAAAAATGTAATAAAATAAAATAAAATATTTCTAGCTCATGGTTAAACCGGATCCTCCAAGATCCTCCTTCACAGACATAGCTCTCCGTCACTATTTATTTCCATAATACATAAAATGAATTCTATATAACTAAACTTAAAACATTTAAATGGAATGGAATTATATCATGTATTAAATGTTATATTTTGTAGTGTTGTTTTAAATTGTAGTCCTCCGTTGAATTGATCATATGTAAACTAATGTACAACAACACATTTATTTTCCCTAAGAAAACTCATATTTTTTTGTCTATAAATAAGTATGATGGAATAGATTTTATCAAACGACATTTTTTTAACATTTTATTAATCGTTTATTAATTAATTCGTAATTTTATTGAATCTCGAGATGATCTTATCACATATTTGTCAGGTGGATTATTGGCTTTATTGTTTTTTTTTGTTGTAAAAGATGTTATCTGAAGATCAAATTCTTAAAATTAATATTTATATTCCAATTTAAAAACTCGTATTTAAAATATAATATTATGATGATAAAAATATACATTTTGAATTTCGCATATTCCGGAAAAGTCAAGCGAAGGACACCATCATATGAGCAAATAGTTGTATAAATCATTGACAAAAAACAGGATCAGCTCTAGGACTAATTTGTAAATGAAAAAAATCTCAAAAAGTTCGTCTCTTATATTCATACAACACTTAGACCTCCCAATTAAACTTTAAAATGTTTTGACTTGCAATTGAAAGTATTTGGAATAGTTAATGTAACGATTAGTTATATTTATCTAAATGCTAATCTTTTGATCGGGTTGGACTGCTTGGTAGTTTTTATGTCAGATCGGCCGACACCGAATCGTCGTAATGTATGCACTTACATACATCTTCATACTGATTAAGAGCTCAACCAATCTATCGGCCGATTAAAAAGTCTGTAGTGTGCGAGTGCTCTTATATTTTACGTGATTTTCTGATTACCTTCTTTTTTACTTTCGGTCAAAAATATGACCAATTTGATTCAAACAGTGCATATTATTTTGAAACCATGACACAAAAAAATCAATATATTTTTAATTCAATATAAAAAAAATACCGTTGACATGTTCATAGTGTTCAAATAATGTTTTCATTCGATTTAAAAATATTTGTTCAGAGAAGAATATTGATAATTTATATTTTTTTATCATTGTTAATCCTACCCAATTAGTTCATCCCACCATATCTATAGCACTTTTCCTTTTGTCACGAAGACGGTCCAGTGTACAGTCTGTACGAGAAAACGTTTATCTCTTTCAAACACAATTCAGAATAAATCTAAATTTTAATTAGCTTTAAAATTGGAACCTGTTTATTCAGAGTTCACATGAAGAGATGAGGAGACCACTTGCACACCTGTCGCCTGTTCCACCCAGGACTGGTTTCCGTGATGCGTTTCCACTCCACAACGGGACCCTTCGGTCGAGATCCTTCGGGGTCCGGTGTAGCGTGAGGAAAATCGTTATCGACTGCAGTACCGGAGAGATTTTGCCGTAGCAAATTCCGATTCAGCATCACAAAAGATGGTGCAGTCCGTCGACGGATGGTGACAGGACAATAATTATGTAAAGGAAATTGCGTCTCGCGAAAATTGCCCTTTTGGCATTATTTTGCAAGAAAGAAAAGAATAAAATAAATACGAGTATTGATATATAAAATGAATACCATGATGACACTTTAGCACTTGAGTTTACATTTCACTGTTTACTAGTATTCATTAAAAATATTAACTGGTATCTGATATTGATAATGTCTTAGATTCCTGTTAATATAGCAGATAAATAAATTTTATATTATCGTTTTATTTTCTTTCATTTCATTTTATTAATTCATTTTTATTCTTCTTGTTATTATATTTAGGCCCTCTCCATGTTTTATGCGGTCTACCGAGTGAGGCTGATTATATAGCACGATATGAGGAAGTTTGGTGCTGTCCATTCTTTTCACGTGTCCATTGTCCATACCATTTTCTCCTTCAATTCCTACTCTCATGATATTATCAACCTCACATGTCTTCCTTATTCTGGTGGTTTACAATCTGTCTCTCAATATTAGCTATCATTCATGTTGTTGGCTATCATTCATGTTGTTAGCTATCATTCATTTCGTTTTTATCCCATTTTCAATAACATAAAAAACACAATTCTAGTAACGATATACAACAGTTTTATTTTGACCCTTTCTCAAAAAGTTTGTGCTGAGAAAAGGAGTAGGTACATATATATTGTGGTGATTTCAAAGTATGTTATGTGTTATTTAAGTTAAAAAAAATCATATTCATAAAATTGGGTTTGGTTAGACATCTGACTCCTGAGTTAATGATCCTGGGTTTTATTTTGGTTTTACTAACATTGTATTTTTAGTTTGAATCTGTAAAACGATATATTTCATTAGAAATTCTCTAGAATGTGGCAACTTGTAATTGGGTGCGTGTAATTAATATTTGACCTTTTAGTTGCCCGAGAAGCAACACACAATAAAAAACGAGACATAAGACAAAAAAATGTGAAATCTTTTAATAATATTGAACATCTTAGAGAGAAAGAGAGAGGATAAGTATGAGTGTGTGCTGCTTTTTCTATCGTTTTTACTCTCCACACTATGGAATAGGGGAGAGTCATGATTTCGCAAAATTTAAGCGTATTTTTTTACATCAATTTCTCAATGGGTATCATGTAGAGAATGCACACTATGAGTTTCGTCGTGATGTGTTTGTGTGTATGGCGTATACGCCGTACGCCGTAGCATTTATCTTTTTTGTGTCCTCTCTACAGCCCAAACTATAAGTCCGATCGACTTCATATTAACATCATATGTGTAAAGTGCAAAGACCTAGAGCTGATTAGTTTTCCATAGAAAACTTTTGATTTCTTCTCTATGAATTCATCATTTACGTTGTTTTTTTTTTGTGTCCTCTCTGCAGCCCAAACTATAAGTTCGATTGACTTCATATTGATATCACATGTGTTAAGTCCATAAACTTAGAGCTGATTAGTTTTCCATAGACAACGGTTCATTTTTTCCCAATGTTTCTTTATGATTTCATCTATTAAAACTGAAAAAATGCTCTCACGACCTGGAAATTAGAGATATTTTAATTTGGTTTCAACTATTTATACAACACCAAGAATCTTCATAAAATTGTATTCAAAGTTGGTCAATGTTAAAAGAAAAATATTCAACGATTTCAAAAATTATATTTTATTTAATGGATATTTGTATGAAACTTATATGTAACAAGAGAATTTTTTTATATTTGGCAATGTTCAGTTCATTGATTTCATATTGATATAAGAATATTAATAGCTTGAACTTAGAACTGATTAGCTTTTCATAGATATCATAAAATTTCTTCATATGATATCACGTGTCAACATTGTCAAAATGCTCTAACGCTCTTTGAAACAAAATTTATCTGCTTTTTTTAAAATATTTCATACAACATAAGCATTCTTCACTATACTGCATTAATAGTTTGTCTATCTTAACATAAAAATATACTATCGGAAGAAAATTTATATTCCTGATAGTAACATTTAGTATGAATAAAAATGTAATTAGATAAATTTCTATGTATGGAAACGTTCAGTAATTTGATTTCATGTTATAATGTAAAGAGCTTGAACATAGAACTGATTAGCTTTCCATAAATAACAAAAATAATCTTCATATGATATTACGTGTCAAAATTTTGAAAATGCTCTCGCGTTCTTTATAACAAAATTTATCTGCTTTTTTTAAAATATTTCATACAACATAAGCATTCTTCACTATACTGCATTAATAGTTTGTCTATCTTAACATAAAAATATACTATCGGAAGAAAATTTATATTCCTAATAGTAACATTTAGTATGAATAAAAATGTAATTAGATAAATTTCTATGTATGGAAACGTTCAGTAATTTGATTTCATGTTATAATGTAAAGAGCTTGAACATAGAACTGATTAGCTTTCCATAAATAACAAAAAAAATCTTCATATGATATCACGTGTCAAAATTTTGAAAATGCTCTCGCGTTCTTTAAAACAAAATATATCTGCTTTTTTTAAAATATTTCATACAACATAAGCATTCTTCACTATACTGCATTAATAGTTTGTTTATCTTAACATAAAAATATACTATCGGAAGAAAATTTATATTCCTGGTAGTAACATTTAGTATGAATAAAAATGTAATTAGATAAATTTCTATGTATGGAAAAGTTCAGTAATTTGATTTCATGTTATAATGTAAAGAGCTTGAACATAGAACTGATTAGCTTTCCATAAATAACAAAAAAATTCTTCATATGATATCACGTGTCAAAATTTTGAAAATGCTCTCGCGTTCTTTAAAACAAAATTTAACTGCTTTTTTAAAAATATTTCATACAACATAAGCATTCTTCACTATACTGCATTTATAGTTTGTCTATCTTAACATAAAAATATACTATCGGAAGAAAATTTATATTCCTGATAGTAACATTTAGTATGAATAAAAATGTAATTAGATAAATTTCTATGTATGGAAACGTTCAGTAATTTGATTTCATGTTATAATGTAAAGAGCTTGAACATAGAACTGATTAGCTTTCCATAAATAACAAAAAAAATCTTCATATGATATCACGTGTCAAAATTTTGAAAATGCTCTCGCGTTCTTTAAAACAAAATTTATCTGCTTTTTTTTAAAATATTTCATACAACATAAGCATTCTTCACTATACTGCATTAATAGTTTGTCTATCTTAACATAAAAATATACTATCGGAAGAAAATTTATATTCCTGGTAGTAACATTTAGTATGAATAAAAATGTAATTAGATAAATTTCTATGTATGGAAACGTTCAGTAATTTGATTTCATGTTATAATGTAAAGAGCTTGAACATAGAACTGATTAGCTTTCCATAAATAACAAAAATAATCTTCATATGATATCACGTGTCAAAATTTTGAAAATGCTCTCGCGTTCTTTAAAACAAAATTTATCTGCTTTTTTTAAAATATTTCATACAACATAAGCATTCTTCACTATACTGCATCAATAGTTTGTCTATCTTAACATAAAAATATACTATCGGAAGAAAATTTATATTCCTGGTAGTAACATTTAGTATGAATAAAAATGTAATTAGATAAATTTCTATGTATGGAAAAGTTCAGTAATTTGATTTCATGTTATAATGTAAAGAGCTTGAACATAGAACTGATTAGCTTTCCATAAATAACAAAAAAATTCTTCATATGATATCACGTGTCAAAATTTTGAAAATGCTCTCGCGTTCTTTAAAACAAAATTTAACTGCTTTTTTAAAAATATTTCATACAACATAAGCATTCTTCACTATACTGCATTTATAGTTTGTCTATCTTAACATAAAAATATACTATCGGAAGAAAATTTATATTCCTGATAGTAACATTTAGTATGAATAAAAATGTAATTAGATAAATTTCTATGTATGGAAACGTTCAGTAATTTGATTTCATGTTATAATGTAAAGAGATTGAACATAGAACTGATTAGCTTTCCATAAATAACAAAAATAATCTTCATATGATATCACGTGTCAAAATTTTGAAAATGCTCTCGCGTTCTTTAAAACAAAATTTATCTGCTTTTTTTAAAATATTTCATACAACATAAGCATTCTTCACTATACTGCATCAATAGTTTGTCTATCTTAACATAAAAATATACTATCGGAAGAAAATTTATATTCCTGGTAGTAACATTTAGTATGAATAAAAATGTAATTAGATAAATTTCTATGTATGGAAAAGTTCAGTAATTTGATTTCATGTTATAATGTAAAGAGCTTGAACATAGAACTGATTAGCTTTCCATAAATAACAAAAAAATTCTTCATATGATATCACGTGTCAAAATTTTGAAAATGCTCTCGCGTTCTTTAAAACAAAATTTAACTGCTTTTTTAAAAATATTTCATACAACATAAGCATTCTTCACTATACTGCATTTATAGTTTGTCTATCTTAACATAAAAATATACTATCGGAAGAAAATTTATATTCCTGATAGTAACATTTAGTATGAATAAAAATGTAATTAGATAAATTTCTATGTATGGAAACGTTCAGTAATTTGATTTCATGTTATAATGTAAAGAGCTTGAACATAGAACTGATTAGCTTTCCATAAATAACAAAAAAAATCTTCATATGATATCACGTGTCAAAATTTTGAAAATGCTCTCGCGTTCTTTAAAACAAAATTTATCTGCTTTTTTTTAAAATATTTCATACAACATAAGCATTCTTCACTATACTGCATTAATAGTTTGTCTATCTTAACATAAAAATATACTATCGGAAGAAAATTTATATTCCTGGTAGTAACATTTAGTATGAATAAAAATGTAATTAGATAAATTTCTATGTATGGAAACGTTCAGTAATTTGATTTCATGTTATAATGTAAAGAGCTTGAACATAGAACTGATTAGCTTTCCATAAATAACAAAAAAATTCTTCATATGATATCACGTGTCAAAATTTTGAAAATGCTCTCGCGTTCTTTAAAACAAAATTTAACTGCTTTTTTAAAAATATTTCATACAACATAAGCATTCTTCACTATACTGCATTTATAGTTTGTCTATCTTAACATAAAAATATACTATCGGAAGAAAATTTATATTCCTGATAGTAACATTTAGTATGAATAAAAATGTAATTAGATAAATTTCTATGTATGGAAACGTTTAGTAATTTGATTTCATGTTATAATGTAAAGAGCTTGAACATAGAACTGATTAGCTTTCCATAAATAACAAAAAAAATCTTCATATGATATCACGTGTCAAAATTTTGAAAATGCTCTCGCGTTCTTTAAAACAAAATTTATCTGCTTTTTTTAAAATATTTCATACAACATAAGCATTCTTCACTATACTGCATTAATAGTTTGTCTATCTTAACATAAAAATATACTATCGGAAGAAAATTTATATTCCTGATAGTAACATTTAGTATGAATAAAAATGTAATTAGATAAATTTCTATGTATGGAAACGTTCAGTAATTTGATTTCATGTTATAATGTAAAGAGCTTGAACATAGATCTGATAAGCTTTCCATAAATAACAAAAATAATCTTCATATGATATCACGTGTCAAAATTTTGAAAATGCTCTCGCGTTCTTTAAAACGAAATTTATCTGCTTTTTTTAAAATATTTCATACAACATAAGCATTCTTCACTATACTGCATCAATAGTTTGTCTATCTTAACATAAAAATATACTATCGGAAGAAAATTTATATTCCTGGTAGTAACATTTAGTATGAATAAAAATGTAATAAGATAAATTTCTTATGTATGGAAAAGTTCAGTAATTTGATTTCATGTTATAATGTAAAGAGCTTGAACATAGAACTGATTAGCTTTCCATAAATAACAAAAAAATTCTTCATTTGATATCACGTGTCAAAATGGTTAAAATGCTCCAACGCTCTTTGAAACAAAATTTATCTGCTTTTATTAAAATATTTCATACAACATAAGCATTCTTCACCATACTGCATTAATAGTTTGTCTGTCTTAACATAAAAATATACTATCGGAAGAAAATTTATATTCCTGGTAGTAACATTTAGTATGAATAAAAATGTAATTAGATAAATTTCTATGTATGGAAACGTTCAGTAATTTGATTTCATGTTATAATGTAAAGAGCTTGAACATAGAACTGATTAGCTTTCCATAAATAACAAAAAATTTCTTCATATGATATCACGTGTCAAAATTTTGAAAATGCTTTCGCGTCCTTTAAAACAAAATTTATCTGCTTTTATTAAAATATTTCATACAACATTAGAATTCTACACCATACTGCATTAATAGTTTGTCTATCTTAACATGAAAATATACTATCGTTAGATAATTTATATTCCTGGTAGTAAAATTTAGAATGAATAAAATATTTCATTGTCAATATTTGTGGTGTGGAGAGTTTAGTGTTGGCCACAACCCACTCGTTTTTATGTATATTTGTTTTTTGTTTGTGCATGTCTTTTTTTTCACCATTGTATAACAATGCATTTATTGTATTATCTAATATTATCAAATGATTCCTTAATCAAGAACAAGGTTTTAATCTTTTTGATGAGGTAATGCAACAATTGTACCATAGTTAATATCAATATGAAATAAAAAAAGTATTTGTAATATTTTTAAACAAAAAAAGGATGTTCAATAAATAAAATAAAAATAAATAAAATAAGACCTACTGTACTGTGACTGTCTGTCACCAGTTTAGCATTGCGAATCTGTTGAAGGTAATTTATACATACATACATACCATCACGCCATGTAAGGCAGAGACAACCGAGCGCCATACTTCTCTATTTATGCACACATTTCTGGCTTCCTTTACATCCATTCATCGTCTCAGACATGCTCGTCCATTGTTCAAACTTTTTATGTTTACTTCTTTCAAAATATCATTCACATGGTCATGCCATCCCTTTCTGGGGTGACCCCTGCTATTCACTCCATCTCTTAAACCCATGTATATTTTTTTGGTCAGTTGTTCATCGTTAATAATGCCAAGAGACTGGGATAATGGCCTGATCTGTCCCTTGCATAAGAAAGGGGATGCTCTGAACTGCTCAAACTTCCGAGGTATCACACTGTTGTGCACAGCATACAAAGTACTTGCTGGAATCCTATTCACGAGATTACTCCCATTTGTGGAGGAAATGGTGGGACAATATCAGAGTGGATTCCGACCGGGTAGGTCAACCATTGACCAAATATTCACACTGCGGCAGATACTCGAAAAAACGCTGGAGCATAATGTTGAAACACATCACCTGTTTGTGGACTTCAAGGCTGCATATGACAGTGTCAACAGAATTAAGCTCCACGAGGCAATGATGGAGTTGGCCATCCCCCCTAAACTTGTGCGCCTTGTCGGAATGACCATGTCCAATACATACTGCAGTGTAAAAATACAGTGTAGCACCTCGGAACAGTTCACAACATATAGAGGGCTCCGACAAGGCGATGCATTGGCATGCTTGTTATTTAATATTGTCCTGGAAAGAGCTGTTAGAGACTCAGGCATAGAGATAACAGGAACAATTTTCAGAAAGTCGAGTCAATTACTTGCATATGCAGACGATATCGATATTATATCTAGAACGTTGCCTTGCATGAAGGATAACTTCTTGAGACTTGAGTCTGCAGCCAATAACATGGGTCTAAAGATCAACGCTTCAAAGACAAAATACATGGCAACAAGAAAAGCATCACTGAATAGCATCACCGTAAGAAACGAGTCAATATCAGTGGGAACCCATCAGCTAGAAGCCGTTGAATCATTCACATACCTGGGATCTCTTGTTACAGCGGACAACAACACCAGTGCGGAAATAAGGGCAAGACTTGCCGCGGCAAATAGATGCTATTATGGCCTGCTAAAGCACTTAAGGTCACGACTCATCTCTCGTAAAACAAAAACCCTCATTTACAAAACTCTTCTTAGACCGGTCATAACATATGCATCAGAATGCTGGACATTGACCAAGAAGGACGAAAATGCATTGTTGGTGTTCGAAAGGAAAATACTTCGCAAAATATTTGGTCCTACCTGTGAAGGAGGATCTTGGAGGATCCGGTTTAACCACGAGCTAGAAATAATGTATGGCGAACCGAACGTTGTCCAATACATCAAAATACAACGTCTACGTTGGCTCGGACACGTTTGTAGAATGGAGGATAACCGGGTCCCAAAGAAAGTATTGGACACCTGTCCTGAAGGAAGAAGAAGCAGAGGGAGACCTAGGATGAGATGGCTGGACGACATCGAGGGCAATATAAGAGCGATCGGACAGACAAACTGGAGGAGACTTGCTGTCGACAGGGCGGGATGGAGGCAGTTTCTTGAGGAGGCCAAGGCTCGCACCGGGCTGTAGCGCCATTGCTGATGATGATGGTCATGCCATCCCTTTCTGGGGTGACCCCTGCTATTCACTCCATCTCTTAAACCCATGTATATTTTTTTGGTCAGTTGTTCATCGTTCATTCTTTCAATAAGTTCAAACCGCCTCAATGCATTCACTTTCATTTTACATATAATTTCCTTCATAAGGTAATTTATGGTTCCTTTTAATTATGTAATTGTACGGTATTCTACCACCTCTGTCACTCCAGTTATTTGAATATTATTTTGGTCACAGTAGCTTTACACAGTAGGTTTTATTTTGGTCACAGTAACACAGTAGCGTGTTGTTGAAGTCATGCTTCCCCTCTCTTTCATGTTCTAATGTGAACATAATTACACGATAAGTTTAAATATTGCGTCATTAATAAAATTAATAATGAAATAATGTGTAATCAGCATTACATATATAGTAAAGATATTTTTTATTTGAATAAAATATTCAATTTTTGCCTTAAGATGTTTGTTGAATAGAATGTAGGTCATTCTTTATGAATTTCCATAGTAATTCATAATTGCATGAAAATATTCAGCCTTAAAAGGATCAATGGTGCCTTATAATTATTTTCCGTTATTTTTATGTTTCCTTTATATAGATAAAATAAATTAAATCTAACTATACTAGAACATCTAAATCAGACATGTTGCATTCAATAATTATGGTATAATATATGTAATTTATTTCATTCAATGCAAATACATATTATTCCATATTCATATATTTAAAACGTTCCAAAGAACATTAGGCCCGGATTACAACCATTCGATTTACGGACATCCGGAAAAAAAAACAACCAGGGATAGAAACCGGATGCAATCTGGACGAAAATGAATAACTGTTTCTTGATTCTTGTATCTGAAAATCATAATCTTCTTTTGTGTACAGTTACAATAGATTTTATCACTCAATAAATGCATGCTAGTCGTATATAATTTTCCATGAACTCAAATAAAAAAATGTAGCAAAAGTATAGTGAAAATTGAATCAGTTAAAATTGAAATAATCAAATATTATTACGTCTCACTACCACAAGGGGATATAGGAGGCGATCGATAAATTTTATAATTTCATGTACGCAAACATTAAATTTTTTTCCCCGTCGGGAATTAAAAATTTTTTTATTGACAAACTTTTTAACATTTCAATAGAGAACCTGGAACTCAAGGCACCTACAGAGCTTACGACCTGTCATCAGCTGGTTTACGTAATCACTTTATGTGGTTGCGCAACGTTCACCAACTATGCAATAAGAAGGCATAATTGGTGAACGTTGCGCAAGCGCATAAAGTGATCACGTAAACCAGCCCATGACAGGTCGTAAGCCCTGTAGGTGCTTTGAGTTCCTGTTTCTTCTATAATATTCCATCTTCGTCTCTATTCAGATGTTAAAAAGTTTATCAAAAAAAATATAGGAGAGAGTTATGGATTCGCAAATTGTAAGGTTATTTTTATATTGCAGATTATCTACTAGTATCATGCTGAGTATCATGGGATATGAAAAGGGGAATAGGCTGGTCTCAGAAAAGGTGGGCTGATGATTGTGCCCGTCGCTGGAAGGAGATGGGTCCAAAAAAAGGTGGGCCGATGGTCTCAGAAAAGGTTGGGCGATGATTGTGCCCGTCGCTGGAAGGAGATGGGTCCAAAAAGAGATGGGCCGATGGTCTCAGAAAATGTGGGCCGATGATTGTGCCCGTCGCTGAAAGGAGATGGGTCCAAAAAGCCCACAAAATGAATGAAAATAGGAAGTACTTAGAAGAGGCCTATTTCCAGCAGTGGAGAGATGGCTGAAGGACAAAGATGCAGATCGTGCTGAGATTGTATTCTGAAATTTTCATCACAATCAATCTCTGTGTATGTGTTCTGTGTACTATGTGCTATGTACGGCGTGTTTATTCTACTTTATCGATTATAGACCAAAGTACTCATTCGATTATTTTAAAAGATTTCAAACTTGTATATATAATACTCGCTTAGACCCCATTAAATTTTGAAGGATATCTAATGTTCTCAAAGTGCTCTCAATTTTTTTTACTGTCAAATATTTCAAAGTTACCCTGTGTAGGTATAAGTGTGATGGATATTGAACCTAGGACGTCGACACAGAAGTCAAAGATTTTTCAATATTTAGTTAAACAAAGGAATTATCTATTATTAAATATTATAAGGATTATAATACTTTGTGACAGACCACATCTCGAAATTTCTTTCGAGCGCGTAAGTATATTTGTTTGTCGCTAGGCCGAGTTCATCGCCCGCAACGTCAAACAAGTGACAATACTCTTCAACTGGATATGACAGTTCAATGAAATGGTCTAGAAAGTACGAGGACATTGAACTTGCTACCCCCAGCGCAGCACTATTTAAGGGAGTCTACACCTGTACACGTCGTCACTTCATTTCCGTATTTCCGTCACTTCACGCCGCCGCGCGCCGTTACGACCACGCGACCACTGGTCACTTCTCGACAACGCCGTCTCGCCGACACTTCATCTCTCGACCACCGGTCATCTCTCGACCCCGCGAGCACTTCACCATACGAATAATCGGACACTTCGACACACTCGATCGTAATACCTAATACCTACTCATCGTGAGAAAGTTCCTTTGTAAGTTATTTTTTCAATTGTAAATTTACCTTTAAGCAAACTATTAATTGTGATCAATATACTCATTGTAACTTTTGATAGTTTTTTCTACTTCTCTCTCAACCACTGTCCTTGCGTTCTTATTTCAAAACATATCCACCTAATTGGAATATAGCAAACTCTCTTTATCGGTAACCCCTCTGGTTACCTCATATATTTATTAGTAATCCCTCTGGTTACTAACTACGCTTGATTGGTAACCCATCTGGTTACTAATCAGCTAAACTGGTAACCCCTCCGGTTACCAATTAGTTAAAACTTCAAATGAATTGTTGTTAATTTTCGATGGGTGCTAAATAATGCGTAATGAAGAAACTGCTGATGAATATGTATGTATACCTGGTATACAAAATAAAACCCAAGAAAAGAGAACCTCACATCCAAAATACACAGGAGATCAAGAACCAGCTGTACTGCCTCTAGGTAAAAGAAATATATTTTACCTCGGAATAAGCTCGGCCTAGTGAGGTGGTTTATATGCAAATGTTTTATATTTAATAGTTATATGTATTTATTTTTTTAATTGTATTTTTTTATTACATTTATTGTTTATATTGTGATTACTGATTTTTTTTTAATAATATTAAAAAAAACGAGGATCCAATATTTCTGAATAGAATAATGTTTGAATCCATAGTAGACATTGGATAAAGAATGGTGACCTGGTGCGATTTTGTTAGAAAAACATGGATGCGGAAGAGATAATGCTAGACGAGTGGAGGAAAATGAACTAAATCCATCATAACAGAAGAAGAACAAAAAAATCATAAGCAGATAGTACTTATAAACACAGAATCTACATAGAAATATTTTCGAAATGCGTGTTTTATTCTAAAAATGTATACCTACAGTTTAAGTGCGAACTGTAAACTAACAGTACTGTAATGCAGTTTGATGTGGTTAACCTGAATAGTATTACTTTACTTCGGCCGTAAGAAGATGGTGTTACCTACCGTAGACGCATAGACGCCGTCCATGTTTAAACAGAAACGTACTAATGGGGTAACCATATTATAAGAATATGTCAATAAATATGTAAATAAATGTATAACTTGTGTAATGGATATTATCAACAGTTATAAAAATATTTATAAAATGCTTTTATACTTTTATTATCACAACAATTACATACACTGAAAAAATAACAAACTGTTCGGTAGTCACTATAGTTTGGTTATTATTAACATGAAATTTTGTTATCTACTATTAACAAAAAAATTCTTTCAGTGTAATGTGGCGGACATATTTCCTATAGGCAATTTATGTCAGTCAACCACATTTTACAAGTAATATTTGATACAAGAAAAAAACATAAATTGTGTTTTAATCAACCGTCAAATCGTATTAAATCAAGTGAAAT
Organism: Molanna angustata; assembly: GCA_963576475.1. Classification (NCBI taxonomy): domain Eukaryota; kingdom Metazoa; phylum Arthropoda; class Insecta; order Trichoptera; family Molannidae; genus Molanna; species Molanna angustata. Next base: position 9,497,718 of record OY754971.1, on the reverse strand, counting down.
GTTACAATGTTAAAAGAATAAACTGATGGAAGCAGTGCTTGACGCTGTACATTAATCATGTATTGTGTTGTTATTATCAATTTAAATACTTGTGATTATTGGGCCTGGTCAGTAATGTTAGGGATGGCCGCAGCCCCACCCTAGGATTCTGGGTAAAAGATAAGTACCCTCTTCAATTCTTACCTATGGAAGAGCAGGGCAGACGCCTTAATGCCTCGCTAGACGGTGACTCGTCACACGCGGCGAGGATCCAGCTTGCATCATTCATTCACTGGGTGTGGAAATCGAAAAGTGAAAGTACTGTCCACGTGGTGTGGTTCCTGTAAATCGCCAACAGGAGTACTAAGGGGTGGAGGAGAATACTTTGATTTGCCTTACTTAACAGAGGAGAAAAAATAACGGTAACAGAAAATATTACAATCATCGTACAGGAGACTTTTAGGCAGACCACAAAAAGATGAAGGGACAGTTCAACGGTTGTGTCCCAGGAGAACTAACAAAAGGCAGAAGAAGGTCAGTTTCAACGAATTTGTTTATATTTTATATCAATTACCAAGTAGTTGATTTTAATGAAAAGTAATGTATAGTGTCCCTATTAGTTATAAAGCATCTGTACGACATGTCATCTTCTGGTTATCACCATATTTGGTGTCTCCGAGTTCTTGGAAGTAACAACTATTTTATATGGACATTTAAATCATTGCAGGTTGATATTATTATATACTCGCTTTACTAACTCATAAATTATGAAAAAAATGCAGGGAAATGAACTACCTATATTAACTGATACTACAACTCCTTATGTATAATTACTATAGCATAAAATGAATAACGATTGGAAATTCTGGGTTGCGGTCAAATTTGAAAGGATTTGCTCTTTTCCCTGGAGATATCCAAACTTACTGTATGTGAAGACTTTTGGGGTCAGTTCTCTTCGTCCTTAAGTTATTGGTTCTCCTGTCTTCCACAATGTCACCTAGGCCATGTTTCTGCATTTGAATGTGCCTCTACACTATCCACGAATTCTTTGGTCTTCTTCTGGATGGTAAGTCAAGAAAGATATATATCATTAAACTGAGGCTTCCATGAATAAGCGAAGTTATTATATTGTCCCGTACGGACATTGCAGTTGCCCATCTAGGAAACAATTTGATGTGCAATTGATAAAAATGGTAGTAAAATAAGCGTGCAAGGAAAATATGATGAATTTGTTGATATTGCAAGGTTTTATTTATATCTATTTTTTACATTTTTTTATTAATTACATTCAAAGTAAAATAAAGAAACAAACGTGATATCGACTTAGCCAAAACCGTCAGAACAAGAAAGACGACCCTAAGAGAGAACTGTCGGAACAGCTGAAAATATACTTCAGATCCAACAACCACAAAGGAGATCCAGTATTAGAGTCACCACAAATAATGTAAGAAGAATTACTATGTTAATACAGGTGAACTTTTATGTTGTGTTATTTTGAATAAATAAACAAAAGATTATCACGATTATTTAATTGTTTTGTTTATTACAATTACTTTCAACCCCTACTTGCTACGACCTGATTTCACTGACCATAGTTTCGAGAGGAAAAAAAGTAATATTCTATTTGAATAATATGCCACTTGGACAGTAAACAAATATTCAGTTAGGAAGAATTTACTAACATATTTTTAAAATTTTTCTGTTTAAGTATTTTTCCAATCCAATCACTGGAATGATAATCGTCTCTTAAATTTATGTATGTTTTTTTCTTCTCTTCTACAATTGAAGATAAAAACATAGGATGCTGTGTCTACTAATGAACCACCAACTTACCTATGGGAGGTCGGCTTTCATTGATACCAGCACAAAATGCATTCCAAAACGTCGATTATCCAGCAAACTTTTTTGGTTTGCAAAAATAAACGATGCACAATTTACGGCTGGTTTTAATTTAGGGTCAAATATGCAAATATTCTTCGCCTTCGCTCGCTATAAAACATCTCAGACCCGGCTGCTTTTATTTTTATAGCAAATAACTTTTTCATATTCAACATATTATGTATCCATTGTAGGGTGTTTTCGTTTTAAATTTTAGAGATTAAAACTTGGTACTCAGAAATATAATTGTTATTACATAGCTGGCGTACAAAATCAGTTGAGTCATACGAAGGCTTACAAATTACACACCATCACGCCGTATCCCTACTTGGGGTAGGTAGAGAGAACCAAACGCCAGACTCCTCTATCTTGACATACATGTTTTACCTCATTTACATCCATGCATCGCGTCATACATGCTCTCCTATTATTCTGACTTCGTATATTACCATCTTTCAATTAGGCCTATTTTTTTTTAATTTATTCAAGGTTACATACAGTTTTTTTTATAATATACATAAAAACTCAAAATTAATTAACAATTACAAATCGAATATTTTTTTAATTGCATATACGCAAACATTGGATTTTTTCCCTCGAGTTACTGGTTCTTCCACAATATCCCAACTTCGTCTCTATTGAGATGTTAAAAAGTTTGTCAGTAAACATAACAATTAAAATTGATTAATTAACTGATTATTGTATTTATTTATAGTTTTGTATTAATTCCATTATTTTAAATTAAATACTTTATATTATTACAAAAAGTAAAAAGTACACAATTTAAATATTGTAATGCTAAAAGGGATCATAACCTACAGTATGTTTCAGTATTTACATTTTTTTTTCTGAACGTCATTTTTCTATTTTTTCTATTTTTATGTATATGCGTAAAAATAGTATGTCGATGTTTTCTTCCAAAAGTCTTTTAAAGTTGCAGATATTTAAATAAAAAAAGTATTTCTAATTCTGTCCTGTGGCGAATCCTCTCTTGTTCAGTTCCCACTGACCATCTGGTTGTTCGGGGTGAGGATCCTGACTCGATGTCCAGTCCTGGTTGGAGACTACTCTCCTTCCCACGATTGGAATTTCTCAGCCGTTCTCTGCCTCACCAAGCAGCGCAGCGGCGATGCACAGAATGAAATCCCACGCGATATAAAAATCACCTTCGCCGACAAAAAGAAGATCCGATCGATTGTTTTGGCATAAGTGTTTGTTCTTCGTGATTGTTGGTCGGTTGGTTTGTACGAGGGGAAATTCACAATACCTCCTAACTTTAATTGGCTTATAATTCTTATATGGAATTCGATACTGTTGATATAAGAATACACGTAATATACGGTTGCTGCAAACTGATATTTCTGAACCCTAAATTATTTATTAATTTTCAACGACGTTTAATTTATTTCGATATATTTTTAACCGAGGTATACACCAACCCTTTTAAAATTCCTCGATATGCTTCGAAGTCCATTATTTAGCTTTGTGTTTTAAAAATAAGAATTTAGAGGAACCCATTTTTTAACAAATTTCAAAAAAGATAATAATAATGAATTCATAATATCAAAGCATGAATCTAATTATAGTTATAATTATATTTTTACGGCATTATCTAAGAACAAGTCTTTGTTTAAATTTAATATCGTAGTTTTATTTTATTTATTCAAGGTAACATACAGTTTATTTTATAATAATCACAATATTTTAGTATTTTTTTTAATAAAAATGAACAGCAAATAACTTTGTATTTTTGACTTCACATTTATTTTTCGTTGTAATGTTTTCGGATTTCACATTTTTTTATTTAATCAGTCATATTTAAGTTGTTACTGAAGAATGGATTGAAAAGTCCGAAAACTTCTTCTTCTTATTTTAGATCGTATATCTGTTTTTTCTAGAAAGCTATTCCTGTGAAGCTGAGGTCCAGCTATCCCTCCACATCTTCGGTGGTCTTCCGGGGAGACGATGCCCTGGTGGGATTTCGTTTGTCTCTATGGATAGGATTCGAGATGCGTCCATCCTGTTGACATGGTCCCTCCAAAATCTTCTCCTAGCTCTACTCCATCGTATGATGTCCTTGGTCTCACAGGTCCGCCTAATGTCGTCATTGCGAATTCTGTCCCTAAGCGTCTTCCCTGTGATAGCCCTTAAAACCTTCATTTCCGATGTTCGTAGGAGGTTTTTGGTTCTAGTCGTGTCGGCTCCTGTCTCCACCATATGCGGTGGAGACAAGAGCCGACATGATTGATCATGATTGGTCGAACACATGTCTTATAAATTCTGACCTTACTATTAGAAAACGTTATAACGAAAAATTGTTCATATTTAGAAAAAAAAAAAACGAGTGGGTTGTGGCCAACGCTAAACTCCTTACTAACAAGTCATTTTATAAAGTATTCAAATTTTGTATGGAAAATTTTCAGCATTTTCATGAAATGAGTTTGTTAAATTATTTTTTATTTAAATATTTTATTATGAAAACTTGATAACTCTTCAATGCCATTTTATGTAAGTGGTATGCCTTGTTACCAATTTGAAAATAAAAATTTCAAATTTTAAGTTTCCTAAGTTTGGAGTCACTTTGAAATATTTGACAGTTAAAAAAATTGAGAAGCACTATTCATATATCGTCCAAAACCTAACGGGGTCTAAGAGAGTATTAGATATATATTTGCAAAATTTGAATAGAATCCAATGAGTACTTTAGTCTATAATCGATAAAGTAAAAATGAACACGCCGTACATAGCACACTGCACATAGCACACTGCACATAGCACACTGCACATAGCATACTGCACATAGCACACTGCACATAGCACACTGCACATAGCACATAGCACACTGCACATAGCACACACACACAGATACATTGTGATGAAGTTTTCAGAATACAATCTCAGCATGATATTAGGTGATAATCTGCAATAAAAAAAATACCCTTAAAAATTGCGAAATCATAACTCCCCACTATATCCCCTTGGGTTAGTGAGGAGTAAAAATACTAAAATATTTTGCTATTTATACGGAATTCCACAAAGTTTGGAAAAATAATTTTACAAATCCAAAATTAATTAACAACTACAAAACCAAAGTTACTAAGGTACGGTCTTACAAAAAAATTAAGCAACGAAAATTACCATATATGTGTACAAAAATATAAAAAGAAAAACTAAATAAGGATATAAAAAATAAACAATCAATATAAATTAAGCAAATAAACAAGCTAGCAAGCAATAAATACATACAAGCATATGCATAATATGCATAATAATATAGGTACATACAAGCTAGGATGTTAAGGACAATGAGAGTATTTCGCAGTCTCTTACCCCACTCCATAAGGAAAGTTTTAGAACTGTATAGTTCATTTCCTCCCCGAAGCGGCTGCTCGTCGCACAAATCAAGGACTATGATCAAGCATATTTCATACCACTACCGCTAAGAGTCTAACCACAAACGTGAAGGCCCGTCAAACATGGCAAATGTTTCCCACCCAACAGTGCCACGGTAACACGTGACTGTCACAGGGAACCTTCACCACGCCTGTAGTTTTTTCGATTTCCACGCCAAGCGCAGCGTCGGCTACACCTGCCTCATCATCATGGCGGACTACCGCCGAGTAGGTTGTGCTCACCAGTCATGCCGGAGGGCTCCTCCACCCCTTAGTACTCGTGTTGGCGATTGACAGGTACCACACCACGTGAACAGTACTTTCAGTTCATCGATTTCCACGTTCAGCGAATGATGAAGGCTGGATCCTCGCCACGTGTCACCGTCGAGCGAGACATTAAGGCGTCTGCCCTGCTCTTTCATAGGTAAGAATTGTAGGGGGCACCGACCTGTTGCCCAGAATCCTAGGGTGGGGCTGTGGACACCACCAATTTTACTGACTAGGCCTCTATGGCCACAACCTAGCCCCTAGCTGTTGTTTAGGACAGTACAATGGATAGGAATTGGAAAATCAGGAAAATAAAATCAATTATTGAGAAAGCCTCAACTCATGTCATGACCTGCTAACTTTGCATCAAACTGTTTCCTTGCTCATTAGACAAAAACATTCCCGGAATAGTTAGTTAGAACAACAGGCACATTGAATAAATTGTCACTCCTTAATCGTGCAGGGACTAGGAATAATAATTATTCCTAATAAATTTGTAGTATTAACGCAATTATTCAAAATGTTATATAGAAACATCTTGTGTCTAATCGTTCGTCTCTTCTGTAAAGTGGGTGAAGTAATTAAGTTGGCAATAGTAAAAAAACGATTAACAAAATAACTAAATTTGCTGTCGTGGCTCGAAACACTCACTATTATAGGTGTATCAAAAACCATGATTTTTATGTAAGTGCAAATATCCTCAATACTATGATATTTTTATAAAGGTCGAAAAGACTTAATCTGATGGCTTATGAGCTCCTCAATCAGCCCTCTCCGTTTAGTGGGACACCCTCTTTATTTATTTTTCAGTGTCATCTTCTTTGTTTTTAATAATCGGGATTGGTTGGAAGCAAACTGCCATTTGTTCCCTCAACTATTCCTTCAGCCATTCCCTCAACCATTCCCTGCAACATTCTCTTTAGTGTACGAATGTAGAAAACATCTTCTATTCAATATATACAAAATGTAGAATCTTTTTCATTCATTCATACCATCAAGACGTATCCCACAATGTGGAGTAACTAGCGACAGGTGTGCGGGTATGCATTACACTGGTCTGGTCTCACTGAAAAAGGCACTACATTCAGAACTTGCGGTGAACCTCATTGCTGATCTATGCGATATGTTATTTTACTTTCTTTATATAGTTTCTATTACCCGATTTTATATATCCCGAAAACGGTGAAAATATAGAATGGAAGCACTATTCTAAGCCTCGCGGTGAAATTAAGAATCTATTTTTGTTTAATTGTAATTACTCATAACAGCCATAACTACAGCAGGTAAGGTCGTGCATTGCATAGACGATTTTTTTCTCACAGAATGTATAATAGAGTTAGGTACAAAGATATAGAGATAAAGTTTAATAATAGGTATACCAAATAATCGATACAAGGAAACCGTGAATCAGAAGTAAGCAATGATGTTATGACGAACTAGCAGGAAGGGAGTAAGAAAGATGTGTAGGGAACAGGGTCGGATACACCATATTTACAAATGGCGCAGTTGCCCTAAAAACGAAGAAATTTGGGACGCCAAATAAGGAAATAAAATTCATGGCAGGATAGGAGATAGCGATAAACGCTGAAGGAGGCATAAATATATAGAAAAATTTTAAAAATATATGTAAAATATAAGGATGCATAGTAAAGATGTCAACAGATTTGTTCACATCGCCATTTATTTATTTATTTATTTATTTATTTATTAATACTTCTCGGGCAACTAACAGGTACTATGTCAAATATTAATTTAACATGCACCCAATAACAAGTTGCCACATTCTGGAGACTTACGATATTAATCGTCTCACAAATCCAGACTGAAAACACAATTAAAAACTGTGTCTCCACCGGGAATCGAACTCGGGACCTTTGGATCAGCAGTCAGATACCCAACCAACTGAGCCACGAAGGCCAACAAATTGAAAGCTTATACATCTTAAAAATGAATTGCAGCGATTTTTTCTTATAAAAATTCTTGAGTGAGTGTAAAAAAAATCAAAATTAGTGGTTATATGGATGAGAAATATAAAAAAAAATAAAATTGTTGTAAAATAATAATATTTTATTTTTCACGAAAACAGCGCCACTTACATATCTGGTCCATAACTATTTATACTTTCAAGCTGGAACTAACCATGAAAAAAATTTCACCTATTGCGTATTTTTTACTTTCCACTTCTATCTTCCTCAAGTGGTAGGCAGTGAGAACTGAACACCTTATTCTTCTATCTTGATACATATACATCGCCTCATCAACATTGATACACTCTCTAAAAAGTCTTAACCGGTATCATGTAGAAAGTGCATACTATGAGTTTCGTGATAATATTTTTGTGTGTATGGTGTATTGTTAAACTTTTGTCTTCTGGGAATCTGTTTAAGAATCTAATATAAAGGTTCTTCATAAAAATGCATTTAGAGACTGTCAACCTTTCAAGAAGAAAAATGAACACTTTCTTATGGTATAGAGAGTTTAGTGTTGGCTACAACTCGTTTTTTTTTCATTTACTTTTTCAGTTTTTATGATTTGTCTATTTTAATGTACATGAGCTAGGTAAACTTTGTAAACTTTGTTGGCTAATTTTTTGGTTATTTTTTTATTTTATTTTATTTATTTCAAATTTACGGCTTGAGAGCCTATATAAAAAAAAACAACAAGTATATAATGATTAAAACTTTGAATTATAAAATAAAAGTAAATTTACACTAACATAATAATATCAATAATATCAACAATGCAAATTTATAACAGACATAATAATAAATAATATCCATAATAATATACTATACATAATTTAAAAACAAAATACATAAAAAAATACAAAAAAAACCCAGACACAACGATTACTAGATTAACATTACATGAGTTAAAATGTTAATTAATTAATTTTATTTATTTAAATACACTAAAGGCTTGAAAGCTTATTTTTATTCAAATACAAGAGTTTAAAGAAAGAAAATTTACAATTTTTGCTTTGAAGGAAGAAAAATCGTCGGCAAAAACATCGGAGTGACTTCCCACAATGTTACCAAGTCTATGTAGGCTTGGTATTGGGGAGTGGTAGACATAATTATTTAGAGAATGGCTCTCACGAAACATAACACACTGTCTAGTAGTTTTAGCCGGAACATTAAAGTTGATGAGTTTAAGGAGTTCAGGACAGTCTATAGCATGGTTTAATATTTTGTGTAAGAAGGAAAGGTCAAAAACCTTTCTTCTAACGTCAAGATTTAAAAGTTTAAATTCTATCATTAGATCTGAGTAATTGATGTGTTCTATTGGAATCCCCTTTTTATAATTTATAAATCGTAAAAATTTTCTCTGGACCCTTTCAATATGATTTAAGTGAACATTGTAGTAGGGGGACCAGATTACAGAATTATATTATATATGTTATGCGAGCATTTGAATTTTGTTTTGTATAGCTGTATGTTAACTGAATAGTAACTGGCGAGAATCGAACACGGTACGCCGGCACAGAATCCAAAAGGTATACAATTGCGCTATGGTGGTCGATCCGGCCCTGGTAGAGGGAGACGGAGAAAGAGAGAGAGAGATATAGGTATATATGCACGCTAGAAGATGACCATTCTGGTAGGTTGAAAGGTTTACCATGTTATTTGGTTCAAATTGGGCTATTGAAAAAATCGATAATGAATTATAGGTAGTTTTGTTGTGCTGTGGCGTGGGCAGGGAAGGTTCTTGTGAGGTCTTATAGAGTCATTAGCATCAACCACCTGGATGTGAAGAGAGCCGAAGGAATGTTATAAATTATAACATTAATTCCAAACTCGTGCTCTTACTTGATTGTTTTCTTCTCATACCCCATTTGTGTATATCCGATGATACAACGCAACGTATTAAATACGCCGACGTAATTCAACGACTTTCTAATGAAATGAGTATTCAAAGGGTATAGTATCTTAATATTTAATTATACAATTGATGAATACATTTAAGTGATCTTTTAATACCGAAAAGATATAACGATTATAAAATACCCAAATACAAGCCAAATACAAAACAATCACTTTTATTTGGGAATAAAATGTTTCAATTGCCACCCTAATGAGTTAAAACTGGTGTAAAAATTGGTGTATGTAATGGTGTATGGTATAACGATGAAACGATTTTTAGATCACCAAATATAATACAAGTCAACATAATAATGTTACTAGCCTACACTACACCCATTATGTTTACTTAATTCTATACATTGTACATTTAGTTTAGTATACTTTGTATCATCCTGAGGAAAGTTCCCGTAACACGCAGAAGAATTTTTATTCAATCACAAGTTGTGTTTTATTTAATTTAATTATTTAAATATGGTTTGTCATTTGACAATATTAAGCTCGTCACTTTTACAGGATAAACGACACTATTGTTAAGTAATAATTATGAATAATTTTTTGACAAATTCGAGTACGGGGACGGAAAAGAAAAGGAAAAGATTTCAATATCGTATTTTATTGTCACTTATGAGTAATGTAGTGTTCGTATGTTTTATTATAATATACCTACATTTTACATAATTACATGAATTATAAACAGTACACTGTACATAAAATTGTCTCGAATTGAGTGAGTAAAAGTGAAATGTTATGCTTAGATTTTGAAAATACTCAAATATGAATTATATAGTATAGGTAATTGAGTGGAGGTGAATTTCACATAACGCAGCCATGAAAGTTTTATTAGCTAATATCAGTACAAGTCGATGAGAATACGAAACAAGTTGAAATTACAGACACGGACTTAATTATTATCTATTTATTTAAATTTATACAAAAAGTAGGTAGGTAAGCAGATGATGAATCGCTCGTCGCTGAAATGGAGGATGACCAGCAAGAGCTTTCAACAGATTCCATACAGCAGCCAGGAGATACAATATGATCCTATCCATATAAAAAAATAAGTGTCTTAATATGTCGAGACAACTCTTGGTATAATATATATTCGTCGACAATGAACCTGTCGAACAAGTTACATAATTCAAATACTTGGGAGTCTACGTTTTCAGCAACAGTGACCTGAGAAAGTCAAATCACTGTCTAAGAGACACTGTTTAGAGTAATAAACATATGCTAACAGAGAGTCAAACTCTAATATATAAGACATGATGTGTACAATTCATCATGACCCATGCGATTGAAGCCAGAGCGGCTACCGCTAGAACAAAGAACCTGCTCCGGACGACTGAGATGAGAACCCTGCGCTCCATCGTGGGATTAGCCCTTATTTAAACAAATTAAATTTGGCAATCTACCACGAGGTAGATCATCTAAATCTAAGACATAGAGAGATAGCTGAAGCTCGGCGTAACATGAGGCGGGAGGGACATACTTCTACATATAAGTAGGTAGTATATTTTCTAAATTTATTAAAGTAGGTACTATCTATTTTTTCTGTTTTTCGGAGGTTAAGGATTTAATTTTGTCTTTCTAATTTTGCCTATTGTCAATTGTGTGATTGTCCGCTCCTGGTTACAACAGGTGTTAAGGTACGGAATGTGACCACTAGACTAACAACTAACAACGCTCAATAATGTTATAGATTATAGATTCTAATTCTCTAAAAGATCTTTGCTTTACCAGATATATTTAGTCTCTAATCAAAATAATTTACTAACACATAAGTCATGTTTTTAGAAACAAATTATAAAGATATAGTGATGCCCATATTCAGAGTTAAATATGAGTATTGAGGAGGCCTACAGGGTACCTTGAACTTATGTGCCGTCCTTACGGTGTTCTCAAATAAAGTCTACAACTCATGGAAACCATACACACTTATGACATTGTTCGCATCATACAAAGATGATTTGTTTTACCAACAAAATATTTCTTGTTGTAGAAAGAAATATATTGTTGGTTAAGGTACCCTAGTATTTAATATTTGAATTTTTCAATATTTTATTTTTAGAGTTATTCAAAATCTTCTCTCTCCACTCTCCTTTTATTTTATTATATGACACTTGAAGGAACTTACGCTTTTTCAAACAAGCATAATGCGCACAACGCATGCCCAGAATAGACATATTTATCTCCGCATAACCAAATGTAAAGGAATACATTATTTTGTTGAAATTCTTGAGGATTCCCGAAGGTATGTGATGTCACGTATACTCTGAATAACGAAATCGACTTCAAGATGCCTTGAAGGCCTGAGGCTTCCTTAAGATTTGTCTGTAAATACAGATATGAGGAGTCTTTATTTGACTAAATCTTTAGATGATTATCGACGAAGTTTTTATTTGGTAGAATTCCATTATAAATTATATCTATAATTAAAAGTAAAAACTTTTTGATTCTACATTAATTTTATTCTGCGCGATAGGCCTATTTCGCCTTGTTAGGGCATTAAGCTAGTTAATGTCCTAAGAAGGCGAAATAGGCCTATCGCGCAGTATAAAATTAATGTAGAATTAAAAAGTCTTTACATTTAATTATAGATACCTATATCTTTAGATGATATTGCAAAAACTTTCTTAAAGAATCCTGTTCGATCACTTAGTCATATCACAAAATATTTTTCCCATTAGAAAATTTATCGTAAAAAGTTTTTTTTTTGAAAAAATAAAATACCTGACAGATAAAAAAATCATAAAGCTGACAGAAATGAAACAACAGCTTGGGATCATCCTTGAAATGACACGACCACGTGAACGCCATTCTGAAAGTGGAAAAAGTGTTTTATATAGAAAACAAAATATAAAAATATTATTATTGATTTGTTTTTAAGTGCTTATAGTTTGGTACGTATTCTTCAATTATACATACTATCGCCATCGACAGTTGGATCTCATGTGTTACATTCAACTAGTATAAATATGTATAAATAAAAGGAAATATAAAAAAAGGTTTAAAACAAACAGAGGTTTAATAAATAATGAACATCACATAAATAATGTCACACTGGGACATAGTTAGATAAGAAGGGAAGAGATGGAAAGATAAAGAGATGTAATGGCACAGTATATTAATATCAAACAATAAGGTTAGGATTCGGGGATAAATGACAGCTAACATTTTAAATTTAATCTACAAAAAATAAGCAACACATACATCCATCCCACAGGGGTAACAAATATTTTTTTATGTTATTAAAAAACCTTTATATGTTATGTTGACATGTAATTTCATTATAAACGGTAACTACTAATTTTAAAGAGGCAGTTAGATTTACACATAAAATAATTTATATACCTACAGCACAAAATATTTTTTTTTAAATGTTAAACAAGTACATATACATCTTTCTACGTTCCCTAAAATAAGCAAAAAAATGCTTAGGCTACAGGTGAACGAAATCGGTCGAGGCAGGATTCGAACTCGCGACCACTGGATTACTATCCCAGCGCGCTAACCGCTCTGCCATCGACCCATCTAATATGTAAACAAAATAAATATTTTTAATAGAACTTTATTTTTTTGGGAAATTTATAAAACAATTTTAAATAATACTTATAATATAATTTGTTAAAATGCTAGCTGTGTCTGGTGTAAACGCTTTAGCTTTCCACTTTTATATTCGTCGTGGAATTAATAAATTTTTTCAAATTTCTAATCATATTTTTTAATATAAGTTATAGGTTGTACATAAAAATTACCTAAATATTCATATACACAGAAACACACACAATATATAATCCAGCACAAAAATTAAAAAAAAAAAATGCTGGGTGCCCTGGGTTCGATCCAAAAATTTGAAGAAAAATTTATTTACATACATTTCTCAGGCAGATATTGTTTTTGTGGGCTGAAAACACTGGTTACTTGAAAGAAATTGCCATGTGGCAATAAACTCGCCACTTGGACAGGGTGCATGGTGTTTATTATTATTACATGTTTATTATTATAACATGATATAAATACATTTATTGCTAAGCTTAGATTATTGTTCTGGACGAAAATAAAATCGTATTTTTAAATGTCTATATTTAATTTCAGTTTCAAAGTTGGACAGACCTGTCGAGTCCGCCATGAAGCTATAGACATCACCTGTGTATGGTTTTAGCTGTAGCCAGGTGTTCGTCATTCGACACCAACTGGAGATGGATGAAGATGCCGCACCCACCAGATATCATCTTCTTTTCTTACCGCGCGTGCTGCTATATCTTACCATACCATACCATACAATAATATCCCTTCCTACAATATCCATACATACAGCACGCGTGCTAACAAAAAATACCACCCCGTATGATATACATATTACAAGTATTCATACCACGGAACAACTTGCATTTAAAAAAAAATAATGAGCAGTATGAAAATGCATGCGCAGTAATTATAAAAGTGTAAGATCCCACTTGACATACGTCATTTTGTATAGTGCTTATGCTTATAAAATATATTTATGCTTATAAAATACATGTAAAGGCTGTATTAAAGTTTTTTTCTGTACAAGGATACCACAGCAGGTAACAACAATTGGATAATATGAGATAACAGCCTTCAAAGTATTGAAATTTGCTATTTTAACACATCAGTATGCCGACCGCCGTGGCACAGTTGATAAGCAGTTCGGTTTCTATGCGGGCGTCCTGGGTTCGATTCCCAGCAGTGGAGAAATTTATTTAAACTCATTTATCGCGCAAATATATTGCTTCTCTGCGCTGGTAACACTGGTCACTTGGAAGGAATTGTCATTTGACAATAAAATCGCCACTTGCGCAGGGTGCAAGGAAGTGTTCATTATTATTTTTTTATTATTTTAAGCGTTATAGTATACAGCGTGATTCTTTTACATTTATAACGGAAGATAAATTACGCAATACTAATTTTTAATAGTTCAAATAATGGTTTGGAGTTAAGTATTTCCAACAAAAGTACCTAATCACGAAATACATTGAAAAACAAGTCAATCAAAAAAAGATTATAAGAGCACCCTTTTCAAATATAAATTAAATTAAAATAAATTGCAAAATTCTGGTACAAACAGACAAGTGAAGTAAAAGATAGGTAAAAATCATTCTTACAACGGTATAAATAACGCCTGGATACTATGCAACATGTATAGCAGTCACAATTATTCATGTTCAGAAATATATAATTGTTTAATTTTAGCTAGAAATAAATATTAAATTTTCGGGAAGTTAGTTAAAAAATCGATGACAAAATTCCAGTACAGACATGTGAAGTTAAAAAAAAGGGTGTGATAAAAAATGGTTCGAATCCAGAATAATCTATGGTATCTTTATGGATTTTTAATCAATAATTTTTAACTATATTTATAAATTTCAGTAACAATTCAGGAACAATTCATAATCCAACTGACGATTTGTTCAAGAAAATTTATTTCTCTTAGCATATCTACAAAGTATCAAGCCAAGATATGCGAGATTTGCATGCCAGGTCTATATTTTTCACGATTTTTTCAGACAAATACAAAATCTCAAATTTGTTTGTTTATTAAGAAGTTCCAGAGTTGTTCTAACATTTTTTTACTAAGATTTTTTTTATGCTTAATGTATGTGTTTAACTGCCAACATTTCCATAGTTTTTAAAAAATATCGAAAAAATCCGAAACACCCCAACTAGATAATTTTATTTGCTATAAAAAATATTAGCATTGTAGTAGTAGGTACATCTCAAACTTTTTTTATAATTAAAAAATGGAATTTAGTGACGACATTGTTCATACAATTTGAAAGGCAGTATACACTACACAATATCTATGGTTAGGTACTCAATAGTTTGATACTTAATCTCCAAATATACATACATACCATCATGCTGTTTTCATATTCTGGTTAGGAAAAAAGACTGACCTCCGTAGTATCCTATCCTGACACACATACGTACATGTTTTATATAGAAAACAAAATACCTTAAAATGTATATAAATTTGTGTATAAGTGTTTATAGTTTGGTATGTATTCTTGAATTATACATACATACCATCGCCTTCGACAGTTGGATCTTATGTGTTACATGCAACAAGTATAAAACAATTTATTAAGATATACCTAGACATTTTACTTAGTATTTAAGACATTTTGACAAAGGTTATAACACTTCGTGGGTAAATTAAGTTACTTCATTTTAAGTAACGCGCAGTAAATAAAAATTTAAATTGACAAAAATTGTGTATTTATTACAAATGTAGATCAAATACACATTCCATTTCGTAAAATGTATCGAGTCACTAGATCTTAGTATAGTTTGTTAGGTATGTCGTTCTCTCACAGTCCGAGGCCGTTAACAAAAACAATAATAAATTATTGTGAAGACATATGCATGCGATAATTTGGTGCAACAAAAAATGCAAGAGGATCCATTAGGATCGTTACCTGACTAAGAGATACCTTCCTCCATTACCTTACCTACATATACCTACATATCTTCTATATTATCTACCTCCTTCAGCCACCAGATTGACACGGGTTACCTTTTCTGTTCCACGATACATTTAGAAACAAATGGACCTTAAACAAATAATATATGAACACTCTTGTATTCTTATTTCATTAATAATATCTCAAAGCCAACATGTCATTTTTTATTAACGATTTATTCATCTCCACTACTGTGGAATAGTGCAGGGTTGTGATTTCACAATTCGAGTTATGTCTATCTGTTGCATAGTGGTTAGTCAATGAGTGGATATTTTGTACGAATGTCCCGAGTTCGAGAAATCAATTTGATATTATTTCTCAACCAACGATTGCATCATAGAAGTTGAGAGAATGTTTTTGAAACTAAAAACTTAAATACTTGTGGATATTTTACATAGTAGAATTCCATTTTAAATTATATTAAAATTAAACAATATTTTTTTGATTCTACGTATATTTTTTAATTCGTCAATAGCTATTTCGCCTTGTTAGAGCATCTTCAAGACTATAGTATTGAAATATAGTATTGAAGATGCCCGAACAAGGCGAAATACCTATCGACGAATTAAAAAATGTACGTAGAATCAAAAACATATTGTTTAATTTTAATATAATTTAAAAACTTAAACATTGAATGTGAGGTCATGACTAAAAACAACATTATACCTAAATGTGGGATCATAATTAACTTTTTTATATATAAACATGGAATTAAAATCTAACATCATCTATTAAAAAAATCTTACTATCTTACTTTATTTTCGATGGCCGTACATTCCAATGGATTTCCAAACCTTCCTATCAGCAGCAGCAGACCCCCAGTCACCACAAATATTCAACTCATTCAGGTCTAGGGTGACATTGCCCAACAATCTATGTCCCATAAGTCTCTTGGCCACGGGATTATTTTGCAGGATGTGTTTTGTGGCTCTGTCTTCTACCGATATGACAACATATCCAATCCTGGCCAATTTTCTAGATCTGATCTCATTATTGATTAAGAGTTGCCTTGTCAATGCGCGAATATCCTCATAGCTTCTAGGTCACCAGGTACCTGCCGCAATTCCCGACCTTAGGCCCTGAATGTCAGTAATATTTGCTGGTCCTTCAGTTTCATGCACCAGGACTCGGTACCATACAGGATTGACAGTTAAATTAAGCTATTTTTAGACCAGGAGTTTCACTCTTCGCGAAAAGGACTTTGTAGACAGGAATTTTCTTAGTGCCACTGCAGTTTATGTTGTATCTCAACTCTCATCTCATTCACAATTTTCATAAAAAAATACATTCAATTTAAAACACAAATATTTTTTTTCTATGAAATTTTATTAACTAGGAATATTATTTTGATGGTATAAATAATAACTTCCTTACACTCCGTGCAAGTGGCGAGCTTACGACCAAAAAGTAAATATTTCAACTAACCAGTGTTTAGCCCAGAGAAGTAAGACAATAGGCTTTTTTTAAATAAATTCCTCATCTATTAGGAATCGAACCCAGGGCGTCGACACAAGTTAAATGGCTTACCAAAATCAAACGTTAAGATGAATGTAGGATTAAAATTATACTTTTTCTATGAACGTGAGTTCAAAATTTGTACATACACATGTATTGTACCTACCTCTGTTGATATACAAAGAATCATTTTTTTATTTAATTCAGAGCTATGTCTATATAATTTTTTATCTGTATTTCGTAATAATTTGTAATAAATTTGTCTAATCGAGGTACTAATAATTTATTATAGTTAATTTTTTTGTACTCCCACGTTAAATTCGTTTATCCTTACAATACAAATATTTTTTTAATAAAACCTATTCGTGATGTAGCATTAAAATACCTATTCGTGATGTTGTTTAATAATACCTATTCGTATGTGGATTCCGAGACCAGGTGTTCAAGTATCGGGTTCCCGTTTATATCATAAAATATTTACATCATTATACAAATGTATCCGTTGTTATTTCTTTTATACTCGACGTCAAATTGATTGTGTTTTTATTTATTATTTTTAATACAAAAAAAAAAACAAAAAGTAATGATTGCTCCTTAACGTCATGCTACCAAAATAATATAAAGAATTGGTATGGTGTCACTTTTATTTATAACCATTAATTATTTTCTTCAACAATATAATATATACACTTTATATTTTGTTTTTTTTCAATGTCGGTTCATTAAAAAACAATGTCGGGTTTTGTTTTTCGGCTTATATTGTCTATGCTGGCGTACTATGGGTTTGATTCTCAGCAGACGAGAAATTAATAAAAATCTACTTCTCGAAAGTACAGAATATCAACCAGTAATATCACTAAATTCACCTACATGGTTTAAATTTAAGTTGTTCTATCTGTGAGGCCCAGGTTTCCACTATTTGCTCTTATAATTATCTACCACATAATCCGATTTTGATGATTCTCTTTTTAATAGGAAGAGAGTACTTCAGAGGTGATCACACATATAAATTTCAATGAGTTCTGATGATGGAATTCACGAGAAAATCCTCCAATTTGCAAAGCGGTCTGCAATTGATGATTCATTTTCATTAGAAAGATATTACTTCTGATATGGTTCCATCTGAACTCAACCAAGAGGTTTGATGATGGGAATCATGAGAAATCATAATACTCATCATTTTGCGAAGGATTTGCGTATTATTGTATAAGCGAATTTTATGAAAGATAATATTATAACATACATACAAACATACCATGACGATTTGTCATTCATGGGGTAGGAAGAGAGAACGTAACGCCATGTTTTTTTCTATCTTGACCACATTTATTTCGAAGTGATTTTTTTTATATGAAAGTGTAAAATTGGAATGTGTGAATGAGAAAGCATAGTGTGACAGAGATGCACGAATGCTATATATGGCGGAGCTCTTTTGGTCTTGTTAGTTAGGTAGTCAACAGATATTCTGATTATATCCCTTTCTTAACCGAATTATGAAAGCATTATGAAAATAAATATGTTTCATAAAAAATGGGCAAAATTTGTGATTATAAAGAGATTTTGATTATTTCTATATTTTTTTTCCTTCATTTGGAAATTTGAACGATTCCAGCAGTTATCATTCATAAAATAAAAAATATTACATTTTTAATTATTATTGGAGATTGAAGGATATATAATAGGCATGATGACTAATTTTGAGAAACTATCTCACGATGTTTTTACGCATCCACTGTTTTCAAATATATATACATTTCTACATAAAATAAAGGTTTAGTAGCAAAAATTGCCATTTCAAAATCCAATTTGACATTTACGTCAAAAAATGCTTGCAGTGTAATGACGTCCGTCGGAGCTGACGGTGACGTCACGGTTTCGTAAACCGCATATCACTACTATATGTACTATATGTATTCTAAGACGATTTGTGTATTTAAAATAAATTCAAAAGTGCATAAGTGTTGTGCGGTCCCAAAATGTACAAACACGTCTAAAAAAACACTTACTGAGGTATTTGTTTTCGTCCCACGCGAATATAAACGAGAAATAAGTGGTTAAATTTGGCACGGTGAGACCCAGAAAGTGTATTTTATTAAGTATGCGTTTACAATGAAATACAGTATTTGTTCCCCACGTTTAGCTCTCAATACTACATATAATTCATTTACAAAATATTTACCATTAATAAGGCAATAAGCATAAAAAGAACTTCATGAATGTCCAAACGTCAAAATACGCCATCTTAAGTTTCCCGCGTATTAGGCATTAGGCCTGTGTAACACCACTGCGTTACGCCGCTCAATTGCATCGACCCAGTTCACTGCGCCGGGTGTGTTAAGTCACTCCTTCGAAATGTATTGGCTCACGGCGCAGTGAGTCGTGAGTGCTAGACCGGGAGAATGCGAACAGTGTTAGAGTATTGAGTTATTAAGTTGCTTGCTTTTTAACCGACATACCTACATACTTACTAAATAAACAACGTAATAGACAATAACATAAAACTAGCTTAGTTTAGAAGGGGCTAGTAACAAAGATACAAACAAAAAGAAATTGCTTAAACTATGTAAGCACCAGTGAAATAATAAAATGATATTTATTGAAATGAAATAACTTATATTTACTTTGTATGTTTACTACTAATAATAATAATAGTTACTTTTATTTAGACGTAAAAAATACAAAATGAATACATCTAGTATAAACAAAAATATATAAATTTTTTTGATACATTCTAATCCCGAAAAGTGCCGAATTAAAGCGTTTCCCGATTAAGTGCCGACGCAAGTCTGAATTTCCCGAAATCGGCAACACTGGACGTGGACATAGAATATCGTGACGTCATGCGCTCTGATTCGTTCTGATTGGCGTTTCTCATAAAATGGCGGTCTATAATATTTTGTATTTTTATTTTAATAATATTAATATTATTCACTCTTTTAAAATGAAAATAAATACATTTTTTTAAATCTTTATAACCTATTTTATTTTTTAAAATCATAATGTCAATGATTTTTTCTTACTCTCATCACGCCTATTCACTGCGCCGGGTCATTAACCTAGTTAAAAAATAATAATAAAAGTATGCAGGTATTGTATTTTATAAAAGCAAAGATTATTATTGTATTCATTATATTTCATGTACCAACATGTTTAAAAATATCACAACTTTCCCGATTCTACTTTTAAAAGTAGAATCGGGAAAGTAATAGTATGTCGGTTAAAAAGCAGGCAACTCAATAACTCAATACCCTAACACTGTTCGCATCAAGGTTCGCATTCTCCCTGTCTAGCACTCACGACTCACTGCGCCGTGAGCCAATACTTTTCGAAGGAGTGAGTTAACACACCCGTCGCAGTGAACAGAATCGGCGCAATTGAGCGGTGCAACGCAGCTTTACACATGTCATGTCTACCACAGTAAAGCCGTACCGCGTAGGTATGCTTTTAGTTTATGAACACATAATGTAGAGAGAAGAAGGAACATATTTTATCGATTTTCGAGATGTAAGTTGTATTTAAATTATAGATAAATGAAGTACTTATAGCATAGAATAATAAAAATACGCTTATATGTAAGTTTTTACCTTTCTAAATTCTGATGAGCAAAAGTCTTTTTTCGATGCAAAGTAATTTCATATATATTGTATTGAAACTGTGACGTCATAATATTTGATTCACTCTGATTGGTGTTTCTCATAAAATGGCGGACTTACATATTTTGTATTTTTATTTTAATAATATTAATATTATTCGCTCTTTTAAAATGAAAAGAAATGTATTTTTTCAAATCTTTATAACCTATTTTATTTTATAAAATTATAATTTCAATGATTTTTTCATACTGTCATCACGCCTATTACCTAATAAAAAAATATAGCATGCTGGAACACAAAAAAAACTCACATTTATTAAATTTTGAATGACCGTGTTTAGCAAGAAATGCACATTTCGCAATAACCGAGTTTTCAACTGTACAATAACCGAGTCGCAATAACCGAGTAGGTACCTACAGAAGTTTCCGTCATTCTCAGTATTGTAAGCGATCAAAAATATTGTGATTAATAATTTAGAAGGGAAATAACACAGCTGAAAACAATTTTCATTGAGATATACGTAAAATCCTATAATGATTCCAATTTGAATCATCGGAAGGGATATACGGAGTTAGCTGTTTTCCCTAAACAATATATTGCAAAAATATTATTATAAGCATGGTGCCAATTACAATGGCAATATAATTGGCACCATTTTTGTCAATAAATAAAAAAAATTGAAGACACTCCTCAAAGTTTTCTTCGCGTTGAAATGTTATTGTCAAAGGAAATTAACAAAAAAGAAATTCACAAAAATACTCCTGGTTTTAAGCAATAAGTGTACCTACTTAGTATGAAATACAAAATCGTTCAATAGTTTCTAATTATCAAATGATTCAAGTTTGTAACTCCAACATGCATTGTCAACGTGTACACAAATTCTAAAAGATTCATAGCTCTAACTCGTCGGAAAGTCAGTTAAAAATTGATTGCATAATTCCGGTACAGACATATATGTGAAGTTAATTTAGAGTGTAAAAAGATGATTTGTGCTGAATCAAATATATTATTTTATAACATTCATTTTAGGATAAAAATGAATGACGTCAGCTATCTCCGTCTTATTTATGGGAGAAACGGCGTGATGGTACATAAGTGTTTATTATCTGATATCCACACCATGGTTCACTTTTTCTATGATTGTAGAGAGTAAAATATACGGACATTAACGAGTTGGAGGAATTCAATACAATAAATAAGATACTTTATCGCGTGATAAAATATTTCTCAGTTTTATTGAGATCACGAAAAGTGATCATAAGCAGACAGACATTCTCCGGCAGACGGAGGAGAAACAAGATACATTTAGCAATCAATGCAAATCTTCATGTTAATTTCTTCAATCCTTCCAGACTCGCAGGGGCCATTCTAGCGAGACCAGCCATTTCCATTGAAATTCAACCAATAAAATGGTTAATTTATCTTTCGACACCATCTAGTGGGATGACGTCACAACACACAGCGAAATGACCACATCATCGTGAGGAATTTTCGATAGTAAAAAAGTATAATATATATATTTAATTGCATTTTTTGTTTAAATTGACAATATAGAGACAGCCATAAATGTATACCTATAAATAAAATTATAATTTTCGTATTAAATGTGACAAGCACAATACATTCGGAAAGTTAATTTTAATTTGCATTTAACATAACTTATATATAATATTTTTTTATGTTGGTATATATTACTTTCCTACACATACACAAAAAAGTACATTATGGAATAAACACAGACCAAATACATCTGTCCACGGATGATTCCAATCTATTACATTTTTATTTATTTACATATTTCAGTACAGTACATTTCATAAGAGTATACATAGTAAAAATATTGAAATTTTACTATTTCACTAGGCTGAACGCCTGTTCTGATGTAGTACTCTGAAGCATTTAGACAAAGGTTAAATATCTCCAAGGATATATTATTAAGACTACTTAATTAAGAAAATTTATTTATACTGGATTTGTAAGATAATTTAGATGTTCAATATATATATATGTGTTCAAATTTAACTTAAAATGTGTGTTAGTTCTGTTTTCGATCCCTGTCTGCCCTTATTCATAAGCCAAAGTGTTACCTGAAGATTGGAATTGTTGTGCGTGGAGGAAGGTAGTGTATCGTTATTAATAATATTGAATATATCAATCAATATTTCAGTTGTAATCAAAACTTGTAACATTATCATATCAACATAATAATATATTGTTTATAACTTGTAGGTAAATTATTTTCCGTCCATATTTAGTTTCTATGCATTTTTAACTTAATAACTTTTCCTTGTTTGGAGTATTTGATATTGTTAAATTTTGCTAATCACTTTTAATATGTATATACTGTGGTTGTATGTGATAATGTGATACATAGGTGATTGATAAGAAAAATGCTTTTATTTTTTTTTATATTTCTTGAGAAAAAAAACTTAATTTTCTATTCAAATGTCACTCTATGCGATAATTTATTTTTAATTTAAATTTTAGTCGTCTTTATCAATTAATTTATTTTGTTTTCATTCCTTCTCGGCACAAGTATTAGTTTTTCTTTATGAAAAAGAAAAAAAAACATACATATTACTTTATTTGTATTTATTACTCTTACATAATATAATGTTTTAAATATAATATTTTCGGAGAATATTTGAAAATGTATAATATTTTTTGTTCATTTTTCATATTATATAACATTGCATAGTTAATTAAATTTAAAGTGTATTCAATTTTATAGTTTTTTTAGAGTTCATTATGTATCATCTTTATATAATTAGTTTTTATTTTTCCATTCCTCTTTAATTCAGATAATTTATTAGATTATTATCTTTTTTGCTTGATATGTATATATATATATATATATATATATATATATATATATATATATATATATATATATATATATATATATATATATATATATATATATATATATATATATATATATATATATATATATATATATATATATATATATATATATATATATATATATATATATATATATATATATATATATATATATATATATATATATATATATATATATATATATATATATATATATATATATATATATATATATATATATATATATATATATATATATATATATATATATATATATATATATATATATATATATGTTATTATTAAGTATTTTGGGGATAACCCGCGTCAAATTCTGATTCCCGAGAGAATCAGTCGTCTGCCGACGTTTCGTCTGAATCTCATCAGACATTTTCAATAGGCGCCTTGTTAATAAATTTCCGTCGCGAGGGATAGTGCGCGCACGTCCGTTCGCGTCGGAAGCTTACCACCAAGTGAAAGTTTGAAAGGAAGCCGAGTCAGGTGTTAGTGTAGGGGTGGCTTTCCCCAATGACGTCATTATTGCGTTTTGTTTGGCTTCTAGTGACTCGAGTACTTAACGGTATATTGTTTACAGGTGGATTATCAGTTTTCGGTTTACTAGGAATTTTACTAATGTTTTTAATGTGACTATTGTTTGAAATATCGGTAGTTGGGTTAATTTGATTACTATGGTTTTTCAAAATATTGTTTTCAAGTACACTTGTCCATGCGGTCGGGATTCGAATGCTATCGTCCCTGTTATTCATTATACTGTTGCTTCTTCTATATATTTCTATTGCTTCCCTGTAAATTCTAAATGTTTCATTATTAATATTCGCGACTACTTTTGAATTTTCAAAGTCTATGGAGTGATTTTCGGTCAATGAGTGGTTTACTAGAGATGAAGTTAATTTCCGGTTTTTAATATCTACGCGATGTTCAGAAACGCGTGCCGAGATTCTGCGATTTGTCCTGCCTATGTAAGTTTTTGTGCAATCACCGCAAGGGATTTCGTAAATACCGTGTGACTCTAATGGTATTTTATCTTTCGGACTTTTTAAAAAGGATGAAATTTTGTTGTCTGTTCTAAAAATGGTGCGTATATTATGTTTGTAAAGTAGGTGACTGATTTTGTCAGTAGTGCCTTTTATGTAAGGTAAAAATGCAATGGCGAGTGGCTTTACTTTAGTTGATGTATCTTTTTTATTAAAATTTTTATTCGTTTGATTTTTTATTGCATTATTTATTGTGAAATTTGAAAAACCGTTATTTCGTAGCGCGTTTTTAAGATACTCTAATTCATTTTGAATGTTTTCGGAGTCGGTTATCCTTAATGACCGTGTTCCATCATCCAGCACAAATCGCCTCTGTAGCAAACACCTTGGTAACACGGTCATTAAGGATAACCGACTCCGAAAACATTCAAAATGAATTAGAGTATCTTAAAAACGCGCTACGAAATAACGGTTTTTCAAATTTCACAATAAATAATGCAATAAAAAATCAAACGAATAAAAATTTTAATAAAAAAGATACATCAACTAAAGTAAAGCCACTCGCCATTGCATTTTTACCTTACATAAAAGGCACTACTGACAAAATCAGTCACCTACTTTACAAACATAATATTCGCACCATTTTTAGAACAGACAACAAAATTTCATCCTTTTTAAAAAGTCCGAAAGATAAAATACCATTAGAGTCACACGGTAATTACGAAATCCCTTGCGGTGATTGCACAAAAACTTACATAGGCAGGACAAATCGCAGAATCTCGGCACGCGTTTCTGAACATCGCGTAGATATTAAAAACCGGAAATTAACTTCATCTCTAGTAAACCACTCATTGACCGAAAATCACTCCATAGACTTTGAAAATTCAAAAGTAGTCGCGAATATTAATAATGAAACATTTAGAATTTACAGGGAAGCAATAGAAATATATAGAA